>JARVJO010000001.1:15116796-15127471 GCA_031762555.1 Cynodonichthys magdalenae
TAGATAGATAGATAGATAGATAGATAGATAGATAGATAGATAGATAGATAGATAGATAGATAGATAGATAGATGGTTTACCTGCTGTTTGACTCTCAGCTCATGCTTACATCTGTTTGTCAATCATCTGTCCATCTTTCTGTGTAGTTAGCTGCGTCCATCTGAAGTGGATTAACGGTGTTAGGACTGTTCACACACACACACACACACACACACACACACACACACACACACACAAACACACGCATGTTGTGCTCACTTCATTTTAATCCACAAGGACAGTTGACCATTGTTAGCCCCCTCTCAAGCCTCTTTCCCATGTTTTTTTTTTTTTTTTTGGTGAAAGTGTGTGACGGTAAACACTCTGATCAAACAGTGCTTAACAACCTGCCTGGACTGATAACAGAGAGGGAGGGGGTGGGGTGGATCAGAGAGGACAGCAGAGGAAGGAAAAAGAGGGGGGCATCAGGAGGTTACAAATAAATCAGAGATGGGGATGTTCGCTTGATGTAGCGAGCTGTATTGTTGTCGATGTAGCGAGCTTTTTCCAGACAGATTTAACACTTTCACCGTGTCGTGCCTTTAATGATGTTTGCGCTGTTTTAATCAGTTCACAGAACAAAAAAAGAGGGGAGGATGGTTTCAGGCAAAGATCACGAGCCAGATGTTACCCAGTGCCCCAGCAGCACATAGCCAGGCCCCCGGGCTGTTGACCTGAGCTGACGACCTCTTTCTCTCGGTTAGATTTTTGGGTTTTCAGCTGCAGCTTGTCTGTTAGAGTTAGTATTCTGTTCGACTATATTTTGCAGCTTTTTGTACCGAGTGGTTTGGGGGGGTTAGAGCTGGAGTGTCCAATCCTATCCTGTGTATTTTACTTGTTTTCCTGCTTCACCACACCCTGACTCAGTGATTCATTTACCTCTTCAAGTTCTGCAGAAGCCTGATAATCAAGCATTCATTCAAATCAGGTGTCAAGTAACAGAGCACCAGTACTTCATTACTTTACTTAAGTAGAAATTTTGGTTATTTATACTTGGAGGACTTTGTACTTCTACTCCTTACATTTTAAAAATGCATAAAGGATTTCATTTCTATTTCACTACGACTTGTTTTCATTCTGGCTTCAGAAAAAACAGCAACTATGCAGATATATGGCACCTCCTGGATAGAGTGAATTTATCAGTGGTTGGATAAGAAGTATAAACATATACGATTCTGACACCATATTGGTTTATACAATCCATCACACCTGTACATGACACAAATCACGTCCCACTCCAGCAGGACATTAGACGTATGTAGCCTAGTATGAAGATGGCGTGGCAGAGATATGAATGCAGCTGAAACAGGTAGACTAGTGCATCCCAAATGTTTCAACATTAACATTTTAATATAGTATCGCCTTTAGAAAAATGTTTAGGGATGTGGGTTTGTTGGGCACTATAGACTTTTATCCTTAATGGCTTTTTTCCCCTTACATTACTCTTATACTTAAGTAGTTTTAAAACCACTTTTGAGTAAAAAGCTTGAGTTGATACTTCTACTCCCAAAAACATTTTTAAACCCTAGTATCTATACTTCTACTTGGATGAATGTGAATACTTTTGACACCTCCGGGTGTGTCGGAGAAGAGAAGCTTCTAAAACATGCATAAAACTTTTATTGGTGCTCGTTTTATCTGTTTAACTGTGTTGTTTTATTGTGTTTTACGTTTTAATCTATTATTGTGTGTCACTTTTTTTATGTTTTCCTTTATCTTACTTATTACTGATGTTCAGCACTTTGTTTCAGCTGTGACTAGTGTTAAAGCGCTTTATAAATAAAGTTTGATGATGATGATGATGACCCTCGAAGACCTGATTGGAACAATCCTGGGTTCGCAGAATTCATGTCTGGGTTACAGTTTTTAGGCATCTTTGGTTCGTTATTTTAAATTACAAAAAAAGCACATTTATACTCTGGATATTTTTTAATCTTCACCCAAATATTGAGATGTTTGTAATAGTTTTTTACACAAAAAAGTGCAATTAAAAGTAACTTAAGTGATAAAAAAAACTTTTATATATTTTCCTGTTTTGTTTGTCTCTCTGCAGAGATGAATTCACCCACCGATCTTTTTGACGATTCCTCCCCTCAGATACACAGTTTTGCTCATATTCTCTCGTCCGCGGACCTCCCTGCTGCTCACTCTGCTCCTGCCTTTAGACCCCCCGGCTTCCCCCTCATCCACCACCTCCTCCAGCCAGGTGGAGGCCCCAGGGGGATTGGAGGGGTGCTAACTGCAAACCTGAGCAAACAGGCGGAAGACAGGGGTGCTGCAGAGGAAGGCGACGGGCCCACGGCGCCTGGACAACTGGAGATGGAAGGAGCGGAGGAGGCGATGAAGAGGGAGGACAACATGTTGGAGGTGAAGAAGAGGCGCGGCGATGCCGAGCTCATAGCCGAGTGGCGGCACGACGTCCTGAAGGTGAAGAGGATGAAGCTGGAGTGCCGACAGAGCGACAAGGCGGCGCAGAGGGGAGCGGGCAAGAGGCGCGACGGGAGGAGACGAGAGAGGGAGGAGCTGAAGGAGCAGCTGGAGGAGGCCAGGGAGAGGCTGCAGGCCCTGCAGGAGAAAGTGTGGCGGGCTTTCGGGGAGAAGCACATGGCAGAGAAGGAGGAGACGAGGAAGCGCCACAACGGTAACAGCGACGAAGGCGAAGAGGAGTTGATGGAGGAGGAGGACATCATCGGGGGGATGTATGATGAGGAGGACATCGATGGTGCGGAGATGGAGAAGGAGTCCTTCTCTCTTCTTTCTGACTCCCCTTTTAACAACTTCCACAAACAAAAAGAAGAGCTGCATGAAGACAGGAAGGGGAGGACGGAGCGAGGGAGGGGAAGACAAACGAGTGGTGTGATGGAGGGATCAGGGTTGTGGTTGGACTGCGGGGGGCTGATGAGAGGAGACTGGGATGGAGGGATGGAAGATGAGGGCGAGGAAGGACAGAAGTTCGCTCAGGCGCTGAAGTTGGAGCTGGGCAGCGCCGTGGCCCGAGTCATCGACCGAGTCCTTCGTCTTTACACGGAGATGACGGAGGGTGGTCCGTCCTCGCCCCCCGCTGCCGTGTCCATCCTCCCCTCTGATCCGGGACACGACGCCGGGAAAGAGAGGGGAGGGTGGGCCGGACTTTTGACCAAAAGAAGGGTGGAGGAAATGAAAGACAAAGTGGAAGGAGACACAGAGAAGCAGGGTCAGAACGGGGGAGGCCTTCCTCCTGGACCGCCCCGTCGCTCCGAGCCGTCAGATCTGGCAACGCCACTGGCCGTCCCCAGATCACCTGACACGCGAAAGACCTACCCGCTCCTCGGACCTCCGCTCTCCTCTAACCTCAACCCCTCTCACCTTGCTCTTCATCACTCATCTTTGCCCCGCCCCACTCCTCTCCCTCACCCTCCCATCTTACCCCCCGTTTCTCAATCCAAGGATCACTCTTCCTCCTCCTTCCACCCATCGTCCTCCTCCTCTTCTTCCTCCTCCTCCTACCCTGCGCCTCCCCCTCCTCTACCTCCACCCCTCCCCCTCCCATTGCTCCACTACTCCATGCAGCAGCTCTTCTCCCGCTCGCTCCACCACCCGCAGCTCTCGCACCTGGGACCGTCTCGCAAGGACTACCTGAGCTCAGACCCGTTCCTGGAGTTCTCGGCCCACCCCTCCTTCACCCCGCTCCCTCTGCTCGGTCATCTGGAGCAAACCCTGACGCGCCACGGAGGCAGAGACAGGGAGAGAGGGGTGAGGGGAGATGGAGGCATGAGAGGGGGAGGGATGGACGGAGATCTGTACCTGACCGCCGGAGGAATATCCTTTTTTTGTTATTGTTGTTTTTTAGCGTACTGTTTGTGTTGATGTTTGTGTTGTTTTCTTTAACTGGCATCATGTGTACACTCAGGAGGGCTTGTCTCCCTGCCATCTGAAGAAAGCAAAGCTCATGTTCTTCTATGCCCGCTACCCTAGCTCCAACACGCTCAAAACATATTTCCCTGATGTCAAGGTTAGTGCGTCCCATCCTAAATATTAGTCTACCTACAAAATGAGAAAAAAAATTACTTATCTTTTTTTTTCTGCTTGCAAATGTTAATCAAAAAGCTTTGTGTTTGATAATTCTTTGTTCATTAAAGGCTAGGTTATGAAATTCTGCATACCAGAAAGAATTTGTAGTAACCAGAAACTTTATGCCACATTTGTGGCCAGTGCAGGGATTGAACCCACAACCTCATCGTTATTAGCAGCACACTGACCAACTGAGCTAACCAGGCTTTTATAGCTGACATGTGAAACATGTTGGAATGACACAAAGACTATCCAGAGCAGAGATCTTCAACACTATTCCTCGTGATCCACTGTCCTGAATGTTTTAGATGTTTCCCTGCTTCAAATAATTTATTTACCTGCTCATTCATTCATTTCAGTCAGGTGTGTTGAAGCAGAGAAATATCTAAAACACGTCTGTTAGAGTTAGTGGGTCACGAGAAACAGAGTTGAAGACTTCTGCTCTAGACGTTTAGTGTGAAGACTTGGGACACGTAAAAAGCAGCTGGCCAGTAGGGGGATTGGACCCACAACCTTGGCGTTATTAGCACCACGCTCTGACAAATTAAACTAACCGGCCATGGAAAAGAAAACTGTTCTTTCCTCCCAGTCACACCCTTCAAGGCCACATAGTCCACAAATAGTTGGATAATACAAAGTGTGTTGGAAGTGGATTCCTGCCTTACATTAAAAAACAATCTCAAAACAATCACAGCTGGTAAAACCTTAATTAAGCTTCAATTATTTTGTTTTGCTCCTCTAGTTTAACCGCTGCGTCACGTCTCAGATGATCAAATGGTTCAGCAACTTCAGGGAGTTCTTCTACATTCAGATGGAGCGCTTCGCACGTCAGGCCGTGCGCGACGCTCTCACCAGGTGGGTTTGGCTGAATCACAGAAAAACTATTTTGTCTTGTCTGTTGGTCTGTAAAGGTTGTATGGAGGTTTTAGTCATTTTGGAATAACCCGATTTTTGTTAAACTGATTTTATTTTTTGTATAAAGCAGGGAAGGCACGCCTCGTCTGAGCAGAGAGAGTCAGCTGCGAGTGAGTCGTGACACGGAGCTTTACCGCATACTGAACATGCACTACAACAAGAGTAACGTTTACCAGGTGAGACGTGCCAGAAAATGTAGCAATAAATCTTTCTTTGTTTTTTTTTTTTTTTACATTTGTACCTGAAATTCAGAACACTATAAACTATGTTGAATTAGTTCTATAAAGCTGGAAATATGTGGAAACACGTCAGAGACACTTTTTCTTCTTTCATTACCAAAGAGAGCTCATCAAGTGCACAGAATGGTAATGTGTTGCTTGTGAAGGCTACGAAACCATTCAGTGCCCAACCATTCTTTGTGAAAAATAAAGAGCGGAAAACCACACAAAAAAACTTTAAATATGCAGCTAATTCTGTGCCGCCCAGCCACAAATACCACTAATAAAAGCAACGACCTCCAGGCTTTGATTGGTGTTATAATTCTCTCAGCTCACTGGATTTTTACGACCGCAGCTTTGAAATATTCTTTGCATCATAACGAGGCTGTCGTTAACACTAAACCATGCTTCTCTTTTAAGAGATTTTTATTTCCCTTTTAAAAACTCAAATATGTCAAATAAATTAATCGACGTGTTCGCTTCCCCCCGTAGGTTCCGGAGAGATTTATCGAGGTGTCTGAGGTGGCTCTGAGGGAGTTCTATTCAGCCATTTGGACCGGGAGAGACAGCGACCCCTGCTGGAAGAAAGGAATCTATAAAATCATCTGTAAGCTCGACAGCCCTCTGCCAGACGCCTTCAGAATGCCCGGTTGTCCGGTGGGCTGAGGCCCGAACTGATTCTCATTCTGTACATAAACTCTAATGCATGCTCATAAAACATTTATCAAAAGATTTAAAAAAATAATCAAAATAACAAGTCGAACTGCGAGGCGTGAGGATCTTAAACGGGAAAGCACGTGTAGAATCAACACTTTAGGTGTGCTGAAATAAGAATCTTGTGACAGCGTTTACTGCAGACGTGTCACCGATTTAAAACAGACAAAAGAGGGAATTCCTTCTCCAAACATTCCTCAGCCGTCAGTTGACTCGTGAAATTACTGTTTCTATGCAGGCATGATAAAACAATCCTGAAGAGGCGAGTTACTGCAGCCGGGGAGCTGAAACCAACAGTTTCACTCCTGAATTATGCAGAGAGCGTCAATTATTGGCTTAATACAATACAAATAGATATTATGTAAAATATTGTGCAAAAATACTTGAGTCGTACCTTTGTTTTTAAAATTCTCTTCTGAACAGATAATCTTAGAGTTATGTTCTCCAGGCTTTCTGAACGTCTTTGAAAAGTTTTCTTTGGATTTTTTTCCTGCATTTCTACTTCTATTCAGTCCAGTAGGCCCTGCTCAGTTTATAACTTGTACTTATTCAAGGTGCTGACATTTCTTGGAGTAACTTGTGTCGCCTGGTTAAACAGAAAAAAAAAAAACAGAAACAAAAGCTTTAAAAATAAAAGCTGCACGGTTTAAAAATATAAGGCTTGTAATTTGAATTTACAATGTTTTTTTGCATTTAAGCTTACTGCTTTGTCACCAATGATTCTACATGTACTTCTAAGATTTGAGAATGACCCCACAAAATTATAGTTTTTCTCATTTTCAGGGTGTTACCTTTAGCAGTAATTGAGCCCCCCTAACGAAAGCCTAAAATGCCAATTGACTTAAATCCATGAGTGTGTTTTGTCAACATATAACTGACAATTCAGCAAAGAGTCAAACGTTTTTATAGATGTTTAGCTTGTAAAAAGCCAAAGTACCAAGAATCTTGTTAGTTAGCTTGCTAAAATACTAGATAGATAAAGAGCTAGGAACTTACTAGCTAGCAAGCTAAAAACTAGCGAAATAACTATCTTGAATCTTGCAAGTTAGCTACCTAAAATAATAGCTACTAACTAGCTAGTTTGCTAAAACATTAGCTAGCTAATGAGCTAGGATCTTGCTAGTTAGTGAGCTAAAAAGTAGTTAGGGAACTAGCTTGAATCTTGCGAGTTATTTTCCAAAATACTAGCTGCTAACTAGTATCCAGTCACACTTGTAGTTTGTTCCAGTTGCTTTGAATCTATAGAAAATACCAAAGAAAACTCAATTTGACCCACAAATAAAATAGTATTTTAACACCAATGTGGTTTCCAAAGAGCTAATAGCTGAAAACTTGACATATGGTAGGGGATCAATTCATGGTTTATGCCTTTGAAGTTTACATTTTTCTTAAAAACATAAGTTCGGATACTTTTCATCTGCTTAATATTTGTTTAGGCCTCATTCTTATTATTTTGTCCTCTATAAAGTATGTTTCCTTTCTTCATTTTACTAAACAAGCTCTGCACAATGTGTTGTCAGTACTGTACAAAAAATAAGTAAACAAGCAGCCAAAGTCCAAAGAAAAACATTCAGAAAGCCTGAAGAACTATTAACCTATTTTAGAAAATTAAAAGAATGTTGTTTTTTTTCATAAAAAGCTACAGGAAATTGTTAAAATGTATCAAAGAAAACCATTGAAACGTGTCAGTGCTGCTCTCCTTTAGCTGTGGTTATTATAAACTATCAAATATTAATTATTGTTTCATTGAAAATAAAACCTGCTGCCTTGTGTTTGGATTTATCAGTGTGCTTTTCTTGTTTTTCTCAATCAAAACAAGGTTGAAACTTTCTGAATTTGCTTTTTTTTTGTATTTATGTGAAAAAAATAAAATAAAAATATTTGTTAGCGATGTTGGAAAATATTTTTGGTCAATTGTACAATATTAGAAGTTATTTAGGATTTTTCTAAACTAAAGATGTGAAACTTGGAGGATTTCTTTTGCTTATGTATTTTGTCGTTTGCTCATTTTACAGTTTTTTGCATGATTTATTTAAGTTGTAAACCTGTCAACAGGCAGACTGCTGAATTCAAAATATTATTTTTCTGTTATCTTGAAGTGCTTTTTTTTCTCTTTTTTTAGTTTTTTTTAATGTGATGATAAAATAAATACAACTCTTGTACATTTACTCAATTTTAACTGAATTATATAATTTCCTCTTTGTATTGTGACTCTTAACTAAAACAAAGTAATTTTTTCCCTCCTTTAATATTTGTGATGTGAATTTAAGTGCATGTTTCCCAGATGTACATTCTGCACTGTAATCTCTGATGTTATTTTCATTCCTCTTTCTTTTTGATTGTACAGTGTGCATGTTGAGTTCTTTAATGTAGATCTGTGCCTCATTCAGTCTTCAATGAACTTTGATGTTTTAAACCTATCAGCAAATTAAAGTGAAATAATGCTTTGTGTCAAATGCTTTGAATTTATTTACCTCGTTCCATCATATTAATGAATTATTATTATTATTGGGAATAAATAGATGCAGATGGGAATGTTAATCTTTTCACATCCAGAAACAAATGATGTGGTCAGATGACAAGTCACAAGACTTGGTTTAGCCTGCAGGATGTAGTATGACTGGAGGGGATTGAGTACAACCTCCAGCCATCTAACAAATACACACAAATCTAAATTTAAAATGACATAATTCCAGACCATGTAGTAGAAACTTCTGTCTGATATAGCATGATGTTCCCACAGCGTTTTATTTTTTTTGTTACAAATTAGTTATTAATGTGATGAACATCAATCTAAAGGCTTTTAGCCTGCAGTGTCCATGTTTATTAACTAGATTCTGGGACAAAAAATACTTCTTTGGGCAGAAATTGAACTGCAAAGACAGGATTTTGAAGACTGAATTTATAGTAAATGCAGAACACAAGCGATGTTACTAAAGAATACCTTCAAAACAAAAGCTTAGCAGCTAGCTGTATTTTTAGTTAAATTATTATGAGTAAGTAAGTAAGTAAAGTTTTATTTATAAAGCGCCTTTCATAGAAAGAGTTCACAAGGTGCTGTACAATCATTAAACTATTAAAGTATACACAGTAATAAAACATTACATAGGAAGACAGACAAATTCCAGTACAGAGCAGATAGGAGATTGAACACAACAGGTGGTGATTAATTGGTGATAAATTATTATGAGTTAGCAAGGCTAACTTTTTGGTTAGCTGTGCTTACCACTGCATAAAGCTTTAATTGGATGTTATGTTTTTGTAAACTAAATTATTTTAAAGGAGAAATTAAACCACGTTTTAATGAGCTGTAAGGGGACCAACATACGTAACATTATATGCATCTAGCTAGCCAACCAGCCTCTGCTGATATTTTATTTTGAAACCCACAACCGGAAGTGTTCCGTCTTTACTGAGTGTTGTTAGTTAGTTTGAGGCTGGTCGCTGTGTCCGGACACACCACCTCTGGCTGTGATGGCGGTGTCGCCGCTGCTGCTGCTGGAGTTGGCTGTGTACACCAGCTGTTTTATTTGTGGGATCGTCACCGCCGCGTTCCTCACTGTCGTTCAGGTGTTGTTTTTTAATTATTTAATTAACTGAGGAAACTTTTCCTGACTCGTTACTTTCTCTTCCAGTCACTTCCGGGTGGACTTAAACTCTGCTAGAGCTTGAAAAGTCCTGAAAACTGTATTTGCAATGAAGCTTTAACGCACTTTAGGTTTTATGACAGTGTGTTTGTGTAAGGTTAAACGTTTGGACGGTTTTGTCACGGCAGCATTTTCTGTCCGAGGGTCACAAATCGGTTAAAAAAATGACAGAGCGCGTGGAGGTTTAAAAAAGGCACGCGCTTTCACTTTATTTTGATTTTTTGCTAATTTAAGTCACCTGAGCGCCTCTGCATTTATCACCAGCACATTAATGCGTTTATTTTTTAAGCCATTAGTAGGAGGTGACGTGAAGTTAGATTATACTCGTTTAATTGCAAATGTTGGACACCAGCTTTTATTCAGGAAATGCGCGTGCGAGCGTGAGTCTCGTGACCCGACGGTTCGTCGCGAATAAAATTGCGCAAATATGTGATCTCAAGTGAACAGCATCATCTTATTATTGTTAACATTAAATGTGATTTTGTTTGTTCTTTCTCTCAGGGTCATTTTGGAGGTCTGTGTATGCTGTATGGACAGGTCAGCTACAACACGACAGGAGAGACCTTTGGAGTGTCCTCGTCCAGCTCTGCCTCTCTGTGTTATTTTGTCTCAGCCATCTCCATCATGGTGGCCGTGGTGTGTTTCTCCCTGGTTCTGTACTGGGTCTACACCATCTGCATGGACGGAGACATGACGAGGTGACAAAACGATGCTTTTCTCTGTGTGTACTTGTTGACCTGTTGTGGTTTAAACGTGTTCTTTGTCAGGACTAGTGGTCCTTTAGGGGACCAAAAACTGGTTCTAACATAGTGGAATGCTGTGTTTGGTTTAGAATAAGGCAGCAGTGTCAAACTCATTTTAACTGAGGGCCACATGAGCACTATGGTGGCCCTCAAAGGGCCACTTGTAATCAACTTTCCACAACTAAGCACCACTAACAAACAATAATGCCTCATTTCCACTAGGGCCTACTCAGCACGGTTTGACTTAGCCCAGCTTAGCCCAGCTCATCTCAGTACGGTACGGTTGTGTTTCCACTGCTTCGTTACATCTCAAATGGGCGGGTTGTGGGCGGTCACAGAATCCGGAAAT
>JARVJO010000001.1:15161907-15174596 GCA_031762555.1 Cynodonichthys magdalenae
TGTTAGCTCCACCATTGGTGGTAGCTTCATGTTAGTGTTAGTTCAATGTTAGTATTAGCTTTGCGTAACAATTAGCTCCGCATTGGTGTTAGCTCCGCATTGGTGTTAGCTCCACCATTGGTGGTAGCTTCATGTTAGTGTTAGTTCAATGTTAGTATTAGCTTTGCGTAACAATTAGCTCCGCATTGGTGTTAGCTTCGCATTGGTGTTAACTCCGCATTGGTGTTAGCTCTGCATAATTGTTAGCTCCACCATTGGTGGTAGCTTCATGTTAGTGTTAGCTCAATGTTAGTATTAGCTTTGCGTAACAATTAGCTCTGCATTAGTGTTAGCTCTGCATTAGTGTTAGCTCCACATTAGGTTCAGCATTAGCTCTGCGTTGGTTATAGCGTTAGCTCTGCTAGTCTTAGCTCCGCATTAGTGATTCCTCCACATTAGTTCTAGCTCCACAATAGCAATAGCTTTGCATTAGTATTAGCTCTGCATTAGCATTATCGTTAACTCCATTCTGAAATGAGCAATCGCAAAGTGCCAAATCTTATCGGTAAACGTTTTTCTGATGATTAATTGCACACAATATGATTTTGCCAAACCCTTCTGCAAAACTGACAGAATTATAACCGTTTTTGTGTTTATTGAGTTCATTTGGCTGCAGCGGCCATCTTTTATCGGGTTGATTCCAAAAGGTAATCAATAGTGTATGCATGTCATATAATTGTTACCTGAAAATTTGACAAAAATAGACAGTGGTTCATAAGATATTTTGTTAACAGACAGACAGGGATGCCTAAAACTAATAAAACCACAGTATTAAGCAAAAATTATGGGAAAAGCTCAAAGTATGTTTGGTGAATGAGCCCACCAAACTTTAGCTCAATACATTGTAGGCTAATGTTGAGTAGCTGTGGTGGTCATCTTGTTATTAAGTTGTTGGTATATCTCCTATGATTACTTTGAGAGTTTCAATAAAATTGGTCCAGCTGTTGATAAGATATTTTGCTAACAGACATGATGAAAAACATTAACTAAAACTCAGCTTCTTTACATAAATCAGCACAAAGTCCACTTCAGAAACTACAGTTAACAGGTTTAATTCATACTTTCTCCCTCTTTGACCTTCCTGCCTCCTCCTACGACTTCTTCATTCTCCATTTTTCCTCCTCCCCCCACGTGTTTCTCTTTTTCTTCCCCCTGCTTGTTGCATTCCTGCCACTGTTCCCAGCCCATCTGAGGCCACGTCGGACCCTGGAGTTCAGGGATCGGCCCTCCCACTCACAGAGGAGGAACAGAGAGAGTCGGCACAGAAATAAAACTAACAGTTTCCACGATGGTAACAATGCCCCGAGTTAGAGGGAAATTTTATTATTCTGCTAAATTCTGCTCAAACACACTCAGCACCTTCTACAGAGAGCCACTGATGGGTCGAACAACAACAACATCAGAGAAACTGTAGGCAATACTTATGAACAGACGGCATTTAAAGAAGCTGCCTGCCTCTTGTCAGGGTGTCCGGTTTCAAACAGCCACAGCTGGGTTTAAAAATAAACAATGAGATAAGGAGTGGGGGTGGGATGGGGGGTTGTGGAGACAAACATACCATCACGGTCCTATCAGATGACCTCCAGCACCCCGTGACCAGAATCTCCTGGAATGTCCCAAACGGGTTTATCTGAAAGGGTCTGAAACAGCTGAGTCAGCATCATTTTTCCCTTTATAGTTGCTTCTGTAGGTTTTTTTTTTTTTACCTTTTAGTTTGGAAAAATTTCAGCTAATTCAGCTATTCAGGTATCAAAATGTCAGGCCAATTCTAGATATTACAGCTCTTAGTGTTGGTACTTAACTATAAACATATTTACTTCATGAAAATGCATTGAAATCTCATCAAATCTCCAAAAATGTGATTGACAGCTGAAAAAAAGAGGATGTGCTTTGTTTTTAGATTTTAGCTATTGTTACTGGACTTAACTTTTAGCTACTGCTTCGCTGGATTTAGTTCTTACATGTTAATAATATTTTTAGCTATTATTCTAATTGTAGCTTCTGGCTACTGTTTAACTTCTTTTAGCAATTAGCTACTGTTTTTTTTAATTGTATCCTTTAGCCACAATTCTGTTAATTTTAGCTTTTGGCTACTGCTCTGTTGGTTTTAGCATTCAGCTACAGCTTTGCTAGTTTTAGCTTTTAAGTAGAACCTACTATTTATTTATTTTTTTTCATTTTTTAGCTACTATTCTGAGACTTTTAGCTTTCAGCTACTGTTATGTTGGTCTTAACTTTTAGCTATTGTTTTACATGACTTAACTTTAAGCTACTGTTTTGCTGGATTTAATTCTTACATGCTTTTTGTTAATTTTAGATACCGTTTTGCTAATTTTATTTTTAGCCACTATTCTAATTTTAGCTTATGGTTACTGTTTAGCTGATTTTAGCATTTAGCAATTGTTTTTCTAATTTTATCCTTTAGCACCCCATCTGTTAATTTTAGCTTTTGTGTACTGCTATGTTGGGTGTAGCTTTTACCTACCGCTTTGTTAGTTATAGCATTTAGATACTGTGTTTCTAATTTTATCTATTGGCTACTAATCTGATCATTTTAGCCATTAGCTAGTTGATTTTAGCTGTTTGATATGAATATCAGAAGCTGATCTTGGTTTTTGCTACCATTTTGCTAAACTGATCTTTTAGCTACTATTAGGCCAATTTTAGCTATAAACTCAACATGCTAATCCTTTCATTAAACCGCTGGTAATGAAAACTGCAGATGATGCAATCTGACTAAGCTTTTTTATGCTAAATAAAAGATTTTTTTCCTCGACATCAACATTTTTAAGCTCGGTTGCCATGGAATCACACAAGAGTCCTACAGCAACTGAGACCAATCGGCCGGCTGAGAGGCTGGATGGATTTTTGTCTGGCAGAAGCGTCAGAACGACTGCTTGTCACACGTTTAAAGGGATTAACTGAATGGTTATACAGCTCAAAATGAATTCCCAAAAAGGTACAAACGCCACCCGGTTTGATTTACAGTCAAAACATGGCTCAACAAAAAGGGAACTGGAAAACTGGGATTGATGGGTGGAAAAAATTAAAAGGACAAATAAAAAAAGAGTGACACAAAGGGTTAAAATGAGTAAACTCCCTCTTCCTCGTGTTGGTCAGGAAACAGGGTTCCCTCCTTGACCTTCTGCTAACCGTGCCTCTCCTGTTTCACTCTGCTCCACATCTCTCCACTCCACAAGAGCACAACGTGTTTCCATCAGCGGACCGACTGTAAATTAATCTCTTTGTTGTCTAACAGCTCAGACAGACTCCATCAGGACAATGAAAGGAGGAGGAACGACAGAAACAGGCATCATCATCACAACACAATAAGGAATGTGGGTCCAAAAATATTCTAAGTGTAAGAAAATATTGATACTAGGTCAGGGCTGAGTTTTGGCAAGAAATTGGTGATATGATGCATATCACCACAAAGGATTCACAATATATTGTGATACTGTAAGCAAGGCGATATATCGCCATTTTTCTCCAAAAGATTCAAATTTTTAAAAATAAAGAGCACACTATGCAGTTTGCATGTGTGGGGAAATATAAACAAAACACCCTCAAGTTGTAGGTTGAGTTGTGGGCAAGCATATGACATCGTTTTCAAAAAATGCGTTTTGACTGTCTAAACAAAAACAGTGGTGATTACTCTGTTCTTCTTTTTTTAAAATATGGTTTTGAGGCTCCTAAAACGCCGTTTCCCTGTGGACACAAAGATAAAACCATGAAAAATGTTTGCATATTCATAAAAATGCTGTTCCCATGTGGATGCGCTACTTCGAATATTTATAAAAACTAATACTTTCGGCTGTGCGTGCACCACCCGTACACACACAAACTGAGTTTTTGCTGTATAAAGGAGTGTTTTTTTGTGTAGACTTTAGAAACAAACTTTAAGCTTTGTAGAAACCGGTTAGACAATTTCAAGAATGCCTCAAAACCAAAACAACGGAACACTAGTTTTTAAACATCTCCATTTTAAAAAGTACTTTTTAAAAATATTTTTTTCCCAATCAAAATGCCAATCACTTACAGGAGACAAGAACAAATGTGACAAAAGTTGTTTGTTTAATCAGTGTGGACAGGAAATGAACAGAAGGCAAATTTATTTGCATCTTTAAAAAATTTATTTCTGGTGCGTTTTTTTCCCTTAAAGCAAAAAATTCTGCTTCCAAGTTTTTCCTCCCGAGACTTCTCCATAGATATTTTTTAAAACAAAGCCAGGTCTACAGTACATATTAATCCAATACTGGCACATGATCAAAGCATGTTGATTTCAAAATCCTCTTTAGTCCCATTAATCCCATCTGCTAGCTTTTTTTTTTTTTTTTTTTTTTAAGTCTGAGGTGTCTTTTTACAGGACATGTCCTAACCATCAGAAAGCTCATTAAAAGACAAAACGAACAAACACGTCAGTCTGGATTTCTGAAATTACACAATGAACTTTTAGTTTCTCTTCCAGTAAATAATTTTTTACGACTTTGAGATTTTTAATTAGATTCAGTGCTCAAAGTGTACAGAATTTAGTTAAGTCACATTGAAGGGTGTTGCTAGATAATGACTCCACTAGCTTACGAACACTCATGACCAACAGCCAAAACAGATAAATAAAGCCACTTAAACGAAAGCTATGAAGTTTTTTTCTATATAACATTGAAAACCATTGATTAGCAGAGACATTAAATAATTATTTGGTTCACAGACCATAACTGGTTTGTTGTTTTGCGGTAAAGGAGGCAGGAGATTTGCAAAAAGGCAAATACCCAGATGTGTTGCTTCACTTCTTTTATTAAACATTTACGTTTTAAAATGTCCAGAACCTAAAATTATCAAGAGATTTACTGTTTTCTTACAGTATCAGTACTCATCTCTGTACACAGAGTGTAAAGTAGTCAGTACTGTTTATCACATTCCCGGCACTCGTCCAGCAGTGCCTCCGATTGGCTCCTTGTGATTACCTTTTAACCAATCATTGTTCGTAATGAGTTTGAACATTCGACCCAATCAGAAGCAGTCTAGAGGGTGTCATGGTGTCCTGTCGACTGGATGACTTCACAGCTGTAGGTTACAGTTTGTGAAACTGACATCAAGTAATCGCAATAAAAATATGACAGTACCAGTTCTCTGAATCTTTTAAAGTTGCCGTTTTCCCCCAATGCTACGAATAGAATATGGGTCAATGGCAGCTCAGTGGAGTTGACATGAGCTTACCAAAAACTGGCGCCAACAGCTACAGCACAGCTGCTGCCGGGTGACATTAGAACCACCCGGCTTTATGTGAGTCACCCGGACCAATGGGTCTGAAAAGGAGCCCTGGAGGTGTAAAGATAGCTGCTTGCTGTTGGTTCTCCGGTCATCACCATGGTCATACAGATTATAAAGTCAACGCCCATGAATGAACCCACTAGGGGGTTTACTGTAACTCAGCTTTAACTGGGATAAAAGTTAGGAAAGGCAAAAAAAAAAAAAAAAAAAGAGGAAAGCTAAAAGTTAGTGTGCTCATTTATGATTTTGCGTTTGTGTGTCTTTGGGAAAGACGAGGTAGTTGATGTCAGTAGTAGCTAACGTTGGGACATAGCTTCATGTCATCTACCCAGTCTGTGAGCAGTTGACGGGTGGGCCGCTTTTTAAAAGATCCTTACAGTATATACACCTCTGATATGTGGCCATCTAAGCCAAATTTTGATGAAAAATGCTTTGATAAACAGCGATGGTGTATCCTCATAATTATAAACAACAGTCAAGCAGAAATATAGAACCTGCTTCCGCTATGAATTATGGGTAGTGGTGCAAAATCAGGAATACAATTAGACTGCACATAACTCTTATCAAGGCTTTATGTCTTTGTGAAAACAATTTAAATATGTACTATTTGGACTCGACCATTTTTGTTTTTGCCCCATACCGCTCTAAATAATTAAATCAAATATCTGACAGGTGTGTGCTTTTAAATCCCTCTCAGCCAATCAGAACAAACAAAGAAGCCAGGCTGCCTGGTTAATAATGAGGCTATAAAAGCACCATGTGGCCACATTTAGCCTGTGGTGGGCGAGGAGGATGCCAAGTTTCTCCACATCGTGTATAGTGCCCAACAAAAATTATAATATGTTAAAATAATTGATTTACCTGCATTATGTAACATGGACTGTAAACAGTTTGAATTGTGGAACAAGCTAGGCCAAAAAAAAGGAGTAAATGACAAAGACTGATTTTTTTTTTCTTTGACAACATAGATATAAAGTCGATGATCCCTTTAATTCTAGCTGGTTTAATCGATATAATAGATTTGTTTTTTATTTACTTATTGACCGGTTATTGTCTTACCTCGCAGTCGTACAGGTCCGTTAGCTGGTCGATAATCCACTCCTCCAGGTTCAGTCTCTTCCTCAGCTCCTTACGGTCGTATTTGACGGTGACACGTCCCTGCTTCCGAACAGGGGTCTCCGGTTCCTCCGTGGTGCCGGCCGGCGTCTGGAAATAAACCCGGGGCTGAGGGCTCGTCTCCGGACTCGTTACAGCTGCCATTGCGGTGTCGCTCAGTTTAGTTTGCAAAAAATAAATCCCCCCACCTGAGGTATGATAGGGGAGACGAAGCGGAAAGCGACCTCAGTGGTTCCTGTCTTTTATGACTTAAATAAAAAAACAGTGGATGTGTGCGACTTATTCCTCCCCCTCCTGAAGAGAACGACTCCGGAGCTTTTGTTGTCCAGTCTTTCTCGCTCAAAGAGCGGACACTGACAGCCGGGGTGACCGTTTTCTACGAACCGAAACCGGACCTTCGGTTACGTGTAACCGGCTTACCGGACTATTTACAGCTTCGGACTCGGCTTATACGTATAAAAAAAGAGAGCAGAGGCAGAGACCGGCGGCCTCAACTCTTCAATGAGTACAAAGAAAAAAAAATCACACGTTTCCTTCACTCGGCTCTGGTCCACCTTCCACCACTACTGCGCATGCGCGCGGCTCTGGACTAGAGCGCGGCTGACGTAGACCGCCATTTTTTCCCACCCTTTACAGTACAACCATAAAAGTCCCATTTTCACAAAAACTACACTTCCGCCTTCTAAAATTTAGACCTTAAAACACAAATTCGAGCATTCTTGTTTGTTTCTCATGAACCACTGGATGGATTTTAATTAAAATATCACATAATTGTTTAAGACTGATTAATTTTGGTATTAGTCATTCTTGTGTTTGCTAAGGTTGATTAGCTATGGCGGCCATCTTGAATTTACTCAAAGTTGTAGATAGGGGTGGGCGATACTTGCAATTTTAGTATCAATTCAATATCATACCGAGAAGAATTAACACCAAGATTTTAAATTTAAAAACTAGTTGTTTTTTTTTAAACTTCTCTAATATGAAACAACGTAACAGTATAAAAATAATAGAATAAATTCCTAACTACATTTTACTATACACTTTGGGGCATCAATGGAAACTGAGGACAAACTTGGCTGGGGCATCCCAAGTGGGCACGAAATATTAGTCCAGCTACTCCACATTTGGGCCCAACGTGTGTTTGGGTTGGAAAAAAAACATTTCGTAGTTACAAATTCACGAAGCTCACGCGTCTTTCAATTAAAAACACTGAGGTTCAACTGGTAAATTTACACTGTTATACAGACTCAAAGTATTTGCACTAAACTGATTTGTGTGAAACTTTCCTTTAAGATAGATCATAGATGAGATATCTCACAAATATGTTTAAAACTATAAATCTACTTTTTGAGCTTGTTCAATTCCAATGGCATTTCCAAAGCAACCTCTGTGTTTGTATTGAAAGACACGTGAGCTCAGCCACGTTGTGCATTTGTAACTACGAAATGGTCTTTTATTATTTAAGAAAAAAAGTCACCAGTGGAAAAAAAAATAAGGGTGTAAATCACCAGCTTATCGCAATACGATATATCGATTTGTTTGGATGATGATACGATGTCTCTTGGTATCACAAAGTCTTAGGATACAATTTTGATTCAATTCAGTTCACAAGTCTGTATGTGATATAATGCGATATCATATGCCCATCTAACACAATGATATTGATCCACATCGGGAATATGACGACGATAGGGATCAATATTTTGGTTTTGCCTCGATGTAATTGAATTATTAATCATTTAATAGACTAATCAACATGGATCCATGTATTGTTACACATATACAAAATAATTAAAAAATAACAATGTAACAAAAATATAAATGTAACAATGTCAACGCAACAAATGAATACTTTACATTGCACGCAAATATTTGTGAAAATAACATAATATGAAGTATTGATCTCATAATAAAAGTATCAGATATAGATATTTATCTTGATATCGATAGCTACTACTAGTTATAGATGTACATCTAACAGGTTCTGGGAGTTTCCTCAAAATATGTTAAATGGTTTATGAGATTTTTTGCTAACAAGCACACACAACCTGATTTACCAATCTTTCTTCAAGCATTTGAGGTCTTAGGGATTTTTCCCTTGGAGTTTGACGAATCAACAGAAAAGTGTGAAACACGTGTGGACAGACACACACCCAAGACTGGCAGCTAAAAACTAAAAATTTAATAAAGGCGTAGGAAAGTGGATTCATAATAGCTGTGTGTGTGTGTGTGTGTGTTGGGTGGGGGTCATGTCTTTTAACATTTTCCTATTAAAATGTGTGTGTGTGTGTCTCTTATGGGACCTTGCAACCACCTTACAGACGGCCATGGCAACAAGACATAAAGCCTGAATTATTCATTGAGGACGTCTGAAACTTACAGTTGAGTAAACACAGACATAACATCCCCCCAACCCACACACACGTGGCAGCCTAAACTTTCACCTGGTCTCAGATGTAAAAACAGTGTGTTATAGTTCAGCATCTTACACTTAAAGATTCAAAATAAGTAATTTTAGTGTTTCCATAAGTCATAACCAGCTTTTCTTTTTAAACATACAAGGAATCCTTTTAGCTTTCATTTAAATTTATAACATTTATTTAGTATCATGCAGCCCACCTGAGCTGATGGATCTATAAGTTAACCCCATCAGAAATTACTTTATAGGTTCTTAAATCAGTTTTATGAAGAACAATGACATTTCTCACCCACACGAGGGAGCTGTTGGGTTGTTTTGATAGTCATAAAAGTGACATAATACAAAGAAAAGAGCACTGTGTGAAACATTTATCTCAGTAAGTTCGTATCAGACCAGACTTTCTTTAATACTCCACAAAATATGGTGCTTTCTCTGCATTTAGTTGATTTCAGAAGACCAGGACTCGATCTCTGCTGCTGGTTTGACTTAACCTTGTGTAAATGAATAATCCTGTGATTAATCTGTGTACACAAATAGGCGACACTTTCTTTTTAATTCTTTTTGCTCAGCTGAAACTAGTCTGTCCACATTCCTATTGAACAAATAAAAATATAAACCGGTTTATATTTTACTAGTGCAGCCACCAGATGGCAGTGTGAGATATATGAAAATCTGCATAAGAAAGTAAAATTAAACCAAATATTTTAAACAATGAGTGAACATGCTCACTTTCTGACTTTTCTGAAATTTGCTGAAGAAGCTACAACTGAATTGCTGCTGAAACAGTGGAATGCTAGTTAAAAACTAAAAAAAAGGGAGAAATAGCTAAAGGTTTCAAAAGGTGAGCTTGATGCATAAAATAAGCCTCCTAAAAGAAAAAAAGTAGCAAAAGTTGAGCTAAAATATGAAAAGATTTCCTTAAAGCCAAGAGAAAGCTACAAGTACTTAGAAGTTATTTCAAAATAAAAGAAGTAAAACGCTATAAAACCACAAGAAGCAAAAGGCTAGATAAAAGTTTCAAATGAAGCATAAAGCAGCAAAATTATAAAAATCAAAAAACAAACAAAATAATCTCCCAGCAGAGTAGAGTCATCTGCATATTTGATGGTGTTGGTGAGAGGTGTAGTTGGTGAATAGTGGGATCAGCAAACACAGCCCTGAAGCTATGATGTAGCATGTAAATAATAAAAATAATATAAAAAAAAAACAAATCGAAAATCCATAATCCTGTAGAGTTCTGGAGAAAAACGGATCAGTTCTTCTGTAAATTGTAAATCTGCAGCTCAATGCCAAAATCTCAGCTCTGCAAAGAAAATCTGATGAAGTTTTTATTGCTTCTGTTGACTGAGCCAGGCCTCTTCCACTGAATCCACTGTGTACACTGGAGTTGTGTGTCAAGAAAAGGCCGGTGTGTGTGCGCGCGCACGAATGTGTGAGACGGTGACTAGTTTAGTTTTAAGTTTTATTCATTTAAAAAACAACATAAATTCAACATACAACAAAAAAAAATACAATCATAAACTAAATGAAAGTTAGCAGAAGAAAAAATCTTATGTCTGCCCCTTTTTCCCAAAAAAATAAATCCAATCAAAATAATCTTCAAATTTTAAAAATGAAAAACATACAAAAAAGAAAACCAAAAAAACAATAAAAGGTTTAACTCCATCTGTAGTAACAATTTGTACATTATACCTTTACATATTTCCCCAACAAATCAACCTTTATCATTCTCTTAAATATACACATTGATCTATCATTTTTAATGTCATCCTCCAGATTATTCCATAGTCTTATACCCTGGATTGAAGTACTTTGTTCCCTCAAGCTGGTTCTAAATTTAGGTTTAATAAACATTTCTATCCCCTTGAGATTGTAAAAACTCTCTCTTTTAACAAAATGTAATTGGATGTTTGAAGGTAATGTGTTTTTATGAATATGTCTGTCTTTGCACAAAGTGTCTTTGTCGGTCCGTGGTTTTGCTTTGAAGAAACGGATCTATTTTTTTTACCAGACAAAAAGATTAAAGTTAAAGAGAGAGAACAGAAAAATGACTAGTTGGGTTTCTTCATTTCTTTTCTTTTCTTTTTCCACGTCTGTGTTGCAGTTTGTATTCCTCTAGTCATTTTAGTGCTTGTTTCTATCATTTATAGGTACATCATTATTTCCACTTCCAGTTTTACCCTTTCATCCAAGCACAAACACAAAAAGCAGCAGACTGAATGGACACAATAGATCAAATACAGAAATGTCATGTACAGAGGTGTGTGTGTGCGTGGGGGG
The DNA here is from genome assembly GCA_031762555.1 of Cynodonichthys magdalenae. NCBI lineage: Eukaryota > Metazoa > Chordata > Actinopteri > Cyprinodontiformes > Rivulidae > Cynodonichthys > Cynodonichthys magdalenae. The sequence goes on from JARVJO010000001.1 coordinate 15,173,033, forward strand.
GGGGGGGGGGGGCCAAGGACACACACACCCTGCAATTTATTTGAAGTTATTATTAGAACCCTTCAACCTGTTGAGTTATAAAAGGACACAGAGCTGTCAGAAATACCCGTAAATATGTTTAAATGGTTCTATTGGTGGAGTGTTTGTATTAGTTTACTTGTTATATGTTATATGTGTTATATGGAGAATTTTTGGTAAAGCAAAAGTCCAGAACAAATATTCCTAAGGGAATAATAATGTTGCATTCCATATCAATAATATCATATTGTATCAGAATATTGTACTGTTTTGTAGCTTATATTGTACTGTTCCATATTACTTTATGTTGAATCAAATTATATGATAAATTGCCATGCATAAACCATACCATTCAATACCATACACTATCATGAATTGTAAGGTATTGAATTCATATCCTATTGTATCATATATTGAATTGAATATTGTATGGTCCTATATCATTTTTGTACCGTATCAAATATTGTATTGTATCATTTATCATACTGTATCAAATTTCCTGTTGTATCATTTATCGTACTGTATAAAATATCGTGTTGTATCATGTATTGTACTATATCATAGATTGTATTGTAACATATACTGTATTATTGTAATATTTCGTATCATATAATGTACTGTATAAAATATTGCATGATATATCATACTGTTTCATATATCAAACTGTTTCATCTGTGATGGACTTGCAACCTGTTCAAGGTGTACCCTGCCCCTTGCACAGTCAGTGCTGGATATAGGCACCAGTGACCCCCCGAAAGGAAGATGTGGGTAAATGATAATGGGTGAATGGATATTGTATCATGCTGTATCATATCATATTGTCCTGTATAATATAGTGTATTGTAAAATATATAATACTTTATTATATATTGCATTGTACTGTAATCCCATAATGTATACTGTAATCTTTCATATTGTATCATATATTTTACTGTAATGCATCATATTGGATTGTATCAGTGCTATGAAAAACAAGCCTCTGAGCATGTGTCCACCCTTAATATGGTTCCTGCATCTTTAAAATTCCAACTTTGTACAAACACAACTGGATTTCAAGTTTTTTTTAATGTTTCTCACAGGTCTTGATGTTAGTCCAGCTTTGGCTATGAAAAACCAGCTCCTGTGTGACATCTGGCTGAAATGAACGCCATCACAAGTAGATAGAATAACAAAAACGATCACATTTATATTCACTTTTCCAGTCGCTGACTGATGTTTTGTTGCTGCGCAGACAGTGAGGCGGTATCAAGCAGGAACTGGGAGGGTGGGCAGCCTATTGACACCACAGGTGCCGGCACTTCACATGCACTGAACAGCACGTCATTGTTTAGCTAAAAGACTGCGGAAACTGAATTTTGTGTATATTTATGACAAAGAAGACAAAGTGTGCATACAGCCATGTGCATCTGACAATGAGCCAAACACAAGATCCCTGCTGACCTCTTGTAAAAATACATTTGCATGTATCACCTGTTGTTTGTTAAAATCAGAACAGCCGTCTGCAAATGTGTGTGTGTGTGTGTGTGTGTGTGTGTGTGGGGGGGGG
>JARVJO010000001.1:15207260-15221335 GCA_031762555.1 Cynodonichthys magdalenae
TAGGGGGAGGGGGGGGGTCTCCAAAAAGTGTATGTTTTGTACACTCATGAAAATGTTGAGAATTGTGAATGACCCCTTAAATCAGATGAAGTTCATATTAGGAAAATCAGAGTTTTCCAAATTTAAGTATGACATGAAATGTAAAGGATCATAGGTTCTTTTGTAAATATGTGTCCAGGTAAATATGTTCCTTATTTAAGTTTAAATGTGTACATGGGTACCTTTGTTCCCTAAAGCTTATGTTCCCTGGAAAATAAGTTTCACTAAATATGTTCCCCAGTGCCTAATTTTCCGGAACAGATTGGGCAGTGACCACCACTCCGTCGGCTGCAACCCATGTTTTGATTTGTTAACAATTTAAACCTACAGACAGGAGTGAAGGTGACCAACTAATCGATTTATGCAAAAAACAGCAAAAAAATAGAAAATAAAAACATGAGGTTTCAGCCCTGCAGCACTTCTACAAATGAAGACATCTACATCAGCTGTTGATGTATATAAAGAAGAAATAAGATTTTTTATTTTTTTTATCTCTTTGCTCTTTTATCACGTTCAAGATAATTGTTTTAAATCTGCTCTTTGTCCTGAACAAAGTTCTGTCTCTGCAGGAGCTGTTAGTCACTCAGAGAGAAAATGTCAAAGTTTATCTGTTTGTGTCAAACACAGTAAAAAGGCTGATCCCTTTCATGTCTGAACATCACAACACTCCTTGTCTTTGCTTTTTAGTAAAAAAAAAAAAAAGATTGTTGGCAGTGAACACTAACAGGAGGTTGTAAAAATACAAAGCCAATTACTCGAATAAAAAGTGTCAAACCTGTTTTTGCATAAAGACCAACCCCATGAGAGCAGAGGATTTGTGCTCCTTCCTGTGTTTAAATCCCACAGGACAAATTGTGTTTCTCATTTTCTGTGATTCAGCCTCACTTTAAGCTTCTCCATCTATTTCTGTTCTTTTTTTTTTTTTGGTCTCAGTCTGCACCTTTCTGTTATTGTTCCCAGTCTTTCCCTCAGGACCCTGGTGTTTACTCTTCATCTCGTTCTCCTCCAGCGGAGGACGACGGAGACGCGTCTCGCCGTCCTGGTTGCCATCGGGTTGCTGTGAGAATAACAGCTGCCACTTTTTTTTTTGTTTTTTTTGCTGGAGAAATTGACGGAGAAGAACGGGAGCAGGGAGAGTAAAGTCACACGTAGACGGGTTTAAAGCCTGAAACTTTGGGTCTTTTCTTTAATTGGGTCAGTTTCGGGGAGTGAGTGGAAGTGAAGCGGACATAAACAGACCTGTGCTGTAATGCTGGAAGAAAAGCAGTCTCACCTCATCGTCCCTTAAGTGCCTCGGAGGACGTCGTGGAGCCACGGCTGAGCTGTTGATTGGATGAAGCAGCATCACGGCTGCTGCACCCGTTAGGTCCCAGGTGTTTGTCTGTGAGTTTGCAAACTTCCAGCAGCCTTTTCCTGACAGAAAGAGCCAAAAATATCCTGTGGTGGCTCTTTGGTATTTAGCTGATAAATACCAAAGAATTTTAGGTACAAAGGAAGTTTTTTTTGTCGACTGGTTGAATGGGTTCGCTCCAGTGATGCTATTTTGTAGATTATAGATGAAACTTAACAAGTGGGCAAAGATTTTATGTTTAATTACACCAAAAAATGTTTAAAAAGTTTATAGTTGTCTTTATGAATAAACAAACAGGATAAAATGTTTGTTTCAAACTTAGCTGATATTCAGTCATTTAATGTAGAATTTGACCCTTAAAAGTTTTTCAAAAGCCGATTCTGGTGCCGATTTGTTTTTATTTTTTTATCGTCTGGAATAAGTCAAGTTTTTTTTCTACTTTTGATCCTTTATTTTACACTTTACATCCTAATACAGTTTTGAAAAACAAACAAGAAACTTCTTTTTAAAAAAAATGCACTGCTTTCTGAATTTTTGCCAACATTTTACACAAAAAAAATTAATACCGAAATATAATAATATATCTTTTTTTTTTTAATTGTTCAGTCTCTTATTCAAGCATTAACTATAAAGCTAACGTAACAATCAGAATATATTAATCTGTTTTTTTTTTGTTTTTTCTTTGTTTCAGGGACAAAGACCCACATTTGGGTAACAAACTACCAGTTGAGAATCTATGTTTCACAGTATGTGTTGCAGTTGTCTCCTAACCACACCAAATTTTAGCTCACTATGACTAAATTATTGCTAAGGTTGATTAGCGTAGTCGGCCATCTTGGATCAGGTTAACTCCAGGGTAGATGTACATTAAATTATCAGTCCGTCAGCTTCTGTTCCAATGATAAAGAGAGAGTTTTTATAAATTTTCAGCAAAGTTTTATTTTCACCTTGAAGGGGAAAAAAATGTTCTTTATAAAAATTGGTATAGTTTTTCATTAAATTTCAACATAAACACTGTTGTAAGGATGAGTTCATGCATCGACGCTCAGACACAAAATAATAAACCCATTCACACAAATAATAAATAATGAAATTAAAAAAAATAAGTAAAAGCACTTTTATCATTTCATATTTAAAGTTGTTTTTAAAGAAAAACAAGTTACCAAGTTTAACTCAAAACAGAAAAAAAAACAGAAAAAGTTGAATTAAATTTTTAAATTATTGAAGATTAATGTCAAAAGCATAAGTTTAAAGTGAAAAAATCAATATTTGTAAGGTTGAAATAAATAACAGAAAAGGTAAAAACTTTGTTGAAAGATGTGGATTTTAAATATGTTTTAAAGCTTCAAATCTGGGAAATCACAAAATATCTTTTGATATATTGATTAGATTACTTTTATCACATTCAAAATATAAACATCCAAACATTTACCAAACCTCATCAGTCTCTTAATATGTGAGTAAATTTAAAACTACAGAAGGCAAAACTAAAGTGTTAACAATAAAATAAATATTCCAGCTATAATAATATAAATACATAAATTAACAGGCAAAGTGTTTGAGATAACCATAAATATTCCTAAGTATTTATAACATTCAGCTTGTTAACACGTCACTGCATCATTTTTTGTTTCAAACCAAAAATAATTTCATTCTTGCAAAAAAAAAAAAAAGAGGAAACGTACATAACCAGTTTTCTGATTGGCTGTTCGATCTGTCGAGCTAAATCAACAGCCAATCAGAAAAGAGTTTAAATAAAAAGTGGAAAACACTTATGTAATTCTGATAGTTTGATCTTTTTTTTATTTTTACTTTTGGTAATTTAGTGATTTAAAAGTTCATGTAATCTATTAGCTTTTTTGTTCTGTCAGTTCTTACTGTTAGAAAATCAAAGTTACAGAAACCAGCTCAGGTCAGGTTCTTCTGAATATAATTAATATAAATCGTTTATTTCCAACCTAGATTTAACTCGGCATGATTTAAACCACCGGAGACCCCGGCAAAATAAAAATTCTATTTACATGCAGAAATTCTCCTTTTTGACATTTTGATCAAAAAAATAAACAAATAAAAATAAAGTTTCAACTTGCAAGTTTCTCTTCTGTTGATGTTTTTCTTTCAGCTGCTCCATTGTTCGTTGGGCTCCACAGGGAGCAAAAACTTAGAAATCGTTTTACACCTGATGCCCATCCTGACACAACCTGGGATTAAACCAGCAACCTCAAGATTACTTCGTTCAACCGGCTATCCCCAACAGGTAAGATATTAACTGTTCATAACCTTTCCAGAACCCCACTTCAGACAATCTGAACAATTATTAGAAACCAACAATGTCTACACACAAATGTGTATTTCTATCCTTATTAGAACTGTTCATTGACTTCCATTAATTTCCAGTCTTGTGTACAGCCTAACCCTGACCCTGAAACCTAGAGCCCCAACCCAAAAATTTAATTCCACCATATTACAGTTTTTTGCCTCCATAACGACAATTGGTCTTGACAAGGTCTTAAAAAGGTAACAAATACAAGTACACACAGTATTTCTATCTTCGTGGGGACTTTTCATTGACTTCCATTTATTTTCATTAATTTCTACAGCCTAACCCTTACCCTAACCACCCCTTAGTCCTACACTTAACCCCAGCCCTAAAAGGGCATTTGAGGGAGCAGTGGGTCCTCACAATGTAGCATATTTTGGAAAAATGGGCCTTACAAGGTAACAAATACTACAACACACACACACACTTTCAGTCCTCATGCCAACATCCATTCCCAGCTTTGATTGACAGCTAGATCTATTATAAATCTAATATTATTTGACAGGTGTACACACACACACACACACACCATCCATTTTAGAGCCTTTTTGTTTTTTTTCATTCTGAGGTCAGGTTGCCTTTTGAACGTATTAATCTAGCATATTGGACTTTTGCCAGGAACAAACAGGGTTCACGTCCTTGTAAAGAGATTACGCACACCAACACACACACACACACACACACATACCTCTGCAGACAGAAAGCTGCAGGAGAAATGACACGTTCAGAGGGACAAACACACAAAGTGAGACGTAATGAAAGAAAGCGACACACACTGTCTGAAATCCACCAGTAAGAGCCAAGAAGACAACAACCAGCAGATAAACGGTCGCTTAGCAACAAGAAAAAACTAAAAATGCGGTGATGTTTTTTCACTCGCAGCATACACACACACACAGAAACACACACTCCACGCCGTTCTCCAGCTAAAAGCTTATCCACCTTTAAAAAAAGGCAACGCTTCTAAATCGGTTCGCTTGTTTTTCCTGTGGTGTCAGCAGCTTCGTTGTCCCGCCCACTTCTTTCACCAGAGACAGAGGCTTAAGTCACTGAGAAAAAAAAAAGGGGTTTGGCCAGACAGACGTCTCAGCTCTGAAGCAGGCCAGGAGCCACGCCAAGTCGAGGCTGGAGACACGCATGGTTCAGACGTGAAGCTCTAACTCCAGGTCTCCTGCAACCTGAGGACTCGTCATATGGATGATGACACTCGAGACGTGACTAGTTTCTGTTTTGTCAGCTGTTTCGGTTAAATTAATAAAAACTAGACAAAGAAGCAATGATAGACTCATGTTGCAAAGAAAATAAATCCTGGAGGTTTTGGTTGTTGGACTTTAGGGCCTTTCAGGATGTTTTGTTTAAACCTTGCGTCCACAGAAATTATGTTTCTGGAGACCCAAATTGAGTTCCAGAGTGAGAACATTTTGAAACCTCTTCCTTTTGTGTAGACAGACAAAACATTTTAAAATAGTGTTGTCATGGCTCCATCTCTAATCTAACCGGAAGGCGTCAAACGTAATGATGATGGCGGAATCTAAAGCTCGAGTTTCAAACCTACTTACTGACATCAACTCATTTTTGACTCACAATAAAGGAAAACTAGGCTGGAGAAACCTTAAGGTTGTTCTCAGTGTGTAAGTTCATGCTCTGTCTTGTTTCCTGTTTTGTTGTGTTTTCATGGCAGCACCACACACAGGCCTGGCACAGTTACTACATTGTTTTGCCATTTATGAGGTTTAATAGTGAGTGATGACATTTTTAGAAACAAAACCATGTTTACAAGAATATTTTTTAGAAATGAGAATTAAAAAAAAAGATTGCTTTGAAAAAATTGCATTTCCTCGTGGACTAGGACTTTCTGGGTTTGGTTTTAGAGGTGTTAAACTTTTAGCTAATTGAGAATGCACGTTTTGTAACAAACTGTGACACGAAGTGCACCATTATCATCGTCATCAATGACAACATCAGACTGCTTCTCAGTTTGAAGAACCGATCACAAGACGTGATGACAGAAAATTCAAGAGAACATCCTTGATATAATTAATTGTTGGAACAAATGTACCACTTGCTAGAACTATTTTGAACTCTTCTAAATATTACCAGATTTAAACATGGCACAATCAAAATCGAGATGTAGTCCCAATGTCCTCAAATGAGAACTTCATCAAATTTGCCTGCCTTATGAAGTTAAAGTTATAACTGGGCTAAAATACACGGGTTTTGAGCATGACATTTGGATTTTTTTCTTGCCCATTTTTCTGACGAGAGTTGCCATAGAAGTTTTTACTGGGATCCCTGCCATCTTATCACTGATAATAGTGTAATGTTGCCATGTTGGATGCACTGGATGATGCTGGTAGTGACAATAATGAGGCCAATGTGTCAAAGTTGGAAAAAAAGAAGTATGGTGTAAACAGGCAAAAATTCAATGTCCTCGTATGAGGACACGGGGTCTCAGGTTTGTTCTGATGACTTCAACCTTTTATTAAACAGTAAATTTGCTAAACCAGACACTGTCTCAGAATCTGTAAATACTTCAACTAATGTCTGTTTCACCCCTTCTTTTGCACATCACCTACTTTTATGATGCTGGTGTAAATCCAGAAGAACCGTAAATCCCCCAAAATAAAAAAAAAACGACTTCTATTCTGTAGTTGAAGTTGTTTTGTTTCCCATTTGAGGAGCTCTCTCAGTTCAAAATTAAACCACAGTGAGACTGTATAAAATGATTTAAGTTGGTTAATTTGTCCATAATTAACAAGGTGGATGCTGGGCAGGTAGGTTGTCCTCAGTTCCACTTGAGTGCACAGGTGGAATAAAAAGTTAAACGATTTTCTCTCAGGAGGATTTCCCTTGAAGTTAGAGGTCAACACAGTGAACGTTCAGGAGAAAAGAAAAAAAAAAACACTTCCTGCACAGTTTTCTGTTCTGATAACGCGGTCAACAAAATAAATAATGCATTTATTAATAAGCCTCACTGACAAGCCATATGCTGTCCCTTCTGTCCAGCTCCAAGTCCTGCTTCTGGGCACGATGGGGGCTTCAACACCACAAAACACAAACTCTTGGCATCAACACTTCCTTAAACAGACAATAAAACAGTTAATTTGTCACGATGTGAGGTTTTAAACCCCATCAAAACAGCTAATATTTACCTTCTAATTTGTCACACATGCCAGAGTCGACATATCTTTAAAAAAACAAACAGCACAGATTTACTCATAGAATAGACCAAATGGTTTAGCACATTTAATTGTATTGTGAACACTTTCAGTATTACTCACATTGAAAAACGCCCGCAAAGTAAAACAGCACATTTGAAACGTACGGTAAGTGATCCAAGACAGGATTATTTCAAATATAAACAGATATTTTCTTTTTGTTTTATACAAAGAAACGTCCAATGATGCTGATATTTCAGAGCTGCCTTAAAGTTCCTTCCTGATACAACTTCCTGTCTTCCTTTTCTTTTCCAAGAGGAAGGGAGGTGGGCTTCACATAAATAAAATGTCATTTTTCTCACACACATCGATAAAAGTTTTTAGAATATCATGTACAGTTAGAAACACTGGTTGTAGTTTTTATAATTTTTTTGATTTGTCAACAACATGGCCGCCACATTCCTCCTTCCTGATTGGTCCTTCGTGAGTTTTCCTTGGCTCTGGTTGTTCACAATTTCAAAATGTAAACGTTTTAATAACTCCATCATTCCTCCGCGCTGCGTTAGTCTCAAAGTTTCTTGGGTTTCTTCGATCGTATCGAGTCTCGACACGGTTCTCCTCCTTCACACTGACAAACTGTAGTTGTATTTTTATTGTTGCTGTCTTTTATTTTGTTTTTTACAATTGCACGATAACAACATCAACACGTGACGCCATTGAGAAGAGTAAAAAAATGAGTGGGGGGCGGGGGGGTTAGCTCAGGTTAAAAGAAGGTTTGTCACTACAGAGGTTCATTATCACGTCTGTAAGACTTTTCCTACGGGTCACATGAACGTAAGGCAGGGAAGTGGGCGGGGTTTATGTCAGTGGGTATTGAAGCACAGTGTATCCTTGGAGATGACGAAGATAAAGACGGTGTTTTGCTTGTAAGTTTGGCGCAGTCACCACCTGGTGAGTGTTTGTGTTTAAGGAAAAAAGAAAGGCAATAAAGTTTAAAGTTCGGAGGTTCTGAAGATCCAGGGTTGGAAACCGAGTTGTGGTCTTAAGACAGAGGGGGGTGAGTGAGGAAGACCTCTCTGCTGCAGTCTTCTTCATCTCCTCAACCGACTTTCCTTCCAAGTCTGGACGGTTCTCTTCTCAGCTGCTGGTTTGGCATTAAACTGGAACAACTTGTGTTTACGATTTGTAGCGTAATAATTTAGATTTGTATGTTGATGATGGAGCTGGACCGGAGGAAGGAGGGGCTTCTGTAAACGAGCTGCGATTTTAGAGAAGATTAAAAAGTCTTTTTAAATTAATTTGGGAGTTTTGGCGTCTCGTGAGGATGTATTGTTGAAGGAGAAGAGTAACGTAAAGACATAAAATCCATTTTAAAGACTTGCTCTTTCCATTAAACATGAGCAGAGCTCCGCCCCCTTCATTTTGGCAGTGGGTCCCCTTGCCCCCTCCACGTTTAAAACCCTGGTATATGGCAGTAAGCCTCCAGCGAAGCCAGCAGGATGTAAATCAGCCACAGGGACACGAACATCATCGACGTCATCAGCTTGCAAGTCCGCGGCCCGCCCAGCTCGCCTCCCGCCACCGTGGGCCGCCGCCGGTACAGCAGCGTGAGCACGCACACCACGGCCAGGATGGTGAAGAGGGTGACGGAGAAGGCCAGGCTTCCCGGGTCCACCTTGAAAGTCTTGCCTTTGGAGCGCCAGGCCACGGCCGCGATGGTCCACGCCACGCCGATGCCCAGGAAGACGTTCACGGCGTTGGAGCCGGTGACGTTGCCGATGGAGGCGTCGGCGTATTGATCCTGGATGGCGGCGACCTTGCTGGCGAATGTGTCTGATGAGACAAGAAGGGATAAAGAATTTATTAATTTACTTATTTATGGATCGAAACCAACAGAAGCAAATGTATTTACAATAAAAACAAAACACAAGTTATAAATGAAATTAAAGGAAGCAGAAAGAAAACATTTTTTTTCTTTTTTTTTCCAAAAATAAAATTCAAACAAAAATCCTGAGCAACAATTTACATCAACACACACATATACTTTATATTTTAGTTAATTTTGTGGACTGTACAGCTGAAATCGATATCTCTAATTGGTTAGGTTATTATTTTTATGGAAAAGTACCGAAAAAATAAATTTTACCGGTAATCTCTATTTATTTGTTTTGATACATTTTCAAACTACTCATTTTATTTCAGCTGTACAGTACACAAAATTAGTATTTTTGAAACCCAGTGTATGCGTTTTAATATACTGTATGATTTATGAACAATTTACCCAGTAAATGTGGTAAAACTCAGATTTCCAAGATTTTCACCAGCCTTGAACGCAGCATTACACGTGTGAACGTCTCAAAGGTCACATTTACAGGCGATGCAGATCGTGTAGATCTTGTTGCTCGCTCGCATTGTGAATAAATAAATACCCCCCCCACACCATTCTGATCTGTAATCGCCCCATCATCGCCTGAATGAGAAAACTTACAGTAAATGGACTCGTTAATGTGTCTCTAGATGATTAGATAATTTCAGACGATAGAAAAAGAGAATCAAGGATTTAAACATGAGACCTGATGAGAAAAAAAAATGTTTGAACACAAAGATCCCCCCCCCCACACACACACACACACAAACACTCCCAGCAAAAGTTCTAATCACCTTTTTCAACTGCTCACACCTGAGTTCTACAGCGCACGGGTCAGAATGATGGATGAAGCAATACAAATACACAGCATTCAATAAACGAGGGGAACCGAGGAGGAAGGAAACATGTCAGGATAATAAATACACCATGAGAGCAACAGACAGGTAGGGGAGGTGAAACGAGACGCATAAAGGCAACAAGTTAGCGCCTAAAAGGATCAGAGACTTGGGATCCAGAACAGAACAGAACACGGCTGCAGACGGAACCGATTGAATACTTCCCAGAAGACTTCACCGTGAGTTATCAAAGTCGTCACCTGGAAGAGTTGGAGCTGCTTCAATAAATCCGTCCACGGCGCAACAATAAAATTGTTGGAGGGAGCGATGAGGCGGGAATCGAATTAAAGCCTCGGGAAGACGCGTCACGAGCTCCGGCTGATTCTGACAACATAAATCTGATTTTTAGCCTGCGTACGGGGGCAGCCGGCACTAAAACCAGACGGGAGATGATCAGTCATCCATTCATTTGTTTATTCACTTGTCTGTCCCTGGTAAGATGTATGATTTCCCCAAACCTTCCGAAGTCGTCTAATTATTCACCTGTGAGTAATTTAAGGTGATTATAACACCGGTTCTGTGAAGGCCTCAGAGGTTCCTTACAGATCATTAAAACATCCCGATTTCCCACCGTCATGAAAATTAGACTCTACTTCACCCAATCAATTCAGCTTGCAGTTTATTTTAACAGAATTGCAACCAAACCAACCCAATTCAAGATGGCGGCCACAACTAATCTGCCTTAGCAAATGCAAAAAAAAAACAGCTACAGCTCAGTCAAATTTACTAAATTGGTGTGCAACAGCAGCCTGGATGCTGCTTTTATTTCCTTTCACAAACCTGGCACTGACGTCCCCAATGCCACGAACACCACGGCGGTCACGGAGTCCTTCAGGCCTATCGTGCAGCCGAAATGCGACGCCAGGTCGCCGGTGACGGCGGTCAGGACGCCGATCAGCGATATGGAGACGATGAAGCAGGCCCAGCCGTTCCAGTACTCCGTGGGTGGAACAAACGCGAACAGGACCTTCCAGAAGACGGTGAGGAAGTGCATGATGTAGTCGAAGCAGGACGGCAGCCGCTCCTCGCCGCTCTCCTCCTCGTCGTCGTCACCTTTGGGTGTGGTGGGAAGTTGAAAGTGGAGAAAATTTCTCTTGAGAGTGCAAGCTTAAGATTTAAACGCTTAACTGAAATAACTAAAATTATACAACTCAAACATCACTGATTTTTAAATAAACTACACTAATTTAGCATCTACCTTTTAGATTAAGTTCAGCTAAGATAAGCTAGTTTAGCTTATCTTAGCAAACTTGCTAGTTTGCTATGCTAAACTAAATGTTTCATGGCTAAATGAGAAAAAACTGGCCTAATTTTGTTTAGTTTAATGCCTACCTATAGATTGAGCTATGCTAAAATAAGCTAAAAAAAAAGTTGCGTAACCAACATGTGCTAATCAGCTAAGCTAACTGTACTTTTCATCTTAACCTCATGTACAAATTCATGGCTAAATAAGGATGAACTAATTTAGATTAGTTTTCACCAACTTATAGATTGAGTTTTTAAAAAGCTAGTTTAGTTTATGCTGATATGCTAGTTAGCTAAGCTACACTAAACTTTTCATCCGAAATTAATCTACAAGTAGGTGGTTAAATAAGAAAAACTCTTAATCTTATTTTTTAAATTCATGGCAAATAAGTATATACTAATTTAGATTATTTTTCACCGATTTAAAGATTAAGTTGAGCTAAAATAAGCTAGTTTAGCTTATGCTATGCTAGTTGGCTAAGGTAAACTAAACAATTTATCTTCATCTACAGGTAGGTGGATAAATAAGAAAAAATTGGCTTAATATGGTTTAACAAATGCCAATATAGCTTAAGCTAAAATTAACTAGTTTAAGTTACCAACATTTGCTAGTTGGTTAAGCTAACTATACTGTCATCTCAGCCAAAATTTGTGGCTAAACAAGAATAGACTTATAGAAGAATTGGAGCTAAGCTAGTTAGTTGGCTAAGCTAAACTAAATTTTCTTTATTTTACTGTACCTTTATCTACTGGTAGGCGACTAAATTACGATAAACTAGCTATTTTGAGCTATGTTTAGTGTAAAAAATAAAAACGCAGAACTTTCGTGGTTTAAATTTTTTTTTAATGTCGGATTGATTATAAATTGATGCAACACATCTGGGTAACCAGTCCTTGAGCAATGAGTCAAACCAATCCATTGAATTAATAATTATAAATAAATGGCACGTCTGAGGAATGGGTTTCTTAGTGATGGCTACTGCCCCCCCTTGCCCCCCCTTTACTGCTGCCCCTGGTTATGATCTACACTGTATATGTTAAAAAAAAACACAAAAGTAAGCTTGTTTGTCTGATCTGAAAACCACAAATTTAATATTTTTTACCTCATTGACGAGACGCTGCTCTGACAAATAAAAAACCTCTAAAAAAAAATCAAATGTTTGACGTTTGATAACAAACGAGGTGTTTTGTGTGTTTGAGTTACCTGCGCTGACAGTAACTGCGTTGACAAACTGCTCCCTCCAGCTGCTGCTCCCCACCACCAAGGCCAGGTTTGTCTTCTTGATCAACTTATCTACTGTACTCTACACACACACACAGTACAACACACACACATAAACCAAGCATCGCACAGAAAAAGTTGTCGATTTACTTCCAGAAAAAGGAAAACTACTGATTTCAAGCCTCTGAATGTTGCAGAAATATATTTAGATGCTGAGAATTTGGAGGTGCTGGATGTGTTGATTAACACAATGCTGTAAAACTGGATGGAACTGAAAGTTTTATTGAAGTTTACCAAGAAAATAAGTAAAAACAAGTCATGCTATGGAAAGGGTTTATTGTTAAAGATAGGGTGTGAAAGAATGAAACAATTTGAAGATGCGTGAAATGATACCTGCTCAGTCTTTTTAAGAAGAATATTGACAGCTTTCTGCACACGTACAACACAAACACACACAAAAATGGACAAATGAAATGATTAAACAAAGAAACATGATGTCACAAAAAAACTGAAACAAATGAAGCAAAAATGAGTGACGATGCACAAATGAACAAAGGTTCAAAAATGGTTCTTTTTCAGCTGCTCACAAGGTTTTTAATTATCTTCAACTAAATTAATAAACTGTTGATCCGTTGCTGAATTGATTATGTCTAAAACATCAGATAAATGATGCAGCGTTTCTAATTTACTGCATTAATGAATGTTTGATTTTTACAGAAATGAGACTAAAGCTTGTAAATAATCTGCAGCCTTAATAAAGTCTGATCTTAGAGTCCTGATCTTTTAAGGTGAAGAAAATATCTTACCTGCTGCAGATCGCTCCTTGAAAAAACTCATAACTGCTTGTGACTCGTTTTACCAGAATTAACATTTAATGTGAAGCTGAAGACAATATATAGGTTCATAAAGTAAAACTGAGACAGTTCAAAAATTTATCTACAACAGGTAAGATAGTTACTGTTAATATATTTTTTAAAGAACCACACTTTACGAATGTCTCATGAGAGTTTTACTCTTTTGATCATATTCAAACCAATCAAAGTGACATTGATGGAAACACACAGACTTACCTTAAACTCGTACGACTCCTCTATGATCACCTCGAGCTGCGTGTGCTCACCCAGACTAGGACAGCCCATCTTGGCCACCTCTTCCTCCTCGGCTCCCACCAGCGGCTTGTTCTCGTTGGAGTCACCTACGTCGACAAACACAGAAAAAGTTTGTCAAACTCAATTCCAATTTTTCATAATTCATAACCAAAACTTTTAGAAAATTTACTCAGAACCAGCTTTCAAGTCAGGCCCCGCCTTCATCTGCCGTCCATGGCTCCTCCTCCAGGGTGGAGCCCCAAAAACTGAGGACTTCTTTTTCCAGTCCTACGCTGGAGTCTGAATTTTAATTGCCCTCCAGTTTGTAAACGTGTCAAATAATCTTGCGATCTGAGAGCTTTTTATTCAGCAGCTGAATCAGATCATATTTAATTCATTCGTTTTCATCTTCCTGCATTTAACTGCGGCGGTGTGAATTATCACTGAGCAGTACGCAGTGAGAGAACGAAAATCTAAGCTTTAAGTCACGCGCAGAATCCAAGCTGTCAAACATTTCTTGTTAAACAAAAAAAACTCCTGACCTTTTTATCAGCTCGTTACTGAACGTTGAACCATGATCTGCTGTGTTCTGTCAGAAAGTCTGTGTCTGCAGTCGCTCTTCACAACGACTGGATGGTTGAAAAGCAGAGCGTGTTGCTGTAAGCGTGCAGCGGTTAAATGTCAGTCTGCTCACTCTTTCACTGCGTTAAAAAACTCATTAAAGTTCTTATATTTTTATAAATATTTGCCACAGATTTAAGCACAATGTGAGTACAATCTGCAAGATAGTGAAGGAATATATGAGTTGTCTAAATTACTGATTTAATACATTACACATTCTGTTGGTTTTTCTTAGGTGAAATTGTATAAACTATTGTGTGAATGTTTT
>JARVJO010000001.1:15226094-15242781 GCA_031762555.1 Cynodonichthys magdalenae
TGCTGGACTGCGCTCCATAGTGGTTGGTTTCTTGTTTTTAAGCCATTTGTGGGAATTCTACCTACAGTTTTGTCTTGGCTATACAGTAGATTTTAACAACAAACAATCCCTTTGCCTGGTTTAAATTCTCTTAAATCAGTGCTTGAACTGCCAACAGCCCCCCAAAAAGTTGCTTTGCACATCTGCTGAAACAGATGGGTAGGAAAAATTAGATCTATTCAAAACTCACAGAGCGTACCAAGGCACACCTGACGCCAATCTAGCACTGAAAGTTCAACAGTTGTTCTGCTAAAAACCCCCAACAAGTGCTGAGTCACAGTCATTTTCTGAGTTAATCTGAACTTTTCCAAACATCTGTGTGAACCGAAGCAGGTAGTTGTTTGTCACACGGCTCTTCTCATCCGAGCAGAAAGCAACGCAAACACCGCAGCTGGAGGGAGGCCAATGCAGAAAGAGCGAGATAAAAAGCTCTTATGAGGAAACAAATTCCCTCTCTTAATGATATTATGAAGCTCATAATGAGAGTGCACAACACACACACACATTTTGTCACCCACATACACACTCATGCTAAGTGGTCTCCAGTTGTGGAGAGTAATAAAAGGTGCACCTCCGATGTGCGTGGGAGGACGGAGATGGATGGTCGGGGAGATGTTTGAGGATGAGGAGGGGCAATGAAGGAAACATGCAAATGCGAGAGGTTTGAAAGCAATGAAAGAGGAAGAAACAGACGTTGGCAGAAGAGGAGACATGAAAAATGTAGTTTCCACTGCCTCTCAAAAAGGAAACTGTATTTAATCAAGGAACAAGTAACCCTAAAACTGTCTCATTCTTTCTGGCCTGGAACAACTTGGGACCCTCCAGGAGGAGCCGGAGAGACAGATTCTCTTCATATATGTCCCTAATTTAACATGATCTCTTGGTGGTTCACCGTAATCCAGAGGAGCAAGTTTTAACCTGTGGTCCATTCTAGAGATGATGATGATGATGGGTTGAATTGGAGACTAAAACACAAAGTGTCGAGGCTAAAAAGCTATAATGTATGACAATACATTTATATTTTGTATTACTTTCTATGTTGTTCTACACAATATATGGGTTGAAACGATTAAATGTGATGTTTAGGAAATAAGCGCTGGAGCTAACATCCAGGGTGGTTTCGCTAATAAGCTAATAGCAGAACAAATTATCCATTTAGCACATTAGCTTGGGATTTCTGATCTTTTTTGTGTTTGTGTAGGAATGTTTGGTTTTATGTCTACTGTGCAACAAATTGCCTCTTGAGGATAATAAGATTCTTGAACTTGAACTAGCTTTTTCACTAACTTTGAAAACAGTTAGCAAACCAATTAGCTTCCACTTAATTAGGTTTTGACAACTTTAGGTTTGCTAACAGGGAAGTTAGGGAAGCTATATTTTTAGCTAGTGGATTTTAAGCTAACAAAGCTAACTTTTTGGTTAGCTGTACACGCCACTGGCTAACATCATATGCATTATGCTCTGAAGCTAAAGTCATATATCACTATTTAAACATTAGTTTGGGAGCTAACGTTAAAGCTAAAATGCTAAAGCTGAGGTTAGCCTTCCATGAACCAGCTGCTGTCCTCCATCCACATTTCATTTCTACATTCTCCTCTGTGTCGAACCACTCTGGTTTAATTTTAAAGGGCTTATCTTCAGACACTGTCCAATAAATTAACATTCAAGCTGGACAGAAGTAAATGTTTACCAAATGTCTAATGTTACAACTAGTCAGAGTTCCTTTAAGTTTGAGGCAGCCAAAGGTTCCAGTGAATAAATGATGAAGGAAAAGGAGAGACGATGACAGGAAATCAAAAGGAACAGAGGAAGGGGCAGATGAAGGGAAAATAGTTTATTTAGTCAAGAAGAAGTGGGATCCCAGATATCGACCAGATGAAGTTTATGAAACACACAACTGTGAAGCGACATCAGCACAGAGTAAATTAAACACACTGGAAGAAGACGATACAAACTAACACACTTTCATTTCCCCGCCGATCATCACTCCTCCTCTACACATCACATTCAATCAGTCTCATCTACGTGAACGAGAGGAATATATGACACGTGACTCTTCACCGGGACTCCATCCACAGATGTTTCTGTTCCAATTTTGGAAAATATATTCCTCTGATATGATTATATTTTGAGAAGGACGGGGGGAAAGTGTGGGTATGTGTCCTAATTGGAGATGCTTTCTTTTTATTTCCGCTCTCTGTTGTGTGTGAACTGAGACTTTAAGGTGACTCGCTGAGGAAAAAGGAAGCACTTATCACTTCTCTTATGGGCGAAGCTAAAAATGAAACATTGAATATTATTTAGAGGGAATACAGTGACAGAAAGTGATGGAAACAGTGAACTGGATTATGAGTTTAATTCTTATTCCAACCATAAAATAAATTTTTTTGTTATATTTTTACACAAGTAATTTTCTTTACTGACAAAGTGGCCCACAAGGCCTCAGTGTTAAGACTGGGGTCATTTTGACCAAAGGAGTGAAATATAATTAAAATATTACAATCTTTCAATATAAAACAGTGCCTCCCCTCCTCCACCTGCTACTGAGTTATCAGACTGCTAAAAAAATTCCCCAAAACTTTTCTCTCATTAAAAAAAGGTAACTTTTACTTTTTTCTCAGACTATTGTAGCTTAGAAACAAGACGTGAATCTATTTTTTATATAAGTTGTACATGTCCTCTGGTAAAATAAACAACCTGCTGCGGTTCAAAACAAAAGAGAACCACTAACAAGAGCTACTCAAACTGGGCCTGGCTAGCCTAAAGTTTTAAAATGCGCAAAGTAAAGCTTCCAATTCACCATAAAATTATATAAATTACACATACCATCATTACTAAAAGGAGGTGGAGGAGCTAAACGACTGACAACAGGAGCAAGTAAATAAGAAAGAAATAAGAAGCCACGCTAAAGTAAGGCTAACAAGAGCTAGTAGACCCCAAACAGACCATTAAAATCAAGAAGTGGTATTGAACAAAGAGCGTGTACATAAGATTAAAAGGTCAAGACAAATGTGACCCCGTCATCAAATTAAGGATTATTTTAACTTTTTTTTTCACTCAGAAAAAACAACAAAAATTCCATAAAAAAACAAAGTAAATCAATTAATAAATGAAAAGGGCGCAGAAAGAAGAAAATCTTATAATAAAAACAACTTCAAACAACTTAAACTAGAACAATTTCCCTATTTGAAAAAAAAATCACAAATTAAATTGCATCTTTTGAAAACAAATTTTGATAATTAGATTTTGTCAAAATTTGTAGATTAAATACTTTATGGATTAATTAAAGAAATGTACAAAATATAAACCTAAAGAATGTTTTGAAACATTTTTTGAGCATTATCTACAACTAATTATGATTTTGATAAAAAAGAAAACTCTACATTTTTGCCATTTTTCCTGCACGCTAGCAATGCTAATTTCAATATTCAAATATGGTCTGAGGTTGATTCAGGTTTTCTTTATGATAAAACTTAAATACGAGTCTGCATGTTTGGAAAAATGTTTCTGGTTTGTGAGGATTTTAAAGCCGTGGGTTTAAAATATTGAACAAACAACCGCCTGGCTGCCGTTTGATTTCCCGCCAAAAATGTTAGCTCACTGTATTTCTCTCCCTTTCTGCCCCTGGAGAAGAAAATCTGCCAATCTTTTCTTTCTTCCTCCTCATCCTCACATTACCACCCAGTGAGCCGACAGTCGGTCGACCCAAATGTATCCCCCAACCTCCTCTGGTTGTTTTAATCCACATCCCTCTGGCTCCTATTTGCTCCAGTTTCCTGGTTCTTCCCACCTGCACCTTTTTCCCCTCTTCCTCTCATCTTTTCTCCCACAGACTCATCTGTTTCTGTCTCAGAAACCTCTTCCTCTGACGCCTCCTCTCTTTGCTCTTCCTTCATCCGTCTCCCCGTCTTTTATTTATCGCTCGACACCTTGAGAGCGTTCAGAACCAGTAGGTCATGAGAGGTTTGTTCTTCATCTCCAGGGAAATAAGAGACAGAGAGAAGTAGACGTGTTCTGTCACGTCTACTTTATCAGCTGAACAAAATTTACATTTAATGAACCAAATGAAACGAAAAAAACAATAAACACTTTGATTCATCTAATTTCTTTTACTTTTTCTGAATTTCTGACAGGATTTTGAACACATTTTATTATTTTTACTTTCTTTTGTTTCCTCTTTTTTTCCTTACAATTCTCATATAAACCATCTTGGCTTCCATCCATCCTTTCTTAATTTTTTCCAAGACTTCCAAATATTTTTATTATTCCTTCCTGCCGGATTTACTTTCCTTTGCTCTTTACATTTTTCCTCATTCCTTTTTTTGTTTGCTTCTTGCCATCTTCCTTCCTTTCTTCCTTCCATTATCCTTTCTACTTTTCCTTCAAGATCCTTCCCACCTTGCTTCCTTGCAGCACTCGTCTTCCTTCCTTCCTTCCTTGTATCATCCTTCATTCCTTCTTTTTCCTTCCTTCACTGCATAATCCTTCCTTTCATTATTCTTTCTTCTTTTCCTTCATCATCCTTCCCTCCTTGCATCGTTCTTCCATCCATCCTTCCTTCTTTCCTTCGTTACCTTCCCTGCATACCTGTCCTTTCTTCCTTCTTTTCCTGCATCCTTCCTTCCTTCCCTGCTTGTGATTACTTTATGCACTTCCTCCCTTCTTTATTTCCTTCCTATCTTCCCTTCATCATTTTTTCCTTCCCTCCTCGTCTCCTCCATCCTTTACCCTTCACTTCTTTCCCTCCTTCTAATTTCCTTTCTTTCCAGCCAATAAAACTGCAGGTGGTCTCTCAGCTGAGCTCCACTGACAAAGCAGTTATAGCCCTGAAAAGAAAATCTCCAGCCATGAAACTGAAAAAAAAAAGCTTCTTTATAAAAGTCCAGGTAGAAAAATCCCTGTGCACTTCAGTTTAAACCTTTTCAAGCTGCAGGTCAGACGGGAAGGTTGGAGGGAAATAAAGGAGGTGATGAAGTGAGAGGCGTTAAAGATGAAGGGCACATTATAAACTTTAAGATCAGATGAATGAACAATAAAACGGATGAAGGTAATAAATCATTGGATGAAAGATGGAGAGAAAACTGGGACGAAACAAATAAAGATGATGGATTGACTCAAGATGAAGAGAAACATTAATGAGACGGAGGGAAAAGATGAAAGTAACGACCCAGAACTTCTTAAAGGAATGCATATCACCCGCCACCTGTCCAGAGTCTACAAATCCTCTCGTTGAGAAACGACTGAGTGAAACTGTAGTTTGATAACTTCATTCAAATCAGTGGTTCATGAGATATTTCGCTAACAGACAGAATTAATAAAGATGGTTAGTGCTCAGAGTAGAAGTTAAAGATCACTCTCAGCCACTCCCACACCAAATCTTAGCTCAGCATCTATAAAACTCACTGAATTACGTCCATTTTTTGGTTTTGCTAACGTCGCTAAGCTGCAGCGGCCATCTTGAATGGGATCGGCTCAAACACTTAAACAGCTGTTTGCATTTAAATCCGTTCAGTGGGTCGTGAGATATTTTGCTAATGGTAAAAACAACAGAATCACTCAGATTTAGTCTTCGGACGATAAATACAGGAAGTAAATATGTTAGGAGCTGCCACATGAAACTGACAATGAGTTAAAAAATGTCAGAGGAGAAAAAGAAGAAGAAGAAGAAGAGAGTTTACAGAGGAGGAGGGTGAGAGATGTGAGTGGAGATGAAGAGGCTGCATGAGTCACATCGTCTCTTCCACAAGCTATTAGTGATTTAATCACTCTGACATGGCTGTGTTTGTGTGTGGCCTTGTTTTTCCTACATCGTGTGGACAATTTTCCCAGGAAAGCAGCCTCGTAGAGACCGAACGTGCATCGTGGGAACCAATGCCCGGTTTCCATGGGTCCAAATGCAAATTATGGGTGGGAGGTTAGGTTTAGGACCAAGGTGTGAATTGAGTTTATGTTAGTTTTAGGGTCAGGTAGGTACCCGTGAGATTAATTTTAGGGTAAATGGTCAGGGTTAGGCTATAAAATTTCCAAAAAATGAATGGAAGTCAATACATGGTCCCCACGGGGATATACAAAACAGACGTGTGTGTGTGTGTGCGCGGATCATCCCAGATTACCCCGAGGTGCTGCAGTCAGGAGCTGGCTCATCATTCTTCCACAGCAGCGCTCATTCATCATGTCAGGGCCGAGTTTCTAAAGCTCTGGACCGGGACCCCAAAACGGGACCTGTGTCCCCCCCATGCACCTCGGAGTCTCCGTCAGCGCCGTGTAAATACTCTGTCATACAACTGAAAACTGGTGGAATCCTCTGGGTCTTAGCCTCAGGCAAATTACTTATTTATTTGTCTGTTGTGTTCAGGACAGTTTGGGAGAAGGATCGATGGATCAGAGCCTCAGTAATGAGGATGTTGCTTCGGTCGGTTATGGTGAAGAAAAACCTGAGTTGAACTGCAAAGCTCTCTATTTATTGTTTTTTTTTTTTTACATGTTTACCTGTGTAGTCTTAGCTTCTGCTAATTTTATTTTTACATGTTTAGCGTTACCAAAGCTAATTGACATATTGGAGGCTCATCCTCTGTAATGAGGGCGTTGCTTCTGTCATTCATGGTGAAAAAAGACTTGGGTTAAACGGCAAAGCTCTCGATTTACTGTTTGGTCTTTGTATATATTTACCTGTTTAGCTTTCACTATTTTTTAATGTTTAGCAGTTTAGCATTAGCAAAGCTAATTGACGTATTGGAGCCTCATCCTCTGAAATGAGGGTGTTGCTTCGGTTGCTCTCTCCTGGACCTGTTGCCTCCGTTAAGAAAATGTAGAAAACTGTTTTTGTGTGACGTAAAGTCGAGCGCTCATCCCTGCAGCTAAAATCCAGATCAGTTTCATGTCTTGTGGTCAAATGGTGACAAACGTGTTTGAATGAATTTGGTCTATTTAAAAAAAAAAAAAAAACTGGTAGAAAAGCTGCGTTTGGGCTGAATAAACAGAACAGTAGAACCCAGCTGACACACCCTGGAGGCTCCACACTGGCCTTGTTAGTCAGTGAACCCAGAGCTGAGGGCTTTAATGTGGCTTCGGCATGGCAGGATGGTGGTGGTGGTGTGTGTGTGTGTGTGTGTGATAGGCCTGCAGCTCACAGGAAGGGGGTGGACAGTGGTGGTCACAGAAGGACCAGCAGCCTGTAGCTGCTGTAGGTCTCTGAGCTGTGATTATAGGGTGAGCTCAGACCACGGGGGTTTGATGGCGGGTCTCGGTTGGCAGGAAGAGGGGGGCGTGCATGTGCATACGGTCCCTACGTCTTTGGACTCCGACCATGTCGGGGTGTGTGTTCACATCAGCGTGTACGCTCCTGGCAGGGAAGACTGCTGCGACTGCAGAGCTGCGAGACGACATGCACAAGGTGGAGAAAAAGGGAACAGAAAGGAAGAGAAACAGATGAAGTTCACGAAAAATGTAAAAAAAAAATTAGCGATGCTTCGAGGAAAACTGCAATAGAAGAAGAACATGAGTGAAATATTTCAAAAACGAAACAATGAAACCTTTAAAGGGGTATTTCAGGTCTTTGGAAAAGGAATTCTGTGAAAACGCTATGAACGATTAATATCTTACCTGTTGATGGACAAGATAATGACTAGTCTAAACAAATGCAGGATTGTTGTTGTCTTAAAACAGCTTAAATCTTTTAATAAATTGTGCTTTAAAAGAATATTATTTCATCAACCTTTTTATTAGAGATGTAAAAACTTAGAATTTGTGACTAATTTTTCAGATTTTCTTTAAAAACATTTGTCGTTTTTTTTTTTTTTTTTAAGCAAAACCGTTTTTTACAACTTTCCTATAACACCTGAATAAACTGAATTGTACAGTTGGGATGAGGATCAGAACCTCTAACCCTGAGACCATGGTCCTCAGTAGGACTGCTTTGAGCTACTGCTAAGCACTGCTAACATAAACTGAGATCTACGTGGTATTTCCGGCATAAAAACAGCTTTTTAACACGTCCTCCTATAAATAGGGCTGGACCTACCAATTATTTTGATAGTCGACTAATCTGTCGATTATTTTTTTTATTAGTCAATTAGTCACGGTTATTTCTGTCACAACATCCATCTGTGCTTCCTTTTTCATAAAATATTGCCAACTTTTAAAAGTTTGGGTCTTGTTTTTTTTTTTTTTTGCGTGATCTTTTGTTACGCCTTCTTTATCGCTCTTTAATGTGCCCACCTGCGTCTTCTTCTGTGGTTTACAGGCCAGCCCATTCTTCATTAGCAGTAGACAATAGTAGCAATTCTGCTCCCAGCAGTTTGTCTTTTGCACTTCAGTTACAAATGGACATTCATGTAGGTAAATAATAGAAACCATCGACGGTAAAATTTTGTAATCGCTTATGTCGATTAATTGTTGTCGTACTACTCATAAACACTAAAAAGTACTATGTGTACGACTGACTAAATGTGAAATAAATAATACAGAAATACTATTAAAAATAAAAGTAAGAGTTTTACTCACTGTTGAGTTTGTGGTGAGTTGCTGCCATCTTGAATTCTGAACTCTCCCACTTTCTGATAGGGAATTCCCACTGGAGGGGATGTTTTAGTTAAAATTTATGACTTGTAAGTGGGAAATTCCCACATCCCACTACAACTGGGCTGCAGCAAAAGCTGGTGAAAATGCAGCTAAATAGAGATTTAACACTGAATTTCTCCTGTGCAGTGCCACCTAGAGGTAGAATGCAGGTAAAATAATCAATGCATTATGGAAAATTTAGTTTATGGTCAGCGCTGGCTCTAAAGCAGGTTATGTTATAATTTTAATACATCTCTGAAGTTCTCGTGGGCCACATTAAATGATGCTGCAGGCTATGAGATAAAAAGTTAGAATAGATTTTAAAGTGTGAAAAACTGCAAGAGAAATCAGTAAATGGATAAAAATGTCAATAAAAAAGCAAACAGACAGCAGCTGCCACACAGAAAGCTTAGAAACTCTAAAAATGTCGACTTAAGCTACTTAACTATGACATTAGGAAGGATGGAGGGAGAAGAATGAAACGACGAGAGGAAAGAACGAAAACATTAATTTCACGTTTCTTCTTTCTCTGAGCTCTGTGTCATTCGGACGTTCATCGCTTCTGCTTTCTGAGACCAAATCATTTTCAGATGTCAGGATGTTTTCACAGCAGAGGATGACAACAGACAATCAAGGAACAGAAATAAAAATCTTAGTTTTTATTCAAATTTTCAGCAGCAACTCTTCAATAAAAACTACAAATCAAAGCTTGACGAGGAGCCGCCGCTGTTTTTCTTTTTTTTTTATACTTTTCATCTCTTTTCTTCAGTTTTTATGTCGTCTCCTTTTTGTTGAGCTTCAGTGGGAGGGATGAAATGTTGCTACGGCAACAAACAAGAAGGAAGGAGACAAAAGGAACCTGAATGTTCTTCTGCAGATGGAGAGAAGAAGCCAGGATGGGTGGGACATGTTTTCTGTCTTTTTTTTGTTTTTGTTTTCTTAACAAGAAAAGAGAAGGAGGTAAAAAAAAAAAGACATCTTCAAAATGTTCTGTTTAAAATTATACCTCACCTGTTGCAGATTTTAAATAGCTATCCACAACAGGTAAGATGTTGATTGTTCATAACCTGGTGTGATGATACTAATTTTGGTTAGTTGTGGTGGCCATCTTGAATCAGATTGACTACAAAAAATTATCAGTTGTAGACAAACATCCAATGTTAATATTGTAAAAATTTCACTAAAATCCATCCAGTGATTCACAAGATATTTTGCTAACAGACATGAAAAGACATTGCCTTTTCGCCACTGGCAGCAGAAAACTAAAATGAAGACTGACTGAAAATTTGTTCTTTGACCTCTTCAAGAAAACAATCTATGATTAGTGCACACTCTATAGTCAACCCCAGTTGTCTGTTAGCAAAATATCTCCTAAACCACAGGGCAGATTTTAATGAAAGTCCTAAAAATTAATCACTGGATTACTGTTTACAGCTGATTTACTTTTGGAGGTGACACACATTAAGATGGCTGCTGCAGCTAACTGATATTAGCCAACACAATACTTGTCACAACTCAGTCAGGTTGACTGACAATCAGCTAAAATTTTAGGTGGAAGTAGCCGAAAGTCGACACGATGAGGCAGGAAGAGTCAAACCTGCAGACGCATCTGTGTAAAGCTAAAGATGCTGAGAGGGAAGAGATGACACCACACAAGCTGATTGGATGACAGAAGAAATGTAGAAAACTGCTGAGTCACACACACACACACACACACGACGGCACGTGAGTACGGCACACATCCAGCAGCTCTTTGGGGGATTTGGAGTTCAAAAAGGATGTTTTATTTTAGGAAGAGCTCCGGGTTAGTCACCCTACACTGGTGACAGACGGAGGAACAGGTTGCAGAAATCAAACACTTCACACACACACAAACACACACACTCCCATTTTCCTGTTTCCTTTCGATTCCAGGAAACATCTCGCCGAAGGGGGAGCGTCTTGTTCGAATCTTGTTTTCTAACTTCTTCATCACCAGCAGCTAATTCAGGATCACAGCTCTGCTGACAGCTTCGTCACAAACACTGAGGAGTTGTGTCGGGGGCTTAATTAACACACACACCACACACACACACACACACACACACTGCAACACGACAGGAAACTGGGATTACAGAAGCTTAAGCTCATGGTGAAATGGGAATTTGCTGCAGATCTGTGCTTGTTGAGTTTAAAGGGCGTGGAAATGGAACTGAGCTCTGCTCCTTTATACACTAAATATTAATTTATACCAAAGTGCAAAACACAACCTGCCTGGGCCAGGTAACAGGTCCAGGAGAAAAACCCAGACCTCCCTCTCTGCAGATCCTTCTAGGAGATCCCAATGTGTTCCCAAGCGTGAGAAGAAATCTAATCCTGGGGTGACTGACTCCTTTTGATGAGGAGGAGCAGCTCTACTCCGAGCTCCTCCCCCTATCTCGAAGGCTGAGCCCGGCCACACTACAAAGGAAGATCATTTTGGCCACTCGTATCCAGTATCTGGGTCTTTCAGTCATGATCCACGCCTCATGACCATAGGTGAGGGAGCTTTGCCTTTCGATACATCTCTTTCTTCACCACGACCGACCGAAGTAACGCCCTCATTACCGAGGATGAGGCCCCAATACATCAATCCAACTCCTCTCATGAACTAAAAATATAGCTTCGCTAATGCTAAACTGCTAAGCATGTAAAAAAATGTGCAGAAGCTAACACTAAACAGCTATACGTGTAAAAAAAAATTGAGGAAGCTAACGGCTAACTGCTAAAACGACAGTCACTCAGTCTGCTTCACACTACTTTGAGCTGAAGGCTGTTGATCCTAGCTTGTTAGTTAGCTTTTAGCAAAGTTGGCGAAACCTAATTTAGCAGAAGCCAACGCTAATCGCTAACCACTAAGACAACTGTCACTCTATCTGCGCCACATGTTTTCATCACTTTGGAGCTGAAGACTGGTGGGAATGAGACAAACCTCTGACTACTACCTTGTTAGTTAGCTGATTAAAGTTGGCAAAACCTAATTTAGCCAAAGCTAATTTGTTCCGCTTTTAGGTGTTAACTGATTAGTGGAAACATGCCCACCACTGACTATGACAACAGTTTACGACTGGAACCTGTAAATCGAGAGATTTGCTGTTCGACCTGACTTTTTCTTCACTGTGACCGACCAAAGCAACAAACTTATTACTGAGTAGGGCTGCAAGATATTGCTAAAACTGACTTTGCAATTTTTTCTAACCCTGCAATATATATAGTATTTGTTCGCGAGATGCTTTGGGAACCGTTTTGACTATTTCCACAGAATTTTGAAGTCACCAGGTGGTCTCCAAAAAAACAAACCCAGCCCAGTGAGATCACTAACCTTGAGGAGAGCAAAGAGTCGATGCTGCAGGACCAGTTTTTTGGAGTGTCTGTCGTTTTGCCTCAAATAAAGAAATAAACATGTTTCTACTGGAAAACTCTGGAATATGAGACTCGTCACACGACCAGGCAGTCGCTGAGCAGATGCTAGCACAGTTAGGTGGCGACACCTGTTTCAAGTTCATAATTAGCAGTCAGGGGAGAGGACCACACACACACACACACACACACACACACACTGCTCTGTGGTTCTTGGCTGAGGTGTTGAACTGAGTCGCAGGTCAGAAGACCGCTAAGAATAACCCCAACCCTGTTGAGAGTATCTCTAAAGTCTCACGTACATGTCACCTTTTTCTTAACCTCTACACACACACACACACACACACACACTGATTTGTGCACACGACACAGAAAGAGGCAGAGAAGACAAACTGAGAGCTGCAGACAGAAAGAAGAAAACACTTGTCGGCTCCTCTAGGGAGCGGGCGAAGAGACAGATAAAAGAATCACTAATTGGCTGAACACGTAGAGAATTAATTACTTCCTGAAGAAAATAATGGAACCACAGAGTGAATAAATACAGATACACACATGTGGCTTCTACAAAATGACCCTGAATAAACCAAACAGAAATATAAACACAAACCAGGTCACCCACAGAGTCGTATTTTGTGTCAAACCCTGACATTTACTATAAAAAAAAACCCTTAGATGCTGAAATTCACCCTGAATGTGGGGCTTCTGGCTGTTTGAGCTTCTGTATTTTCTGGTTTGACATCAGCTCAGTAGATAAAATCTGCACAGTCATGGTTTACAGAGCAGGATCTCCTGACATCATCAGGCTCTGTCTTCTTCTGTCAGTGAAGATGTCGAGCTGATGTTTACAGCCTGAGGGAGACTCGTCACGACAAGCAGACCGACAAGACCAACACACGGACCGATCCTGACCTCTGACCCCTGAGATAGGGAGGCAAAACAGCTTTTCTTTAAGCTCTTTAAGGTTTAAAGTGGACATATTATTATTTTAAATCCTTATTTTTCACATTTAAATCATTCAGTTGGGGTCTATATAAAGTGGAACTGCAATGCTTTGGTCTGAATTCCTCCTTTTTGTAACTCAGTAAGCCCCGCCCCTTTTATGGGGTGTGCCTCAGAAAAGAGGTGATCTCTTTAAATCCAAAAAGCTGCCCTGAGGAATTACATTTTCAAGTTTTGTCTGGAATATTTATCAGGGGTAAAAGAGGTAAACAAAAAGAGCTGTCCAGGTTTTGATTTGGCTGAAAAAAAATCTTACATATCAACAATATTTGACCTCTGAATAAATCAAGGCTGTATAGAACAAACACATATTTGTTCTAATATAAAGCAAAAGCTATAATAAATAAAAGAAAGAGGCTGATTTTATTAAATGAAGGAGGAAAATGTACCCTTGATCTGTAATAATAGATAAACTAATTTTTAAGGCTAAATAACTTTATTTCCAACCAAGCCAATTACCAAAAATAATTACAGGATGAACTACTTTACTGAGTACTTTAGTAAAAAGCAGGGTTTGTTGTTTTTGGAGACTGTAACAGACATTTTATGCTGGTGCATAAAAACTTTTCGTTCAAAGCAACTTTGTAGCACCAGGGCCATGAGCTAAAAGGTAATGTAGACAGACATAAGGTGATTGAGAAGATGAAGTCGAGAGGTGAAGAAGCGAGGCGCCAACGAGCTGCTGAGGAGACGCAGAGAGAAAATGTGTAAAGGTGAAAGTCTGAAGGGTGGAAAATGCAAATGAGGAGCTGAGAGATGACAAGAAGGAAGTGAGGTGAGAACGTTCATACTTCCTGGAAGAAAAATCTAAAAATATGCGAGAAGTAGTTTCAAATCGAATCTTCTTGTCAAATAAAAACCTGGTTTGTCCACACCATGAGTCAAACTTAAGTTCTTTTCAAAATAAAAGCCTCTTATACTTTTCTCTGGTCTGTGCCGACAAGATACAACACATACGATTCAGTCTTAAATCATGATATGATCCAATATAATCCATTAAAACACCCACACCTAACCCCAGACTGTGTTTGATGAGCCCCACTGAGCAAGCTGCTTCCCCAACAGCTTTATATATTGGTCAATTTAACACTGCTAACATCAGCAGATTAAAAATTCATGCACTGCAGGTCGCAGAGGCGTTTCTGTGAGCGTGTTCCAGAGTTTAATCCAGACCAGCCTACACCGAAAACTAGAATTATTAAACACTTTCTGCCTCCGGTGAGGGAATAAAGAGAGAAATGGACTCACATGGTCTCGTCGTTCTGAAACTCCAGCTTGCCCGCAGCCGTTTCGTAGTCCTCCCCTCCTTTGGCGGTCCCGTCCAGGGTTCGATAAGGGACAGCGACCAGACCGCGAGCCCCCGATGTCCGGAGCACCTTCACCTCCATCACGCCGACGCTTTCGCTCACCCTGTGACTGGCGCCTTCGAAGGTAAAGATGCCTGATGGAGAAACGGAATGCTGTCTCATTAATTAATTCTGATCCTCAAGTTTAAGAAATTTGAAAGGAGGAGGCACTAAAGAGGTTTTAATCTTTAGGTGTTTAATTTTGTCTCCCTCAGCCGGCCAGCCACTCCCAGTCACACCTGTCCCAGTTTTTATTGTCACAGCTGCAGCCACTCTTCTCATCAGCCCTGATTAATATAATTGCCAAATTTTGGTAGCTTTCTTAGCACCACCACACACTTTTTCCAGTTCTTTTCCCCATTTAGTCCTGTTTTCTTTAAAAGGCCTGCCACGCCCAGTCACACCTGTACCCCTGTTTCGTTGTCACAGCTGCAGCCACTCTTCCTATCAGCCCTGTCTTGTCAGTTTAATCTCACACGCACATCAGTCGAGATCCTTTGTTCGTTTACCTGCATGATCGTCATCGTAGATGGTCACCGTGGCCGTGTGGTTGTCGCCCAGCACGGCTTTGGGCGTGGTGCTGTTTTCCAGCGGGGAGGTGCCCACCTCAGGGTAACCGACCACGCGGGGGTTACTAAGGTGCACGTAGAAGTATTCGTCCTCTTCGAAGATGTCATCGTCAATCACGCCGACAGTGATCTCTGTGGAAAAAAACCCCAAACCGTCAGGATCTCTGAGTAACTTTGAGTCTCGCTGTGTGGAGTAAATAAACCTGAGACGGATTCGCCCGCAGCCCTGAGGACGACTCTTATCTGAGCTCTAGTCTCAGTGACACGGCTTCAGAAAACATGTCATCAGTTTTTACCGTCAGTGATTGTTTTTGGATTTTTTGTTTACCTTTCAGGGTCTCTCCTGGCTTAAACAGCAGCGTTCCTTCAGCAAACTCGTAATCCGAACCTGCGTTGGCCGTGCCGTCCTCCGTGCGATAATCCACCTGGGAGCAGATGGACGAGATGAGAGTAAAACAAAAAACAGATAAAAAAGATGTGAGACTTATGAAAAGGGCAGATTAGCGCAGAGGGAGACAACAGAAGAATGGAAACAGCCTCATTAAATGAAACCCTTTGGTCAGACTCTGTAATCAGAAAGATTCTCCACATTTAGTCTTTTTTTTGACACCGATCTCGTTCGAACATAAACAAACTAAAACCAGACGACTTTGTTTCTGTTTGCAGCTGAACTGTGAAGTCAGGTTAACGCCTCCGCTGCTGCTGCGATGAATCTTTCAGCTCAACTCTATTTTTAGCTCTTGCTGAAACGTGTACGCTCTCAGATCTGCTTAATTCTTTTTTTTCCCTCTCAACACTCATTCCTCCGTCTGATATTTCTGGTACTGTCCCGAGGCTGGGTGATATTTCAGGTTTTTCCAGACGTGTGCAGAGCTGAATTCATCAATTTTGCCATTACGTGTTGGAAATTATTCCTTATTTTAATGATTTAAAAGAGGAAAAAAAAGCAACATAAAATAATAGAATTGTTTCTGGCAGACAGAAATCAAACCACCGATGCGTTCTTATAACATCCTCTTAGCTTTAGGCTCTACAGTCTGGAGTCATTTTATGGACTCACTGCTGCAGAAGGCTTTTTCTTTTTTTCTTTTTTTTGGTAAATCAAGGTGTGAGGAAATGAAGGCATCAAATAATAATCCTGATTGCATTTGTGAAATATTCATCAGCTGCTATCATGGTGCTCTAAGCTAAAGAACCTTTTTTGCAAAAGACTTGATTAGTTTTGGTAAAGAATCTGTATGAAGTAAGAATATTTGTCGTAGTTTGCATTTGTTGCAGCACATTTGGCGACAGCTCACCTGTATTTGAACTAAACATGGGATTTGATGGGCCTGACTCAACCCAGATAAGTCCATCTCGACGAGCTAGACCCGTAAATTTAGATTTCTGGTGGAGGAACGTGGCAGAGGACTCTGAGTGTTTGGGAATTTATTTCTCTTTTGTAAATTTTGGGTGGCTACACTTTAACAACCCACCTCATTGCACAGGTTTAGTCGTGTTTAAACTTGAATAAATTCAGGAAAACTGCATAAAATTCCACCAGGACCATAAAACATTGTGCAACGGTTCTTGTTACAGTGACTCAGGAAATCATCCCCACATGGAAGGAGTATTTTTGTCACTTTTACCAAGCTAAGATGCTAGCTAACTGCTGGATTCGAGCGATAGAATGAGCCGAGTTTGACCGGAAAGAAGTGCAACCATGGACTTAACGTCTGCTCCAGTGACGTGCGGTCACTAGAGGCAGGGGAGGCAGAGCTGTCATCATGGAAATTAAAAAGAATAAACAATATTAAA
>JARVJO010000001.1:15243640-15260767 GCA_031762555.1 Cynodonichthys magdalenae
TTCATATATTTGTAAATCTGATTCTGATGAACTGAGTGCCTCACCATCCATGAACCTCACCGCACGTCACTGGTCTGCTCCAAACATGGTAAAAAGCCATAACTGGACCACCTGGATCCTATCCCTGGACTTTCTGTCCATAAACGGGTACAGTAAACCCTTTAATGTTTTGACTGTACTGCTAGTTTTACTCATAGCATCCATGCTAGTCTCATACGGCTCTCCTCTGCAGTCAGTCACACATTCAGTGATAATATTATACTCAAATTTTAAACATCAACGATAAGTTTCTTTAATGATGCAGAAGCAGTGGTTTGATTGATAAAAATACACATACTATAGAAGCAGCAAGCTAAGCTATAAAACACCAACTTTTTTAACAATCCCCTCGCTTTCCAAGTCTGTCGAAGACCTTGATCCTCCTGCAATGTTTTAACTGAACTTTTTCATATTTCCTGAAGTCGGATGTGTCATAATTCGCTCTAGGAACGTCTTTTTCTGTTTCGATGCGAACACTGACTCTACGTGTAATTCACGCTGATTGTCCGATCATTTGAGAGAGCGATAAATAATGTATGTAAATAATATACGTGACGTCACAACTGGGAATTGCCATTAGGGTGAAGCAAACCATGGTGAGACCAGACAATAGAAAAACATCTATAAATAATGAGAGGATTTATCTGAATGATGAAATGTCTTTGTAACGCCCGGAGTCTGGTTCTTGCGTTGTGAATTCTTACACAGTGATCTGGCAACATTTTAGAATCAGATGCAAAGATTATGCAGATATCAGCCTTCTTCACTGATGCTCCTGGCAGGAGGGTCCCTCATTCAGACAGAATCTCTTATTCAGAGGATCGGGCCGACGTTAACACAGAGATCAATGGTCTGTTGCAAAGGAATGGTGTTTTCCTTGAGCTGCCTGAAAATAAAAATAAAGCTCGTTTCTCAGCTTTCCTGAATCATCTCTCCCCCCGAAGGAGCAATTAATTAGAAAAAAAATAAACAAAGACCAGGGTTTTTAAATATCCCGAAGGTGAGAACGTGTTATGAGAAAGATGAGTTTGAGACAAAAGTGCAAGACATGTGATTGTTTTTCTTTGGTGTCTGGCTTTTATTTCCACAAACGCAGACTCGTCGGTGAACAAACCCACCTTGACGGTGACTCCGGGGTCGCCTCCGTGTCTTGCGACGGTCAGATTCAGAGAGCCACAGTTTTCAAAGCACTGGTACAGAGAGGGTTCAAACTCCATCCTGATGGTGTGAGGGTCGTCCTCCTGAGCCTGAGTCTCGTGGCTGCTCACCACCTTTAATACAAACGGTTAGCAGCTTTGAGTGTCGGATGAAAAGGTAACATTGGCGGTAAAAGGTCTGAGTACTTTTTTATTTTGGCCATGTTTTTCTAATTAAAGATGAACGCAGCTGTGAAGCCTTTCAAAATTTTTATATATATTTACTGAACTTTTGACCTTTTATTCAATTTTAATCCTCATTTTGTTCTGCTTTTTTAACTTCTTTGTCTTGATTTCAGCTTCCTTTGGCTTCTAGAATTCTGACCTTTTCTGCTATTTTTCTAATTTTAACTTTTTGTGCTGCTTTTAGCTAATTTGAGCTGTTTTCAAAGCAAAATTCACCTTTTGTTATAATTTCAGCTTATGTCTGTTATTTTAGTTTTTTATGCTCCTTTTAGCTGCTTTCTGCTAATTTTAGCAGTTTTCCATGTTTTTAGCTACTTTTTAGCTATTTTGAGCTTTTTTCAAAGCCCATTTCACCTTTTTGTAATAAGTTCAGCTTCTTACTGCTTAATTCAGCAAACTTGGGGTCTATCTGTTTCTTTGTGCTAATTTCAGATATGTCTGCTACCTTTTCTTTTTAGCTATTTTAAGCTAGTTTCATCTTTTTTTAGCTATTCATCACAAATCTTTCAGCATTAAGCATTCCCATTGAATTTTTTTGTAGGAAATGCAATTTCTCTAGATCTATTTTTCATTTAAGACTCCAAAAACAGGAAAACCATTTTATTTTTCTTAATCCAGAACTTTAACGCTGTCGTTATCAGACGATTTAAAGTGGAGTTCAGCTATAAAGCTAGTTAAATAACTTGTTAATAACAGCCGGTTGACTGTAAATAAATAAAGTGTAAATACTTTTGCATTTCTTTAACTAATGGTAGACTGTATTTTTTTATTAGTATAGCTAGTCTAGCATTCATTTAAAAACTATTTCTCTACCTCCTCCTTAAATGGTCTGATAATGGTATGGATAAAAACGATTTACTTTATAACTAGCTAACCAGGCAGCCACAATAAATAAATTCTAGCTAACTAGATTTACATTTTTTTACCAGGCATCAGCTGATGGTTTATCACTGATGATTCAAACTGTCTATTTTATCAAACTCGTAGTTTCACAAAACTAAAAAGACGGTTTTCCGCATTGGAGTGAAAAATAAAAGTAGAATAACCACCATTTTTTGTTTTTCAATATCTGTTTTTAAAACTAAAGTCTAAAAAGTACATGGACCATAAAGGAGCACCTCACCTTGCGAGCCTGGTCAGCGGCGTGCTTTTTTAAGATGTTGCCGGCTCCGATCATCATCCTGGTCGCCTGGATTCGGTAAAACGCTCGGCTCTTCTGCTGCTGCATCAGCACCTGATTATACAAATTAAACAGTTATGATCGATTAAATTCACGTTGAGAACTGGACACTCTCTGCTCAGGTTAGTCTTGGTTCTATAAATGGAACGGTTCAAATTTCTTTAATGAAAATTCTGCATAAAATACCGAACTTTTGTTTCCAGCTTGCAGATGGAAGTGTCAAACCTAATGGTGCTTATCAATCTAATAGCAATGATTTTAGTGAAACTGCATGGCTGAATAGTAATCCTAACGATCCACCAAATTGAAAATGAACAAATTGGCTTTTGTAGCAGTGGAGATCGTTAAATTGAATGTGTTCTCTTTGCTGGGAATTTATTCAAATCTACAGGAAGAGTACAGCAGCAGCAGCAATCTCGGTAAGCTTCATTTCCCTTTAAACATTTTTCATTTTTGAGAAGTAATTACAGCCAGAAGATCTTCACCCAAGTCCAGTTTAGTATGCAGGTCAACTGGGATGCAAATTAATTTCACTGAGAGCTAAATTTAGAAGAAAGCACAACGTCAGAATAAGTTACAAACTCCCAGAATCTGAATTCTCTGATTGTTCCCTGCTTTTTTTACATACACACTTATGATTATGCCAAATATAGTTGTAATATGATACATTGAAACATTATATAAAACCTTCCTGACAGTTTGATACTGGTATTTTTTACATATTGTAAGTTTTTGCTATTTTTTTAACCACGTTTTCTGCAATGCAGAAACCATCTTACAGCTACTGTGAGTCCCCTCGGTATTCTCTTATCTCCTCAGAAAAAAGGGCACTTGCATTTGCTTTGGGAATAACTCGTTTTTGCTTCCTGTAGTCCCTGTTTTGAGATAAGACCAAAAAGAAAATGTTCATTGCTTTTTATCTTCGGCAAAAATCCATTCAGCTGTTTCACCATACACAGTTAGCGTAGCATAACAAACGAGATTCAACTGGGAAAAACAAACAAAAATGTGAACAACTTATAGAGAAAAACGTAAAAAATAAATTGATAAAACCTTCACTTGAAATGCTAATAAAAAGATTGATTTGTTTTAGATGGCGGAAATTTGCTCTTGAATGTTTTCTACTCTGAGTAGCCATTAGCTTGATGATGAATATGATGAATTTTGTTATCCGTTTGACTCCAAATAACTGTTAACATTGCTGTAAGTAGCTATTGGTTTGACCCAGAGTAGCTGGTAGCTTGACTCCAAATAACTATTAGCAGGATTTTGAGCAATTATTAACATTATTATAAGCAGCTATTGATTTGATATTGTAGCATTTAGCTTGATTCCAAATAGGCTAGCAGTTAGCTTGACAGCAAATATATGCTGTTAGCTTGACTCAGAATAGATGTTAGCAAGACTCTTAGGCTGTGTCCAAAACGAGAGGCCGGGTCCTCCGAAGGCCGAATTTGTCGACCGTTTACATCACAGCGCCACGACGGAGGCTGTCCAAATCCGAAGATTCCTCCGATGCGGCCGACAAATACGTCCTTCATTTGCCCCGAATTGAAGGACTTGTCTGACGGATCCTTCCCGGCCCATCATATCCCATAATGCATTGCGGGCCGACCTGAGATTTTTTTTTGCTAGTAATGGCGGATGAAGCGAGAGAAAGGAATATGTTTTAAATAAAAATCTGGCAGTATAAAAATTAAAAATTTTAAGCGGTTGTGTTGTTAATACTTTTATCATTTGTATAGACATGTTTTCAAATATTATTTTTGTCAGAAAAAAACGAGCTGGTTTAGCGAAATAAACATGCACCTATGGCAGATCCATTAGTTCTTCAAATATTGCCTTTAAGTTAATTTTGTTGTTTTGTGACTTTAATAATACATTGATATTTTTCTTAATTTTATCTAATTTTGCCTCCGTTTAGCGTCGTCACGGTTGCTAGGTGACCAGACATACGCTGGGTAAGGGCGGGAATAAAGCCAAAGGCTAGACCATCCAAATACACAGCGACTTCCTTCCGGTCTTCGCAGTCAAACAAGGACCTGGCCCACCTTGACCGCGTCCTTCGGAGGACCCGGCCTCTCGTTTTGGACACAGCCTAGTAGCTTCTCCATGACAATTTCACTCTGATTATCCACACAGCAGCAATTTTTCAAAATACTGTCACTACTATATGTTCTTTTAAATTATATTTTACTTATTTCAATAAAGAGATTAGCTGCCTTACCTGATAATTAGCCATTTCAATCAGCTGCTCCATGTCCTTGTCTGGATGCCTCTGCTTCAGCTCCTTCAGCGTCCTTGCCATGTCCCTCCTGGCCTCATCTTCCTCATCCTTTGCTCCACCCTCTCCCATCATCCCTCCATCCATCCCACTGTGGCAGTTCAGTGCCATCTGTCCATCCAGCTCCAGCATGTCCATCTTGGTGAAACCGCCCGGACCCAGAGCTCCTCCGACTCCTCCGTCCATGCCCCCAAATCCTCCGTCTGGACCTCCTTCCGTCTCAACGATGATGCCACGATTCTTGTTGGCACGGTAGCGCTTGCGGACATATTTGTAGAAGAGCAGGCGTCGATCGGCCACCCAGGCTTGGACCACGCAGAGGGGAAAGTAGAGGAAGGTCAACACAGCCTCCCATACCTGCAGAGAGAAAAAAATGATGACATAAACCTTCAAACTGGTTCCTTGTTTCTGTTTTGTCTCAAAACGTATCCTCACCTCCACCTCTCCGGGGGAAAAGACACTCAAGATCATGTAGAGCCAGATGTAGGCGAAGACGCTCCAAGCTGCAGTGACAAAAAACACCCGTAGATGTTTGATTTTCCGCGTCTCTCCGTCAGGAACCACGTAAACACACAGGGCGATGATGACGAACATGTTGAAAGCCGCGCTGCCTACGATGGTGCTGGGACCCAGAGACCCAGCTTCGAAACCGTGACCACAAACCTGCGTAGAGAAGCGGTGTCAAAATCAGATTATCGTCACCCCCGTCTCAGTTTATATCCAATAATCTGAGTTTATAATGCACCAACCTCAATCACCGACAGCAGTATCTCAGGAGCACTGGAACCCAAGGCCATTAGTGTGAGATTAGAAACAGTTTCATTCCAGATTCGGACCGTGGCCGTGGTAGTTTCGCCGTTTGGCCTTTTTATGGTGATCTCCTTCTCCTGGGATGTTATGACCTACAGAGAATACAACACAAATCCCCTTAAATAAACCGATGTAGCATCACGGGATAATGAGAATCTGAGCATTTGATGATTGATGCACCTCTATGGACGACATGAACCGGTCCGCTACGATGCTCATGCCCAGGAACATGTATATAAGTGCCACAAAGTAAACAATGGCCCGTGCCACTTTATCGCCTACTGAGGGGTTCTGAGGGTTCCACACAGGAAGTACGACCCCTGAAATATGAGAAACATGAATAATTAAACACCGTTTGGACAACAATAACACGATACGATTACACAACTTTGAGTATGTTTTAGCTGTCTTTGTAACCCACCTTCCTGACAGGGATCTCCACTAGCGGAACAGTTCTCGGAGGAAGTCGTGTGGGCCGACACAGGACAGGACAGCAGGAGACTGGAGGACAAGAGGAGGAAGAGTAGTGAGGAGGGAAAACAGGATGATTGGAGGGAGGTGAAAGAAGAAGATGGAGGCTGAGAGATGGCAGCAGGAGCCATTTTCACTGATGTGGCTGGGCCTTGCGCTGGCTCGACTGATTTCTACTGGGTCAGCTCAGAGTCGAGCAAGGTCCAAAACCTGCAGGTGAACAGAGAGAGAGAGATAAAAATTTTGTATTTATGACATCTTCTGGTGATTTTGTATCACAAACAAGTGCTTTTCAATAAAGACCCCCAAATCTAAAAAACCTCCAGCTGAAAACACAAAAAATTGTTTTAATTCCAAAGAAATCCTCTTCAAAAGAATGTGGTTAAAACTTAATTTAAGATGGACTCCAGCCCATGGAGGGAAAAAAGCAAAAAGGCAATAAAAGCAATAAAAGTAGGTCATTACATGAAAGAAAATTAGAGAGGTTGATTCTTTAGAAGAACTGTAAATGGTGTTGGTGCTGCTATAATAGAATTACAAATATTACAGCTATAGCTTTTCAGTTGATCTGCCTGAGGGGCTCAGGAGTGAAGATGAAAAATATCAATCACTTTTTTTTTTTTAGCTCGGACCCTTAGCCCAGTTTGGATCGTAACATATTTAAAGAGAAGACGCATGGTTTGAGATGGAGGTAGGAAGACATTTACAACAAACAAACAAAAAATACAACTTTAAACACATGACAATGTCTTAAATTTCACGTTTCTAAAATCTACAATAAGGCATTAAGCCTGATAGTCAGTTTCATTTTAAGGCCCAGTTCAACACTGCTTTTAAATGAAACTGTAGCATTTTGTTCGTTTACACGATGACCGCTCGTTTTCTTTGAAACTGAAGCTTTTTGAATCCAGGTCTCAAGAGTTTAGTTTGTTTGTGCGAGTAGATGAACAACAGTAACAACAGCGGACAGCAGAGCCCAAAAAACGTAACAAAAAATGTACCATATTATGTTTTTTGAGATTCCTGACAAACTTGGAAATTATTCACCACTTTAGACGTTTTTATGCTCCCTATAACTTATCATGGAGCATTAAGCCTGATACCCCGTCAGTTGCACTCTTATCCACACCTTTGTGCATGTGATTAAAATGTTGCTCTTGTGGGACGGGCAAACAAAGACCCTAAGTACCCACCATTGAGATATGGGGTCAGGAAAGGCCCCACACCATCATGAAAAATCAATTTTATGATAAGTGTTACTATTTGTTTATATTTATTTTTTATGATTGCAGTCTTGTTGGTCTCTATAAACATCAAAATCAATATCCAGTAGTTTCCAGTTGAATCATATTATTGGCAAGGTGTGTGTTGGGGGGTGGTAAGGGGCTCACTATTCATGCTAGGAGGATGACTGATTATTATTCTGATTCACTCATTTAACTTGAACTAAAGCAGCAAGCGGCTTCCTCAGCTGAATTTCAAAGAGAAGAATCCATCGTCATGTGTGTTTTGGTCTGAATGAACACTTTTCAAACATGGCTGACTCCTTTGACCAGAAGCCATCCCACACCTGAACAGCCAGAGCACAGGAGGAGAAACTTTAAAAGCAGATTTTTTTCTTTTTCAGGTTTATTTTTTTCAATACTCCCATCGACTCCCTGGTGGAAACAAGAGCTTTGGATCTACTCTTTCATGTGTGAGTTTTGACACGGGGGTCATCACGGGCCGATGCGTTTGGGTGCAAACGCTGCCAATTCGCTGCAGATTTTAATGCCGGGCAGCAGGCGCGGGCCAAGTGCTTGAAAGCAGAAATAAAACAGCAACGTGTTTTCATGACGGCGAAGCGTAGCGGCGTCTCCGATTTAATGTTGGAATGATTGAAGTTTTTTAAAAAAGGAAATGGAACCGTTGGGGTTAAATCACTTCTGACTTTGTGTTGTCATGGTCTCACACACTCCACTGTCAGTTAGTCAGACCCAGACATGATCTTGCAGACCCTCTGTTCACACACACACACACACACACACACACCCACACCCACACATACACAACAATACACACATAACCACAGTTAGTCATCTGTCATGGTGTTAGCATGGAGCCGCTGACCCTGTCCTCGTCTGTTTTCAGAGGTTTTGCTTCTCCGACAACAACCCGTCACTTCTCTCCTCGCTCCGCTAGTTCTCTTTTTTTTTTCCTGTCTTCTGCACTTTTCCAAAACAAAAAAAGAATTAATCCCAACTTTGGGTGATATTTCTTTTAATAATGACAAATAAATTTCACATTCTGGCAGCAGTTTAAACATTCCTCTTTCACTGAAGTTTTATATATTTTTTCTTTATGTCTACACCTCAAACAGCCTTGTTAAATCATATTTTGTCCCTCATCCTACTCCTCTTCCTCAGTCCTACTAATTATCTCCATCTACAGACTCTTACACCTCCTGCTCTGCCTCACAAACACACTATAACTCCCGTTTTTTTTCGCTTATTCACACCTCGTCTCATGTTTTCAATTTTCATTTCAATCAGACTTGTAAAGTAGAGAAATTGTATTTTCTGAGAAAAAGCCTAACGAAGCTGAAGAACTGATGAAATTTACTGAAGAATCTGATTTGTTAAAGATTAAAAAAATGCAGAACACAAGCTAAAAATCCAAAAGTAGGAAATGGCCAGCTAAAAAAGGGCTAGTTAAAACCTAAAAGTAGTAATACACTAGCTAAATGCTAGTGCTTTAGTAAATGCTTAGTAAAAGTAGAAAAAGGCTAACTAAAGAAACAAAGGCTACCTACAGGCTAAACTTTGCAAATGACTAGAAGCTGGCTACCTAAATGTACCAAAGGTTAGCAAAAAACTAAATGTAGCAAAAGACTATCAAAACTAATAAGAAGCTAAACGTAACAAAAGGCTAACTAAAAGTATCAAAGATTAGCTACAAGCTAAAAGTATCAAAGACAAACTAGAAGCTAAATGTAACTAAAAACTACTAAAAGTGTCAAAGGTTAGCTAGACGCTTAAAGTAGCAAAATGCTAACTAAAAGCATCAAAGAAACTATAGAGGCTAAAAGTTGCCAAAGGTTAATTAAATCTATTAAATGTCACTTAAAAGCTTAAAGTAGGAAAAGGCTAACTAAACGTACCAAAGGTAAGCAAGAAGTAAAACGTAGCAAAAGGCTAACAAAAAGTATCAACGAATAACTAGAAGCTAAAAAACGAAAGGCTAACTGAAAGTATTTAAGGTTAGCTAGAAGCTAAATGTAGCAAAATGCTAACAATTGTATTAAAGAAACTAGAAGCTAAAAGTAGCAAAATGCTACCTAAACGTATCAAAGAAACTAGAAGCTAAATGTTGCAAAAGGCTAATTAAATCTGTCAAATGTACTTAAAAGCTTAAAGTAGGAAAAGGCTAACTAAATGTATTAAAAGTAAGCTAAAAAGCTAAAAGTAGCAAAAAGCTAACTTTTTGTTTCAAAAGTCACCTAAACGCTAAAACCTAT
The DNA here is from genome assembly GCA_031762555.1 of Cynodonichthys magdalenae. NCBI lineage: Eukaryota > Metazoa > Chordata > Actinopteri > Cyprinodontiformes > Rivulidae > Cynodonichthys > Cynodonichthys magdalenae. Next base: position 15,253,303 of record JARVJO010000001.1, read on the forward strand.
TTTTTGTGGTTTTTTCCATGGCAGTGTTTCAGCTCCATGTGTTGGTCTGATATAGTTATTACAGCATGTTGGGTCATCGAGTTTCTGCATGCTCTCAGAAATCTGAAATAAATTTAAATTTGAGATTAAATTTGCTTTAAAATATGACAAACATTCTCTGATGGCCTTTCTACTGTTCTGAATCAGTTTATAAACAAACGTGGCATTGCATGAACTGACCACATGAATGAAACAACAGTCTTTACCTCAAATGTGAATAGGGGACATGTTAAGTTCTGTGTCACAATAAAAGACAGAAGCCGCTGGATGATGAAATGAAGGCAGACAACACACTTATTCACAGCCCCTCCGAAGCAAATCACACAAACACAAAGTACGACCTGGTTATTGAAAGCAGTAAGAGCACTGACAGACGATGTCAATTTATATCAGTTCAGTTGTGCTTCAATGCTCAGCCTCGTGAATCACCACACACACACATGCCTCAGATGGCTTATGTCTCAGGGTTAAATGACATTTTAAATCAACATGTTTATACAGACTCAACTAGCTTTTATGCTCCCAGTCACCTCTCCCTTCTACTTCACGTGTCCTGTTCTTTTATTTTGGTAATCTTAATATTTGTCTGCACATTTTTATCCTGGTTCTTTCTTCCTGGTCCACACTCCTCCATCCCTGACATATTTATTCTTCTTTCTCCTCAGACAAAAACCATCCTGGCAAAAAAAATAATGTGCACGTCCACACATACAGGCCAAAAAGGGCTATTTGTTATCCGCTCACAACACAGCCAGGTTGCAAAACATTGTGTTTTTTTTTTATTTTTAGTCGCCAAATGGTCTCCAACATTTACAGCCCAGTAAATTACCACCTAATAGAACTGTGTTTGGGTGACAGATCATTAGCTGAACCCTCAGAAACTGTTTTGGGGAGACGCAGAATCGATCTGGGTGGAGGAGGAGGACCTATGAGGCAGCTCCCGGAGGAAACAGTTTATTATCTGAGATAAAAAAACGAATTCACATTTATCTGTGGTCCTTTGAGCAGAAGCGATAGCAGTTATTTGGTGAGGACATAATTAGCATAAAAAATTTGCAGAATAAGTCAACAACATGACAAACAGAAGAGGCAAAGTTGCTGAGATAAAAACCTCAGATGTGATGCAACAAGAAAAAGAGATTAGAAGAGGAAAAGGAGAGAGAGTTGGCTGTGGCTCTGAGGTAGCAACTATCCAGAGGCTGAGGAGTTGATGAGATGCATAATTAGGTAGATTTAAGGGTAATAGTGAATGCGCCCCACTGGGCCATGGATACAGTTGTTCAAGCATGTTGAGGAGGGTTTGCAAAGTGCTGCACACGCTTTGGAGCAGAGGGCAGATTTAAGAGCCAGAAGAACAAAAAAGAAAGATGTCATGATGCAACTTATCTGTCCTCAGGTGGCCTTTATGAATCTCACTAGAATGTTGTACAAAGAACTTTCAAGCTTCATGTCAAACTGAGGAGGATTTAAGTGTCGGTAGATGCAGCAACACATGGTTCATTTGTTTTATTTCTAAAAAGAAAAACATTTTAAAACCAGTAAATCTGTAGTCAAATCCACTCAGTCACTTCAAACTAACAATTTGGATATTATATAGTCAATATCTAACCTGTTTTAGATATCATTTTCAACTACCTCATTTGGTTGAAATAGTGCTTAATTCAGTGCTAACGGTTAGCTGTTCCCTGGTACCTATGTTTTCCAATATTTTTGTTCCTCAATATTTAAAGTCCCTAGTATCTGTGTTCCACAATACCTACCATCTAACAATATCTAAGTTCCCCAGTATCTATGTTCTTTAGTACATATGTTTCCGAGCACCTTTGTTCTCCAATAGATATGTTCTCCAATAACTATATTCCTCAATACCTGAAGTCCCCAGTATCTATGTTCCCCTTATATGTTTCCTTGTACCTATGTTTTCTGGTATCTATGTTTCTCAGTATCTATATTATATATTGTATGTTCCCAGTACAGTACCTATGTTCCCTGGTACCTATGTTAATTCAGGGTTAATAATGATGTCATAAAAATGTGTGGCTCCCACTTCAAATGTATTTTAAAACAAATAAAAACATTTTAGAAACAAGGCATTGTATCAGGGAACATAGAGATGGGTGTACCGAGAGGAACATGGATACCGGAGAACATGGGTGCCAGGAAATATAGATACCGGGAAACTAAGGGATACTGGGAACTATAGGTACTGGGGAACATAGGGATGGGTGTACTGAGGGGAACACAAGTACTGTGAAACATAAGGATCCAAGAATAATAGGTTCAAGGAAACATCAGGATAGGCGTACTAGAGGGAACATAAGAATGTCCTTGTTAGCCCAAGCTGGGAAAAGACCAAAATGGACTGTTGTCGTCTTAAAAAATGATCACCTGCCTTTCATAGCAGCAGGTGATAAACACAAAAGAAAAGTCAGAAACAAAGATAATTGGAGGTTGGCTCTTGCGCTGCCTGCGTGACCTCCCTGATGCAACGATATGTGTGAGAGAAGTGCTCGAGCAGGTGCTTTTGACAAGCCCAGCAGCGCGGTCAGAAGTGTTCACACAAAGAGCGTTGTGATGTAAAGAAGTCAGCCTGAGTCATGTGAAGTGCAGCGTCACATCAACCCTCTGAGCTGGGTCACAGAGGTTAAGGATAAGAGACGAGCAGAGTAATCAGGTCTCTAATCCTACAGCCTCATTTGAAAACACTTCCCCTGTTTTACACAGAAAGATGTGTTTTCAATCTCTGAGTAACTTCAAGTCAATAAATCTCACCTGAAGCCACCTCTTATTCTAATGTCAGTCACTTCTACGTTGTGAAACCGTAACCTCTTGCAAAATCTATATCCTGTTGTGAGTTCTTTTCCTGTCAGACTGTAAACTTTACAGTCTTCCAATGCATTTCTCCCTCTCTGTTCCTTCCTCGGCACATTAGGCAGATGTGTTAAACTTTGTGTAGGCGAGAACATCAAATGAGGTTAAAAATGTTTTAATGTACTGTGACACTAATATGAGAGAGGAAGATGCAATGATATGATTATGTTGACTGTGTGGCTACATGTATTTTACCGTAAATTTGCAGTTTTTTACCGTACAGTCAGACTTTATTGAAATTCTGGCAGCTACAGAAGACATTTTACAATAAATTTAAAAAAAATTAATTGTGATGTCATACATAGTTGTTGTAGTTTTTACTGTGTCATACATTGTCAAAGTGTTTTTTTCTTTGGGAAATTCAAGCAACCCCAGTTCCTGGCATTTTACCATAAATTCTACTTATTTTTCCCGGTGCTGTCCTATATTGTATATATTTTGCGCTTGCATTTTAGCATCCGCAGCTCCTGGTATTTTACCGTAAACTAGGCTAATTTTACTGAACTCAAATACATCATCATTGTAGGTCTTACAATGAATTTCTAGAAACAGCAGCTGCCAATATTTCACTGTAAATTTCACAATTTATACTATACTGTTATACATTGTTATTGTAGTTTTACGGTGAAATTCCGGTAACTGCAGCTGCAGGTATTTGACCATAAACTAGACAATTTTTATTGCACTAAAATACATTGTCATTGTAGCTTTTACAACTCAATTATATAAACAACTGCCAGGATTTTACCAAAAACTCCACAATTTATATATACTGTTATGCATTGCTATTGTAGTTTTACAGTGAATCCTGGCAACTACAGTTTTACTGTACTGACATAAATGTCATGATAGTTTTTACAGTAAAATTCTGTGAAAAAAAAAATATATAAAAAAAACTATACTACGTCATCACATTTTTTACAGTTCTACATCTGCCGGCATTTTAATCTAAATCTCCCACTCTTTTTTTACAGTGTACTTTAAAGTCCAGACTGTTTTATTGTCATTCCATATTTATATTTAAATACAGTGAAAAGGCTTAACTAAGCATCTGTGGCAAAAGTTGATGTCAAAGTCATCGAGGGTGAAAATTTGTCATGGCACACTTCCTCCTCTTCCTCCAGGCGCGTTTTAACTGAATGAAGCAAGACCCTTTGGTCTCGTCCTCCATTTTTTCCCATCAGCATCACCCATTTCTCCCCCATCTGTGTCTTCATCTCCTACTTTTTTCTTTTTTTTTTGTTCTATCTGCCTTCCTGTTCTCTGAATCAAATTTCGCAAATAATTTCTGTTTTCTGTCCATTCCCCTCGTCCTCGTCCTCTTCCTCGTGTGCCACATAACAGCAGCGTTCATACAAAGGACCAAAGTTAATCCTCTTGTCACTCGGATTAAAGGAGGAAAGATTCAGGGAGTGTTAGTCAAAGGGAGAAAGGGGATGAAAGGAGAAAGAGGGCGAGTGAGAAAGAGAGAAATCAAGCACATGGATGATAATTGGAAGCTGCTTTAATCCCCGATCTTTTTTATATACAGTATTTATGTGTGTGTATTGCAGTGTCAGAGCGTCACAATAACACGTGATTTTACACGTGCGCAGAGCTACAACTGATATGATTTTGGAGAATGTGAGAGTTAATATGATTAACCGTCTGGATATGAAATGAGCAGTTGATGCATTCACAATCGTGGCAGAATGGACAAATGTTTCAGATTATTCACTGGGTCAGCATTAACCAAATCAATTAGATAAGAGGGTTTTCCTCATGAATTACATGGTGATGAAGGGATTACAATTAAAAAAACAGGTCATATGCACAAAGAGATCCTAAAACAAACAAAAAAAATTGTTTTAGTGCAATCTGAGCTGTTATTTTCTAACAAAAAACATGTTTTTTATGTTACTTTACAGAAAGGCAGGCACTCTGTTAGCAAAATATGTCATTGAACCACTGAACAAATTTTAATTAAACCTTCAGAATGTTATCACTGATTGAACTGAACCTCATGTAATTTATTTAATTTACAGGACAGTAAGCTACAACGTGGTGTGGTAGTAGCTGAGAGTCATCCATGTCACATACTCAAAGCTCTACAGCATCAAGAGCTCACAAAATCACACAGAACAACATTTGCGAGGTTTGACCTGTCCTACAGCAATATGAGGTGATTCAAAATAGGAAAAAACTCACGTCTCTGAGGCTTGCAGTGACAAAACGAGCGGCGAAGAGCTCAATATTCTCAAATTTTATTAGAAATGTTCGTCCAGATAAAGAAAATCAAAATATGCTTCTGTGCTCTGAGTTGGTCCGAACCTGCTAATCAAACCTGAGAAATCTCCCCTGCAGTTATTAAAGAGGGGAGACGTGTGTGAGAGAGAAACTGAGGTATGAGCAGTTGTTGTAATAAAGCTTTACAGCTCTTATTACACCAAAAAGAATATAGCTACTATTATAAACTTAGTACAAAGAGTAAGAGAATTTGTGATTTAGTTGATTATTTGTTTCAAAGTCACAATTCTTGGCAATAAATCTTTAGCACCAGTGGAAAACCTCATTTCCACCTAAATGGTGTCAGATTTATTAGGAAAATGAATGCTGAGGCTGAGTTTGTGGACATGAAAAACTTCTGCTGCCAACAACCAATTCTGCTGTTGACTCTTGTTTTGGGTTGTTTATTGGATTGAATGATTAAAGTTGGAAGAAAAAGACATATTGACAGTTAAACAGTTTATTAATTTACCAAACATGGTCCTTGGTAGCATGTGGAAGATCCATACGCAGCCACAACAGCCACCGGTTACCAACAATATAAGATTTATTGCTAAGAAGTATTGGTACAATGAAGAAATAATTAACTCTTTTTGCTACGTTTAGTTTGCACTTACTCATACATTTTGTTAGTTATTCTTCACATGCATGCTAATGCTAGCGCTAATGAATCTAGACAGACCTGCACCACCACCACCGTGATGACTACGACAGTACAGTAGCAAAGCTGGCAAGACTTTTAACAGGCAACATAAGTGACAAACACGCGCTGTCACGCATGCTAACGCTCGTATACCGTGTTCCAAAAGGCACTAGCTCAACAGCAGATAAATAAAATCACCGGTTAAATCCAGTTCAGTAACACACTGCGAGGTTGGGAACAAAGATAGAGATTGGGAAAAGATGAGATGAAAAGAAGTGGAGGTTAGATTGGAAAGTGAAAATTTTTTAGTGCTTGGCAGCCAATCAATTTATGGCGTCACCACGCGGTGTTGCCTGAATAGCCCTGTAATCAGAGTCTGAACGGACCTCGTTACCACAAGGTCAAACATCTACAGCAGTCTGACAAATCCACCATTTCTTCTGCTGTTCCGGTGAATACGCTGCTCCACAGAATTCCCTCTTGAATACTCAGAATGACATCAACCTGCTCGGTTTGGACGTTCTGCTCAGTAGTTTGTCTTTCTGTCTATAAAACTGATCAATAAAATGATTTTGGAGGGTGGTGATTGATAGGAGAAAACAGTTGAATCGTAAACAGCTTTCTTATAAACTGTTTTATAACTCTGTTTGAACACTTGCACTTGTTTACATTGTCAACGTTTGTTTAATTAATGAAAGCCACAATTACAGGAGGATAAGGCAAACAGAAAAGAGGACAAAGTTTTTTCTCTAATAAGAAATCATCAAATGAAGCAGAGAACTGAAGAAAAGACTGTAAAAAGAACAAAGAGAATAAGCTGAAGCAGATGTTTTTAAAATACTCTAGATTTCTATTTTAACCATAATAGGATAGTTAAAATATTTTGAAGTGTGGTTTTGTTTAAACAGTTATTATCTTACCTGTTGAAGATAGCTTTTTGAACTACTTCAGTTTTCAGCTAACGGCTAGAGGTGCACCCAATAAAACCTATTCACATAAGAATCGTGATTCTCATTTATTCAGGATCGATATGAAATGTCCTGAAGTTGCTGGTTGTCGGCTTCCATTTTGTAACTACACAGGACGACCTTACATCACCACGCAGCCGATTATGGAATGCAAGCATGCACGGAAAGCACCAAAACAAAAAGGAAACTACAAAAATTGAGGAAAGAGAGATTCAACCGGCCCGTCTTCATTGAAGACAAAGATTTGGACATGTACCCGGGAAGACTGAGCTTGACATGATTGTCACAGTGTGCAAGATTTGCAAAATGAAGAGTAAGCACTTTAGGAACACAACAAATGCACGGGTCACATTACCAGGCATTACCCAGAGCAGAGTCAACCACCAACGCACACTTTATCAAATTGTTTTGAATCAAAAACGGATTTTGAATCTAGTCCTGGTCCCAAAAATCAGAATCCAATCGAAATGTAAGACAGTAAAAGATTCACACCCTTACTATTGACTGGTCCAAAGTTCTTTGCAACCAGTATTTGAGACAGCCAAGGACCCTCCCTTTCCTGTAACCAGACTTACATTACATTGACCTTGATGGTCCTCCATACAGTACAGGTAAAAGCCAGTAAATTAGAATATTTTGAAAAACTTGATTTATTTCAGTAATTGCATTCAAAAGGTGT
>JARVJO010000001.1:15269924-15282677 GCA_031762555.1 Cynodonichthys magdalenae
TGCTGGGGAACAGAGGCACTAGAGAACACATTTAGGGGGGGAACAGAGGCACGAGGGAACACATATACCGGGAAACATACTTACTAGGTAACAGAGGCACAGGCGAACATGTTTACTGGGGAACATAGGCACTAGGGAACATATTTACAGATAAACATAGACACTAGAGAACATATTTACAGATAAACTTAGACACTAGGGAACATATTTACAGATAAACTTAGACACTAGGGAACATATTTACTGGGGAACATAGGCACTAGGAAACATGTTTACAGATAAACTTAGATGTTTTTTTTATTTTACATTTGATGGCAAGTTAAAAATTAATAAATGAATTCAGCTCACTTCAGATTTTAAAGTAAATAGGAAAATCAGTCTCTTAAAATAATAAATGTAGCATCATCTCACATCCACTGCTGGTACAAAGCTGTGTTCTTTTATCTCCTTTTAAACTAAAAGCTGCACACATATGGTAATCTCCAGGAAAAGCCACTCATAAATGAATGATGTAACATATGCTCCATCTGCTCTCACTTAAAGGCATCTTGAGCCAGGCGCACCTGCTTCCAGTCCAGGAACGCACGCAAATAAATGGGGTTTGTGCATTTATACGTCGACAGTTAATCCACGTTAGATGCTGTTTTAAAGCCTCTAAAGCACACAGAGACCAATTCATCTCTGCTTTTTGTGGGTTTATATGTGCACGAACATAAAAACATCCTTTTAACAAAGAAAACAATGTGAAAGCATCTGCAGTTGTGGCACATCCAGTGTTAGGGGGGAATAGAAAGTAGGTCCCGATGCTGTTGCTATGGAGATTAACGAGGTACAAAACTCTTCATCGTTACGGGTATGAGAGGAGGGGGTGATCCTGTGTGGCAGTGAGAGATAAAACTAGAGACAGAGGTGAGAAGAATTGGTTTTATCTAAGCCCCCCTCACCCTCCAGCTGGTTTTCTATCTTTGGATCGATACAGTTTTTCTCACGTGTAACCGGGAATCTGCGAGGCTGAAGGAGGAAGGTCGATACAAAAATACACAGACAATAGCAAATAAATGCAAATGAAATCAATTTGCCTATAACTTGGTCTTTTCATTCATTTATTTTATGAAATATGAATACTGTTTGACACAAAATTCAATTACAGCAGAGTTTAAAGCGAATATAATTGTGCAAAATCCACTCAAATAAATGGTGTGTGAAAAAGTTGAATTTAGTCCCTCTTCTTTATATTCTGTTTGTGTCATATTTTTCAATTTGTTCAGTTCCTTCTATTCCCTATTCTGTTTTTTGAACAGTAACGTCAGTATTTGCTGCTGAACTGCTAAAAAAGGTCATGGACTTCCGGCTAACTAATTTGGCGAATCTAAGGTTCTGCAGTTTCGTCATCTTCATTCCCCTCTGATTCTGGCTCCAACATGTAAGGCTGGATGGACAAGTCTTTCGTTGTTGACATCTTTTAATCAATTGGAAATATAAAATGTTTCTGTGCCCCTAGATAATTGTATCTCTGCCATCAAAGTACAAAAATGGGCAAACGGTGTGGAGGGGGGCCTGTGAAGACACCGTAAGGAATTGCGACTAAAGCATTGAAATTCCACTTTACCACAACTGACTGATTTTTAGTCATAACATTTTAGTTGAGTTTTAGAGTTACACACCTGTTTCTCATCAGTAATTAATGGATATGAGATATTCGCCTGCCCTAACAGTTGCCCATCGGGATGAAAGGCAACTGCCCTCATCAATGAGTGCACCTGTTCTAAATCTGCAGATCAGAGAATAGATTTTATCCCTTTTTTCACTTTTAAAGGTTTGTTTTAACACCCATACACTTTTTATTCATCTATATTTGGATTTTAGCTCCTCATATATAAATCAGAGGAGGTGGAAAAGTGCAGGCGTGTGTGTGATGCAACACAAGGTGCAGCTTTATTCACTCTTTTGAAGGCAGTAACAACCAACCAGCCCATTGTGAAGGTGTGAAGACTCAAGCGTATGATGTCATCACGCCTCTTTGAATCCGTGCTGGTTATCTGCTTTGATTCATCTAAAAGCATGTTTTGAAGGAGCATCAGAGACTCGAGCCGGCGGCGGACTGTAACGGTGATAATCAGAGGAAGAAGGAACGATGTGGCGAAGAGGAAATTAAGTAAATGGGAAAAGAAAATGCAACAAAATGAAGAGAAAGAGAAACGAAGAAATGATAAGGGCAGTAGTAGTGGTAGAACAATGCTGAGGAGGAAATGAGAAACGCATCAAAGAGTTGCTTGTTAAAGGCCACAGAAGTTTGATGACGCGCTGCATCAGAAGACAGATAACCGAACGATTGTGTGTTTTATTCTTGCTTGTGGATTAGGCCCGCTTCAGAAAATGAACCTAATGTGGATTAACTTGAATCAATAGGCTCTGCCTTTACCACGGTGGGGATCAGGAGTCGGATAAAAAGACGTGAAAGGTCTGAGTCAGAGGGGAATAATAAACGTCTCATCTGTTTGCGCTCAGAACCACCTCGAGTCTAAATCTTTGGAACTGCTTTAAGAGAAAACCTTGGGGTGAAATCAAATTTGAGGCCAAATTCACAAAACTTTGACTTTGATTTGATATTCTTTAGGAGTAATGTCATGAGGAGTGTCCTGATAACAGTTTTTCTCAAACTGAGTAGAAGTACTTCAGTTTGGGTACTCGCCGATACCAAGTAGTTACTGAGTTAGAACCTAAATACAGTGACTTTAAAAACAGATTTATTTTATTTAGAACAAGGAGAACTGCAAACTGTAACACATTAAATGGAAAATCAATACCTGTATCCCAATATCAATAATGGTATTGGTATCGATTACGAGTATCAGGGCATTTTGTACAAGTATGTGTAAAAATACAGCTATTGGGTCCATGTTTTTAACCCTAACATACACTGTTATTAGATTCCTCTCTGTTAAAGTCAGAAAGTCAAAAAAATCTTAATGAATAAAAGTCTCTACATGCTCCATCCGAAGCTGCAAAATCAACTCTGTTGCAGTTGCGTGACAAAACTTTTGTACTTCTTCGCACAAGTGAATGCGCCAAATATTGTGTGATTGGTCAGAAGTTTGTAGGCATGCTAACAGAAACCGACTGTTGTGCGTCCAAACAACACGGATAGTTTTGAGGAGCTGTCAGAAAGTACGTCCATCTATACAACTCTTCCAGACACAGATATTGTGTACAGAAGAGTCCGTTTGCTGAAAAGTCTGGCAGTCTATTTGTGACAAATTTGTGGCAAAACAGGGATTATCAGAGTGGAGTCTCCAAGCGAGAAGAAACATTGTGCTGTGATGTGTACAGCAGTGGGAGGGATTTCTCAGGAGCTCTGCACCATGTGTCTCAAAAGGTACGAAAGAACTGTTCTGCTTCAGATCAAGTATGTTGGACCCTTCAGTTGTTCAAACTGGTCAAATGTGACATTCTCATTAGATGATGTTTGGTTTTAATGTAACAAAAGTCTGTTCTTTAAACTACAATCCACTCTTTAGATTAAAATCCTTCATAATATAGATGAGCCTTAGTGTTGCCACCTGGTCTTGACATCCAATTTCTAAATTACATCATTCACAAGCTGAGGTTACACACAACATGTGCAAGTTCCTTGTTTACTTAGCATTAATTTAATCCTAAACCTTAAATTGAAGGTGTTTATGCTCATCATGCATGTTCTTCTTAGGTTATTTATTATCATAAAGCTCAGGTGACGGAGATAAAAGCTGTCCAATGGGTTCCATGTAATTCCACCTCTAACTGGCCCTGGCACTTTGACACAACCCAAACCATGGCTTTAGATAATCCACATAATGTAATGTATGCAATCTCATCATGCACATTTACACGCATAATGTTACGCAACCCACAATCAGCATAATCACCCCTCAGCAGGTCTATAGATGGGAAGTCATGGATGTGTTTTGCTCACACCCACAAACTCACTTTTCAAGCCTAAGTCATATTGCAGATGTTCATATTCAGTATCTGCCAACTTGCGTTTGTTTATTTTTCCCTGTGCGTGTTTGTGTGTGCGTGTGTGTGTGTGTGTGTGTTTGACGTTGAGAGGTACTGGCAGCGCAGCGCTCAGAGTTTTCCATCCTTTGCTAATGTCGCACACAGAGATGAAACCAAAAACCCCAAGGAAGTTTACTACAACACACACACACACTCGTCATGCATAAATAAATGAATGTAAGGACTAAACTTTAATATTTAATCCCAGGAAACAAGCATCAATGCACACTTTTAAATGAAGGCTTTTCTGTAGCGTTCCCTAAATTTAAATAATGAATCAGTTTAAAAAGTTGTACTTCACTGTTGTCGCTTGTCACAGAATTTTTCTTCTTTTACTGTTTTACCACAAGATAAAGGTTTCAACCCCCCTAAAAGGGTTTATCTCACGTATTATTATGGGATAATTAAGGTTAGTATTGCGACTAGTTGGTGTACAATATTCGCAAGAGAGTCTCCATAACGTCCCGAAACATTCTTTGTGCGAGTCCCAACGGCTCACAGCCATGTTAAAAAAACACTGTGCCCCTAATATTTCTCTCAAAATATTTGCAGAGTTGCAGAGTTTAGCTGCACAGGGGTGTGTCCTTGACAGAAAACATGTCCAGGACAAAAAAAAAAAACATGCAATGATAAATAAGAATTATTAAAATACTCGAGGTCATCTCTTAAAAATGTAGTTCCACAAGGCTCTGTGCTCGGTCCAAAGTCTTTTACTTCACTTATGCCTTTATTAACTACAGATATTTTTCTGTTTAGGTTTATTTCCTATCTTTTTTCTGGTTTTATATGGTGGTTACTTCTTGTTGTAAAGACGTTTCCTATCGCTCAACACCATGTGCAAGTTCAAGACAGGCTGTAGCCGAAACATTAGATGCGATGAGGTGGATCTCTTTGCTCGACAACTGTTTCGCAAATGCAGTTTTAATGCACCGACTCTCCCTGCTTTATCTTGAAATGGATTATAATTGGATAAAATATCAAACTGGAGCTAGTTAAGCTGTTTGCAGTCAAAATTCCAGCTCTTCTGCTACAAACCAGTTAAAAACAATCGTCGTAAACAGAGCATTGTCTCATTCTTTTCTATTAATCTCTACTACTTTAAATTAGAAAAGAAACCGCAGTGCTTAAAAAATGACTGCTTCCTTGAGTTGATGCCAATAAGTAGTGAGCTGCAGTCTGTGTGTGTATGTGGGTGTGTGTGTTGTGTGATGAAGCCAAGAAGCTGGACAGTTTGATACCAGACCAGATGGATAACACAACTGTGTTTGATTTGTTTGTGTTCAGGAAATGGGAGCAACTGAGCTGCGGTGGAACTAATAAAGTTAAATGGAAAAGTATTTCATTAGTTCAGTGCTTTTTTCTGCATGATAAAACCTCCAACGATGCCCCTTTTCTCACTTTACAGCCAGGCAGAGAAAGCACTCAGTCTCTGTAATGTTGTTTTTGGTTGTTTTTTTAAAGCAGGGTAGTATTTTCTAAGAGGAAGGAGTAAAGACAAAAAAACGGCTTTGATTTCAGATTCATATTGACACGTTTGCCCTTTTAGAAATTAGTAGCACGCAGGTATGACAGGCCCAGATCCATCAAAAAACTTCAATAATCATAAACCATTAAAGCGAGTGTAAAAACTGGGAAAAGTATCAAGAAAAGTAGAAAGTTTCAACATCTCTAAATTTTGATGCATGAACTGTAGAAGAAGTGGAAAGAAAGCTAAGATTAAAAGAAACGTTAAAGCTGCTTTCAATGGCTCATTATTGTCACTATAGTAACCACACATCTGTGTCTCTCAGTCCCTGATAGCACTCTTACTAGAGGCAGGCAGAAACCGACTAAAAAGTAAGCCTCAAGCAAACAGTCGCTGGGTGGAAGCAGCTGAGGTGGTTCTGGAATCTGGTGGATGTTCCGAACATGTCCAACTGGGAGGAGACATCGGGGAAGACCCCCCACATAGCAGATAGGTGTGGGCCAGATCTGGTGTCAAGCTGGCACTGTGGCTGACTGACTGCTGGCACGACAAGTGATTTGTTAACCAAAAGTAAGCCAGGTCTGGCAATGATGGCACTTTTTTTAAGACGGCACTCCACAACTGGCCCAGCTGTGGTTTGGTTTATGTGGTTGTGATCCATGTGTGGACCACCTCAGGCAAACCACATCTGGGCCACCAAAGGGCCGTTATTCTTTGTGGTATCCAGGCTGAATGTTGGAGTGTATTGTGTGGGCCATAACTGGGCCAGACAAATTTTGCTATGTTGGCCAGGACACGATGGAGAGACTATGGGCCTGGTCTACTGAGATCCCAAACAAGTGCTAAATTGCATGTGCAAACAAAAAAATTGATATGCTGTTAGTGGGTGTGTTGCGAGGCATCGTCTCCAGTTGATGTATAGTTTGCATGTTTTTTTATCAAAGGCTGCATGACCTGAGGATGGACAAACAACGAGGACAAACAATGGGAACTGAACAGCAATAAGGCTGCTATGATGCATCTGCACTAGGACAAAAACAACGGCACGACAATCTAAACACACCTGGCATTCAGTCTCTGTACGTTCTGATTATTTTCTGCCGTCTAATCTCTTTTTTTTTAAATCCAATCATAAAATTCACCAGTCATGACAAATCATAGTGCACTTTAAACCCACAACCTTTACACACACACAAGCTACACGGTCCAATGAGTCTGACACTTGCAAGATTTTGTAATCACACATGCGTGCACTTGGTAACACACCACAACGAGTGCAGAACAAGTCAGGCAAGCAACCTGTCTGGGCAGCTTGTATGTGTGTGTATGTTCTCCTAACATGTTACATAAACCAGGTTTATCTTAATACTGCTGTGACAGATTAAATGCAAATAAATAAAAGAAAAAGGGGGTAGAGGGGCAAAGAAGGGGTAGATCAGGAGCAAGAGAACTAGAAGAATATTTTAGGAATTTAACGTTAAAGCAGTTTAGAAAGCAGGTTAGGGACTATCTTTAAAATTTAAGGGAAATAAAACAAAACCTACAGAAGAGATGGTGGAAGCTGGAAGAATAGGATGACGGTAGTAAACAGCAGAGGAGCAGAGGGCATCAGCCAAAGAGGCCAACAGAGGTAATGGGCCAAACAGAAATAAAACTGATAGATGACTGAGAGACAGAGAGGAAAAAGCAGATTTGTGGGAGTGACGGAGGATCAGGTGAGACAAAGACTGAACCAAACCACTGAAATGACCAATGAAGAGGCGATTCCTAAAAAACATGGGAATGGAAAGAACTCTTTATGAGAAAAAGCAAAAATACGAAACAAGACGGAGAAAATCAGGGCTCTAATTTAGAATCTAACTGCAGCAGCGGAGGTTTTATCATTTATCTCTGTAAGCTTCAGCTCAACACAGTTATTAGTGCTGAAGGTTACCTGGGCTCCCATTATTACTTTCTGAGAAGGAATCGTTCTGGACCCAGAGGAAAACACAGACGAGATTTTAATGTTGCATTTATCAATATTCTTACATAAGCAATCAAAGTTACTGTCTCTATGAGAAAATGCCTAAGACAGAGAAATATTGTCTAACTTTGTGATGATTGGTGCTTTTTGCTCCCTCAGTCCTGAGTGGTTCCTGGTTAATCAGCGGCAGCTGTTGGTGATTCTCCCTAATGAGCTCCTGACTCTTCTTTAGGCTCACTCGATGTCTGGTCTTTGCTGAAGCCTCATACTACACTCTAAAAATGAAATGTTGGATTTACTTATCCAGGTTACACTCAAAAAAACAGATTGTTGGACTTACTTAACGGAGTTATTTTAACAATTTCCACTTAACTGAGTTGAGTAAGTCCAACGTAACTTCACAATTTATTTCAATGTAATTGTGCAAGGTGCTTTAGATTTACTCAACTCAGTTTAGTGGAAATTGTTGCCATAACTTGGTTAAGTAAATCCAACATTTCATTTTAAAAGTGTATTGTGGTAGTAGCTAACAGCCGCTCAGTTAATGTTCTTTAACCTGAGTTACTTACCTTGTCCATGCCTGTGTTTTCCTCAAGGATTTTTACCACAACGTAATTGTTCCAAGAACACAGAGACAATGTAGGACAAATGTGAATTCTATATGTTTAAGTTTGGTTGAGTTTTTTTGTTTGATGAACTTGTTCAGCTGTGGTGACCAGCTCGAATGACTGCAAAAGCTCATCTGATGATTATTGTTAGAAAGTTTCGTTAAAATCCATCAAAGACTCCATTTTTTTGGATGGATGCTGCAGTTTGCTGTGAACAAATATCCTGACAGCTCCTTCCTGTTTGCAGCTCGTCTCATCTAAAAAGATCTGGACCTTGTGTTCTGAGCCAGAAACCCAGAATAAAGAGAGAAGAACTGAACCTTGGGAGGATGAATGGGACTTAAACAGGCGTGGACGCTACAGTAGAGACGGGGGGGAAATTAAAGACTTAGAGCAGTGCAGTCAGGGTGGAGCACGAAAAAATAACAGGGCACACATGGGAGGGGAGGATGTAAAGAAAAAAGTCAAACAGAGACCATCAGAGGTACATCTACTCTGAAAACCACTTGATTTTTCTTTATTCCTCCCTTAGAACGGCACAGAACAAACATTTCACAGGAAATCTATTCGAGCGTGTTCGTTCCCCCGAAGCTTCAGTCCTTCCTCCTGAGAGCCGTAACTGTTAATAAAACAGAATCTGTGGCCACTATTTTCAGAAGGTCACTCAGCGTGGCGCGGTCAGTCGGCCTTCCCGGGCTCTCAGAGCCGAAGTGAAAAAAGGCGGCCTGCGGAGCTCCGGCTTGAAATGGAAGAGGCATTTGTTCCGCTTCATTTCTGTCGCACAAAAGTTAACGGAGCCGCAGCTCAGACGTTCCAGAACAACATTTGATAACGTCTACAAATTGTTTCACGGCTTTTTTTTATTTACCGCATGAGTCAGAGCAACGGGAGGAGGGGACTAATTAGATTTCATGTTCCTCCCGTTGGTGCGTTTCGAGCATGGAGGCCATGAATTCGCCTCGCAGTCGTGGACTCAGTTTGGGAGCTTGGGGGATTTTAAAGGTCAGTGGATGCTTCATCCGTGCCCATTTTCACAGCTGGCTGCACACGTTATTGTTAATTTTTTCCTTTTTTTTTTGCAACTTCATTTATGATTTGTAAAAAAAAAAAAGCAGATTGCACTGAATCCGGTCTAAGTGTAGCTGAGAAATAGACAGCAGCATCTTTTTTTTTCCTGTTTCACACCAATTTGTGCTGCCAAGACTCGTCTCAAAAATACAATTGAAAAGAAAATAATACACCAATTCTGAAAATAAATGGGACTTTGTGTGAATTTTTCAGAATGCAGTGAATCAGTCAAGACAGTAAAGCTGTATCTTGCAAAGAAGACATATGAGAACACCTTGGATCATTCGCTAATTGGAGACGATCTAGAAGTTCCCCCTTTGGCGTCACTTCCTTTTGCAAGGTACACGCCAAATTCAGAACAAAAATATGCCGGTTATAGACAAAAGGAATAAAATTGTTTGATTTGTGTTAATTTTCTTAAATATTAAAGCAGGGTTACTGAACTAAATTGCTCAGGATCCGAACATCCAGGGATGGTGGGGTGGGAGCGTTGCCCAACAATGTTTAGGAGTAACACTACATTATGTAAAAGTACAAGTATTATTATCTTTTACCTTTTAAATTTGTTTATTTTGCTGCACTGATTCATTGAATTAAAATTGATTGTAAAATTTATTTTTTAGAAATTAGGTAAAGAAAAAGAAAAATGGGCTTTTATTTTGTAGTTTTTTTACTTCAGGATAATTGAGGTATCTTTCTATGGTGGTAGGATTTCTATGGTGATTCTTCTCCAAGACAGATGAGTTCCTAAAAATAATATTAATAATTTATTTATTTTTAAAGTACTAATTGACTGGATTGAAGTCACCTGTGGGCCTGTGTTTGCCCGAGGGCCGCCAGTTGAATAGCCCTGGATTAAGGTTTTGTTATCCAAGTACTTGTAGGACATGCATTTCACAGGCACTTTGTAAACTACAGACGCCGATTACTTCACACTAAATAGGAAAGAAACTATCAGGCCTCTCTGATGGTATGGGGGTGCATTCAGTATCTCAGAATGGGAAGCTTATACATCTGGAAAGGCACCATCATTGCAGAAAAGTATAAACCCTAAGACCATATCCAGATTTTCTGTTTTGTGCTGCTTCTATGAAATTCTAAATTACATTTATTTTCCCACAAAACAGTACAATGTTTTAGTTTCAGCAGTCTGTGTGTTTTTTATGTTCCACTGTGAATAAAACATGGAATTATAAGATTTGCAAATCACAGCATCCTTACTCGACGTGCCAACTTGTTTTGGAACTGAGGCCGTACAACAGCATTTCCAGGGCAGTGCGCCGTGAATCAATGCACACACGCCTACGATCTCTCACACACGCCGCTGTCGATGGAAGTGCGTGTCATCTGCTGAGGGGTTACTCATGAAGCGAACGGCTCCACTCCACGGCGGTGCTTACTATTCTTAGCAGCAGCACGGAGAGCCTCTCTGCATATCAATGGTCTGCTCATCTTTAAACATCATCTGGTGGGATGACAGCAGAGACGACAACATCAAGTGCCTGCGTTTTAAAGTTCCTTTCTCTGTCCTCAGTTATTCAATGTGCTAACGTGTGAATTTCAATTGTGTCTTTATGTGTGCACATTTTTTTATTTGTCACGGTTCGGTGGTTGGTCATTATTATTTCTAACACGGAGCAGAGAGGAAAGAAAATACTAGGAGGGGTCGGTGATCCCCCTGATGGTCTTTTAACATTATTGAGCATTCTCCAAACTGAGGCCTTTACAACCAACTTCCAGATTTACCAAAGAAAAAACCTAAGCTAAGCTTGAAAAGTAACAAAACTCCAAGCTTCTGATGTGTTTGTCGTGGTTCTGGCGCCTTTTTTCCTCCATTTCAAACCTTTCAGAAGATTTAATATACCTCTTATTACCACCATGTGGGTTTACAAAGTTAGCAAAAATGCTAATTCGCTAAGCAAAATGTTAGCTTTGCTGTGCCCACCACTGTTTGTTGTGCCTTTTTGCCTCCATTTCGAACCTTTCAACAGATCTAAACTACTTCTTATAACCCTGATGTGGGATTTTCAAAGTTAGTAAAAATGCTAATCTGCTAAGCAAAAAATTAGCTTTGTTGTAAGCAAATTAGCTTAGCTGTGCCCACCACTATTTCTGGTGCCTTTATGCATCTATTGCAAATCTTTCAAAAGATCTAAACTACCTCTTATTCCCTCCATGTGGGTTCACAAACTTAGCAAAAATGCTAATCTGCTAATCAAAAAGTTAGCTTCGTTTTAAGCGGATTAGCTTCGCTGTGCCCACCACTGTTGCTGGCGCTTTTTTTTCCCTGCATTTCAAACTTTTCAAAAGATCTAAACTACCTCTTATTACCCCCATTGGTTTTATTGTATTCTTCCATGAATATTAGCAACATTATACTCATAACAGGCAAATGACTTTGAGAGGCAAACACCTTGATACTTGACTGTCCTTGTATTCAATTGTTCTAGTAATCTAATTACCTTCTAGTCTCCGGAATCGACTTACTGCTAAGTTCTAGTTAGATTAAAATGTCTCTTTAAATTATCCTCACATAATTTATTTATTTTATTTTACATTTTAAATAAAAGCTACATCTCAAACAGCAAATAAGCTGCATTTAAAGGTTGTTGAGCTTGAAATGAGAGTTGAAAGTTTAATGATCTTTCTCGAGAAATACACGGAAAACAGGTGGTGTTGTGCCGGGAACATCAAGCACTTAAACGTCTTATTAAATAAGCAGGGTAATCAAGGTATAATGATGCTATAACTACAACATACAGCATGAAATGGAAGTAATTAGCTAATATGTTTATAAATAGGATTACTCAAATCATTACCATCAAACATGTTTGTCATTATTTACTATAGTTCCTCGCTCTTGACTTCTTCTTGACATTCACCTCTGCTTTGGGAAAAAGTGAAGAGGGTTACCACAGGAGCACGTTAATTACAAATTAAGTAATTCCTAATCAGCCAGTTAGAGGCTAAGCAAACACTAACTGGTCTACTTATGCAAGCTACCCAGCTAAATGCAAATAAATCCATTAGTTTATTGTCGATAGCTTCATGTTGGTTGTTAGTGTCCTTTTGAAGCCCTTTTAAAGCTCTGGTTGCCAAGGAAACCTTTTGGTATTTTCCCCATCCCAGAGGTGTTGACATTAAAACGGTAACAGCTGACTTCACCTTTTCCAAAGCAAAGACACCATAAGTCAGCACCAAGGAGGCTCCATCCATTTTTATGTTCAATTTACTTGGTTCAGTTTCTTCTGTTTGGATTTTGAAGCGTATGATCCTTGTTTTCAACATATTCTACTGAAAGTTGTTGTGTGTGACACAAGACAAACATCTAATTACTTAAAAAGATAATGTTTATTTCCTCTTTCACTTAAACGCCATTTTGTTACTGATGCAATTCTATCTGGGAATGAGGATGATGATTACAGTTGAGACAGAACACATTCAAGGCTGAAAAGATATAATGTGTGACAATAAAATTATATTTTATATTAGTTTCTATGTTCTGCAAAATATATGGGTTGAAACGATCAAACGTGATGTTTAATAAATTAGCTCCGGAGCTAACGTCATACAGTATATTACCAATTTAAATGTAGCATAATTAGCTGCTA
>JARVJO010000001.1:15282777-15294342 GCA_031762555.1 Cynodonichthys magdalenae
ATCTTTGAGTCCATCTCATGAAAAATGGGAGCAAAAACAAAAGTGTTGCGTTTATATTTTTGTTGAGTGTATATACACATACATACATATTGTGGCGCTAGCTTAAGAGCTAACGCCATAGTATATCATTATATGTGGATTACAAATTTAAATGTGGTGTTAGCTCTTGAGCTAATAATATTAGCTTAGGAGTTAACACCATATATTGTCAAAAGTATTATAAATTTAAATGTGGTGTTAGCTTTTAAGCTAATAACATTAGCTTGGGAGGTAAAGCCATATATTGTCATATTAGCTCTGGAGCTAATGCCATATTATATAATACTAACTCAAACGTGGCTTTAGCTCCTGAGCTAATATTATTAGCTGAACCATTGCATGAAATTTATAAAAACTAACCAGCCTACAGTTTTTACAGTCTTGTTTTTATAGTTGAAGTAAATGTTCCTAAATAATGTCTGGCTAGTTGGCGTTTCCTTTAAACCCCGGTATAATTGTTGATGACGCCTGTTAATACAATGCATTTGGTCATTCCTGCAATGTTTACTATACATGATATTTTGTACTTCATGTACCTCCTCACCTGTTGTACCATAATAATACAGTTTTGCTCAGACAGTGAGTCAAGTGTATTTGACCAAACCAGATGCTCCTGTTGCACATTGTCCTTCCTTCGGTACAATTTGCCTAATGTTGACACTTTAATTAGAAACATTGATGTGAAACACTTCCTCTTTCTGTAGGAAACAAAATTGTTTTACGTTGTTAGAAACAGCGGCTTAGTAGTAGAAGTATCTTGACTTTAAAGAAAATCAGAGAAAAAGAAATAAAGGAACAACGTAATGTGTAAAAAAAATAAAATAAAATAAAATGAGTTTCTCCTCTGGTAAACTTGTCCTATACATGGGCTTTTTCTGCCACATAATTTAAGCTACATTTCACTGGTAATACAGCCAACGTTTAACACTTGATCAGGGAGGAGACGAGGATTATGGCCAGGACTTTCCTCAGAAAGCAGAAACAACACGAGCGGTGCCAACGATACACATAACCAGATTATCCTGGATGAGAATAAAGGCCGGGATGTGGGTTACCACCTTCTGCAGCATGCGGGGAAGTCCGTGTGTCGTTAAAGGACTTAATGGATTAGC
Organism: Cynodonichthys magdalenae; assembly: GCA_031762555.1. Classification (NCBI taxonomy): domain Eukaryota; kingdom Metazoa; phylum Chordata; class Actinopteri; order Cyprinodontiformes; family Rivulidae; genus Cynodonichthys; species Cynodonichthys magdalenae. Next base: position 15,283,929 of record JARVJO010000001.1, read on the forward strand.
CAAGGATACAGACACAAGAAAGAAAGTGCAAACAAGCAGAGTAAGAAAGCAAGAAAGTCTGGGATGTTTTTGGGCACCAGAAGAACAGAATTATGGGGTATGGAAGCAGCAAAGCACACACAAAAAGCACGGACAGATAGAGCAAATATTATTCCTGACAGTTCCTGGAGACGGGATAAAATAATGAATAAATGCATGTTTTTTTCCTGAGAAACACCTCTCTAGACTGGCAGTCGTTTCCATTTACTCTGCATACAGGCAGCCAAAAACACACTCATCATAAAGGTTGTATAAATTAGAGAATAAAAAATATATCAGGCACAGTCAACAAAAGTTTAGCACGACGCACAGAGCGATGATGATTTATTCAGATTAGCTTTGTAGAGTGCTGTAGGAATGTGTGGGTGGATGGGTAAACGAGGGCACAGATTGTGTTGCAAAGCGCTTCCGAGTAGCCAGGTTGGCTAGAAAGACGCTATTTGAGTACAACCCATTTACCTCCAGTTTTACACACAATGGCTGTCATGTGGTCAGTAAATCCTAATGAACAGATGGAATCAAAGCTGATTAACACAAAGGCTTTACAGCAGCTAATATCAGCAAAAAATTATTTTAGACGTGCAAATTCCTTGATTGAAAACCCTTCCTTATAGACAGCTTGGACCCCTGAATTATTAAGACGGTGGCATATCTTTTAGTAAATAATTAATCACAAGTGGAAAAAGTTCCAATTGTGATCATCATTTTTAAATCAGTCCAGCCATCTTTATGAACAAAAGAAAAAAAGACTAAGATATCATCATCAGTAGCTGTGTTTCCATTGACCATAAAAATGCGCAAATTAGAATTGCAAAATTAAATTTGCATAATGGAAACATGCCAATCTCGAAAATACTTACGTTTTTCAACAAAATGTTTTTGCAATAGGATATGGTTGTTTTTCGGCCGTATTGAAATTCGCAAAACTGCAATAGAAACACTTTTCGCATCACAGGAGTCACGTGATCAACAACCGGCGAAAAATACGAAGAAGAAGAAGACAACAGGAAGTATAACTAGTACAATAAAGTAGTAAAATCAGCGACTGCAATTTTCCAAAAATGCAGCATACGTAGCCACTCCCAAGTATAAGGGGCCTTGTCGCTCGAGAGCCTCGATATAACGCCGGCGTCTCCTCTGATGGCTGATAATGATTGCTGGTGCCGTGGTAGCAATATGAATATATCTCATATAAGTGTTTACATCCATTGCCGCCATTTTTGTAATGATTTATCGCGAGAACAAACACATTCACATGGGATTTTAATAACATTTCTTAGTTAATGGAAAACACCACAATTACGAAAATGTTTTTTTCGACATTAACAGAATATCGACTAAGTTTTGCGCACATTTAAAATGGAAACGCAGCCATTGTTTTAATTTTTAGTGTCAGACCACGGAAGTGCCTGTCAGATTTTAAGCCAAGCTTGTGGTTCTGTTCCTATGATGTCTTTATCAATTCTAACTTTACTTTTTTGTTTTTGTTACAAAATAAAGATTTAATATTAAAATTATTCACTAAATTCTAAAAACTCCACCACATTTTACCTTTGAGTTGGTTAAGTCCAACTTACCAGCAATCTACACTGCTAGCTTGCTAGCTACTAGCTTTCTAGGTGCTAGCCATTGCTAGTTAGTATCTTTCTCTGCATTACAGCAATATATTTATCACAACAAAGTTATCCTTATCATTTGAAGTTATCATTATTTTCTAATTTCCACCTTAAAAGCTTCAAAATGAGACGTAGTTTGTTGAAATTTGGCGATTTATCACTTGGCTGTTTTGTTAATGGAAGTGCCAGTTAGAAAATTCGACTTTTATTGTCTTGGCATAACTCCATTAATTGCAGCTGTACAGTACATTAAAAAACAGGAATCCCCAAGCTTTGGAATAACGTCAAACATTATACGAAGGGATTTCCCAACATTACAGCAGCCAGCATCGAATGGTCATGATTAGAAATTTAAAAGGAAATCTGAAGACATACCTGTTAGGAGCTTCACTTTAAAAGGTAGATGCTATTTATTGCTAGATGTTTCCTTTATGGACTCATTTTTAAAGCAGCACGATGGGTTAGTGGTCAGCACTGATGTCTCACATTAAACAGTCCGGGGTTCAAACCCTGGATTGTGGAGTTTGGATGATCTCGTGTTTGTTTCTCCAGGTGCTCTGGTTTCCTCTCACAGTCCAAAACCAGGCATTAAGCTGCCAAAATACAAATTCTGCTAACACTGGTCACAACAATCGATGGACCCCACTCCCTAAAATCTACAAGCTGAGGGGGACATCAGGAGGACCAAAGATCAAAAGAATATCATAATTGTGATGTTCAGCAATATAAAAATATCATCATAGTCACTTATATCACAATATTCAGCAATATCACAATATTTAACAATATTGTGATATTCAGCAATATCATAATATCACGATATTTAACAATATCGCAATATTGTGTGCTGTAATATAAAAGTCTCTAATAATAGCAAATATCCATCATAACTCCTGATCCCTCCGGAAGACCTGTCTCCACAACTCATGACCCTATAATCCTATCATCATCATCCTCACCGTCCTCCGGTGGAATCAGAACCAGAATCCGAACCTGCAGCTTTATTCCCCCACAAGTCAGATCCAAACCTCCTCATTCGGAACTGGTACTTCCAAAATCAGAGCGCACTGATCAGACGGGGTCTGAATGGAGCCGAAGGCGTCTCCCAGACCTAGCAGGGTTCTGACACACACACACACACACACACACACACACACACACACACACCTGAGATAAACACGCGCGCTGTCAATCCTCTCAGCTTCCTCCTCTCACGCCTCTCCTTCCTCTTTTACGCGCCTCCGATCACGGAGCTGAGAAAAATAAAGTCCCTGAATGCCTGAACACTTTTCTCAAACTGACTGTTTCACCTCAAACCTCAGGCTCCAAACGGAACGAGCGACTAAATTTTCAGCACAACTCGTGTTTCTTTAAGTAAAATTAAAATTAAAAGCGCAATTTCGCCGTTTCCTCACCGCTTCTTTGCGCAGGAATCAAGTCCAGCTTCATTGATTCATCCTTTCCCTCCGTTCTCCTCTCATTCAGCAGCGGAATGAACCTCTCCCCTCCTCCTCTTCCTCCTCAGACGAGCTCGCGCCCTCCCCTCCTCTCTCTCTCTCTCTACCTCTCTCTCTCTCTGTCCCAGTTGTTTTGTCCAGAAAGGAGCTCTTCTCTTATTAATTTTATCTTTTCTGAGCAAAACAACAAATCAGAGAGAGGCTAAACATAATAATAAACTTAAAAACATATGAAGAGTAGAGGGATCAAAATCAGAGATTAGGTGGGTTTTAATCTGCATTTTGAACCGCGAAAATAAAAGCAGAATATAATTTTTATTTTTCAAATTTTAAAGGAAGTTCTTAAATCTTTATTAATTCATTAAAACAAAAATATAATAATCGTTAACCTATACAATAATTTAAAAAAACACTTATAAGAGTCAACACAGATAATGCTGAAAATGCTGCTGTGACTAATTGGAGTCGCCATGGAAACCACACCTGTGTCTCTCACTCCCTGACTCCCATCAAGCAGTGTTCAGCACACTTTTCCACTAATAGCGGAAGTAGCTTCACATTTAGTAGATTAGCCTTTTGCTAACATTGGAAACTGTTAGTGAACCAATTAGCTTCTGCTAAATTAGGTTCAGCTTATTTTTAGTCTACTAAAAGATTCACAAGTTTAAAAATTATTTTAATATAACATTGTATTTTATTTTAATATAAAAAATATTTCCTTGCTCCTACAGGAAGTGCTGGATGAATCAGGCACCCAATGTGTAGCATGTAGCATCTTTAGCAGCTAAACTTCAAGCTAAGAGCATCAAAAAGAAATAAAATAACATTTTTTAATATTTAAATAATGAATAAATACAAATGACTACATATAAAATATGGGGAAGTACTTGCTATTTTTCAAACTTTTTTTTATAAAAATACAAATTCAACCTAAAAAGGTTTTTATTCTGAAAGACCTTGCCATACGGAAAGTATCACAAGTTAGACGGAACTATAACTCTGGTTTGGATTTGCTGATTTGCCACAGATGATCCCACCCACCTTCGAATTAAACCAATAGAAAACTAACAAAAAGCTGAGTGACAGTCGTCTTAGCAGTAGCTTCTTCTAATTCTTTATCTGTGTAAAAGTTTAGCATTAGCGCAGCTAAGATTCTTGTTTAGCTGATCAGAGGTTAGTGAAGCTAACTTTTTAGCTAGCTGTGCCCACCACTGATAGGGAAATTTTAAATAATTCCAAATACCTAAAAATGTAGACCACACAGAAGCTTCAAACTTGAGAGGATAAAATTTTTGGGCGAGGGGGTGAATAGGGGTGAATGAGGGCACTGTTTGGGGTGTGTCCCTGGAAAAGGTGAACTTAAACACATTTTTCTAAAACAGTTTTTTTTTTGTTTGTTTCTATTAAAACTTCACTTCCAGTTTTTCAGAGAAAATTCTAAAATAATGCAAGAGGAAGAACTCATCCCATCCCCTTCATGATACCCTGTGCAGGCAGCGAAGCTCCACTTCAAACTGACTTACTCAGATCTGCTGCCACAGAGAACACAATCAATACCTGGTGCTACGGTAAATATGAACATTTATATGCTTCTGTCTTAATTTGCATTTAAGGTTTTTTTTTTGTTTTGTTCTTACGAGTGCTGGAACTCGTCTGCTGCTGGGACAACTTCATTTCCCTCAAGGGACCAATAAAATGTCTTTTTATTTTCTAAGTGTACGAGGAGGGTTGTGAGGGATGTTAGGAAAGGAGGCGAACGAGACGAGAGCCGCTGGAGTCTGTGCGAGTAACGAGAAGACGCTCAGTGTTTCGATGCAGCTGATCAGAGCTCTGTCTCGGCGTGAAGCGTGGCCTTTACACCACAGGCTGATTCACACCCCGAGGGAACATCACACACAAACACACACACCCACAGCGCCTGCTCTACTCCAATACGCTGGAAAACACGCACAGAAACATTAGAAATAACCTTTAACATTTAACTAAAAAGTTTATAAAAGATGAAAGTTTCATTAAATTCCATTCAGTGGTTTGTGACATATTTTGCTAAAACAGCAGACAGTCAAATACACAGAGTAAAAATACTAACATCCTTCACTGATGTGGATGAAACTGTTTCCCTCAGAATAAATACAAAAACTAAACTTCCCCATCAGCTCATTAGGTTTTGTTAATTTAATCAACCCGAAGTAAAAAATATTAACTTTTGATTTTCAGAGTCTGTTTTCCAGAGAAGAGAAGAGCGCGTGAAGGCGTTTTGTGTCACTTTGTGTTTCAGTCCTTCGTGCTCTGCTGAGCTCCTCTGGGCTCGTGAACATCCTTCCTGCCGACTCGCATAATCTAATCTGTAATCCACATTTTCTGCTCTCGCACTTACTCCCTCCTAATGTCGCAGACGTCTCTCTGAACAAGAAGAAGGGCTTTTAATTCTGATGAGCTCAAAACCCCTTTTTTATATAATGCACATCAGTTTCTGTTTACTTGGTTACTTGATGTTCATAAGATATTTGGCTAACAGACAAACAGGACTGACTCCAACAGTTAAAGCTAAAGTTTTAAGCAAAGCAAATAAAAAAACAACTAAATTTATCCAAATAACTTCTTTTTACAACACGTAGGATATTCGGTGCTCATAACCAACTCAGAACCATAACTTCCAGGTTCTAGTTCTCTCCATGGTTTTATAAATCAAATGTGTAAACTCAAGGCCTGCGGGCCAAACGTGGCACGCCTTGGCATTTTATGTGGCCCGCAAGAGCCTTAAAGATGTATTACTGTCTAAAAGTAAGTTGCTTTAAAGCCAGCATTGACTATAAACAACATTTCCCATAATGCATTATGGTTTAAAAGTAGATGTCATGTAAAATCTACACTTTCGCTGCAGCCCAGTTGTACTGGGAAGTGGGAGTTTCCCACTTACAAGTTGTAAATTTCAATTGGAACACCCCATCAAGTGGGTATTCCCTGTCAGAAAGTAGGGGATAGTATAGGGTTCATAATTTAAGATGGCAGCTACTCACCTCAACTCAACAGTTAGTAAAACTCTTAATTTTACTTTTAATTGTATTTCTATATTTATTTTAAATTTAGTCAATCGTACACATAGTACTTTTCAGTGTTTATAAGAGGACGTGTTAAAACACGGTTTGTATGCAAAAAATACCACGTAGAGCTCAGTTATTGTTTGTTAGTGTAAAACTTGTTAGTCGGAAATTCCCACTTCCCAGTACAATTGGGTTGCAGCAAAAGAAGCCAGTGAACGTGAGGCGAAATGGGGATTTTACACGACAAATTTGTCCAGCTACTTTTTAACCCTGTGTACCTCCAACTAGTAGTGGGATGCTGTCATTTTGTGGGTAAAACAGTTGACGTGCATTATGGGAGATGTAGTTTATGGTCAATGCTGGCTTTAAAGCAGCTTATTTTTAGACCTGAGTACATCTTTGATGTTCTCTTGGGCCATATAAAATGCTGTGGCAAGCTACATTTGGCCTGAGGACCTTAAGTTTGAAAAAACGCAATTTAAGTTCAGTTTATTTATTTCAACACATGTGGCCCTCTGTAAAAATTAGTTTGACACGAGATCTGCTATTTCTTACCACTAATACGGTCATATTTTCCGCCAATTAAGCCTCGCAGACGACGTAATGACGTCCTCGGAAGAAAATTAATGTCTACGTTTCTGTAGCAATGAGACAATCAACAGAACCTTCAGTCTTATTGTTATGATTTAGCTGAAAATAATGACTCTACCTCCTTAGTGGTGGGGGTTTTCAGAGGCCACTTTCCATGAAATATTAATTTTGTTTTTGAGCTTGAGAATCATAAAACCGTGCTTTATTAGTTACAGTTCACTCATTTGTTTACGCAGAAATAAATACCACGTAATTTTGGGGGAAAGTTCTGAATAAAAAGCAATAAATGTGAGAATAGACGAAGAAGTTGAGACTACAGTACGTTTGGGATCAGGGCAGACCAATAGCTTTCTAGTCCCTGAATGAATAATACCACACACACACACACACACAACGTCCCTGGTGTTTCACACTTTGGCAGACAGTCGGTTGGCTCAGCTCAAAAAGACAGAAACAACTAGGCTACGTCTTCTTCACACAGATTTGGCTCCTGTAGCTGTTCTCCACTCAGCCTCCTTTTGTAGAGGGTTAGAGGGAGTAAACTGCTTTATGTACAGTCTCTGTGTGTCGCAGCACAGTTACAGTGTTTTATTCACAACGTTAAACTCAGCTCCTGTTCAATATCATCAATAAATGTTAGCAGCGCGGCTGAAAACTGCAGCTTCACCCTCGTTTTTCACAAAATGACACAAGAGTGTTGCTTCTCTATTTCAGAGGTTCCTGGTGTTGCTTAATTCTTACATTTTCATCAAAATAGAGAAGTGTGAGCATGGGAGATCTGTGTGTTTGTCAGCTGACTGAACAATAAAATAAAATAATATATTTTTAAAAAGTACTCAAACTTAGAAAATACACAATTTGCTGTCAAGAATGTATGACTCCTGCTGCTCAGATCGTCGTGCACAAACTTGAACAAGTGCTAACATGCACTTAGGTGGGAAAAGAAGTGCACGTATCGCGTGCACGTGATCTGTGTGTCTCACAGTTCAGTCCAACCTGGACTGCTGCTCGGAAAACACTCCCACAGTGCAATTCAGCACTGGGATCTCCTGATTTTTTTTTCTTTTCCGCTTTTAAGCATTTCTGAACTCTCACTAAGATCCTCCACACACACACACACAAGTTTGGATTTCTATCTTTATAAGGACCACTCATTGACTTCCATTCATTTCCAGTTTCCAGTTTCTACAGCCCAACCTTAAATCTTACCTTAAACTCAATTTATACTTTAGTCCTAAACCAAACCCCCAACCTAAAAATGGAGTTGCACCATGTCAGGACCGGTCTTTGGTCCCCATAAGTCAGGGATGTCTAACTCATTCTCACCAAGGCGCCACATGAGCATCATGGTTTCCCTCAAAGAGCCCGATGTAATTAGCTTTGATTAAACACAAAATGTTCCTCATCTCATTCCTATGACTGAGCACCACTAACAAAAAATAACTGAGCTCTATGTGGTGTTTCATGCAAAGAAACAGTATTTTTAACGCATCTTCTCATAAACACTGAAAAAAAACTGGGTGTACGACTGACTAAATGTCACAGAAATAAAAGAGAAATACTAAAATATTAGAAGTAAGAGAGTTTTACTCACTGATGAGTTGTGAGAAACTTCCATCTTGAATTCTGAATTCTTCCACTTTCCCACGACTTGTGAGAAATTCCCAATTCCCAGTACAACTCCAGCAAAGGTGGTTGGTGAAAATGCTGTGAGATGGAGATTTTACACGGCAAATTTAGCCAGCTACCTTTGAACCCTGCGCACCTCATCCAGTGGTGGGATGTCATCATTTTGTGCGTAAAATAACGGACATGTATTATGGGAGATGTAGTTTATGGTCAATGGTGGCTTGGAAGCAGCTGAATTTTGAACATTAGTACAACATACATAAAATGCTGTGGTGGGCTACATTTGGCTTGCAGGCCTTGACTTTGACACGTGTACCATAAGGATTGCTGCTCTTGACAACATAGGTGTGTATACCAAAAATGGTCCTAAAAAGGTAACAAATACAAGTACACACACACACTCACAGCATTTCTATCTTTAACGAGAATCATTGACCTTTGTGTTTAATCTGATCTGAGTTATTAAAACGCTGAAGTAGGAGCTGCTGTAGTCGTTGAGTCTCGGCTCCTTTTCCTGTAACGGCGGCCATCAATCACAAACTTTCCTTTATTACTTTTATGCAGATTTGAATTGTTTTTGTCGACGTTACATTTTGCTGTTCTGCTGACTCACTGAAGCAGCAGTGAAAAGTTGGCGATGCTGTGGTCGTCTCACGAAACATTGGATGGATTTCGTTGGAACACAGGAAGAAACCATCAGATGTTTAGCTACAGCTCATTAGATTTTAAAGTCAACTTTATCCAAGATGGCCGCCACAGACGTCTAACCTTCATCTTCATCTAACCATCATTTTTAAAGATATGAAGTTATAATTTGGTGTGGTGGAAGCTGAGAGTCATCCTCGACACGTAGCTTAATTGATAACAGACTGTGCAGAACATTTTTATTTTTTAAATTTGATTAAAAATACTTCTTTTAAAAGGTTTGACAACAAAACACCGGCTTAGTGAAATAACTGTCTGAAAGTTGAACTTATCTCTTTATCCCTAACTTTTTTTTTTTTTTATTAACTTAAAACTTCCCTGAGAAGCTCCCCGTCGTCATCAAACTGGCGTCGTGATGCCGTCAGCCTGATGAGCGAACTTCCTCCTGATGAACCGGATCAGACAGCAACCCAGATACAAGGAGGAGGAAGAGGAGGGGGAGGAGGGAGAGATGGGCGGCAGAGAGGAAAGAGCGAGAAGAGGAGAAAACAGAGAGAGATGGGTTTGGAGCGACATGCTCACAAAAAGAGGGGAAAAAATGGATGGTGACAGCAGAAAGAGGAGAAGATTGTGAGTGATTTAATGATGAAGGGCAGAATTAGACAATGAGGAAGACAGAACTCAAAGATCCTGTCCTTCATCATCAGTCTGAACCAGCACACAATTAGTTTTATTTTTCATGAAGAAGTTTTACTTTACTTTACTTTACTTTACTTTACTTTACTTTACTTTACTTTACTTTACTTTACTTTACTCTTATTTTACTCTACTCTACTTTTACTTTACTCTACTTTACTTTACTTTTACTCTACTTTACTTTACTTTTACTCTACTCTACTTTACTCTACTCTACTTCTACTCTACTTTACTTTACTTTTACTCTACTTTACTCTACTTTTACTCTACTCTACTTTACCTTTACTCTACTTTACTTTACTTTTACTCTACTCTACTTTTACTCTACTCTACTTTACTCTACTCTACTTTTACTTTACTGTACTTTACTCTTATTTTACTCTACTCTACTTTTACTTTACTATACTTTACTTTACTTTTACTCTACTTTACTTTACTTTTACTCTACTCTACTTTACTCTACTCTACTCTACTTTACTTTACTTTTACTCTACTTTACTCTACTTTTACTCTACTCTACTTTACCTTTACTCTACTTTACTTTACTTTTACTCTACTCTACTTTTACTCTACTCTACTTTACTCTACTCTACTTTTACTTTACTGTACTTTACTCTTATTTTACTCTACTCTACTTTTACTTTACTCTACTTTACTTTACTTTACTTTTACTCTACTTTACTCTACTTTACTTTTA
>JARVJO010000001.1:15294442-15319383 GCA_031762555.1 Cynodonichthys magdalenae
ATCTATCTATCTATCTATCTATCTATCTATCTATCTATCTATCTATCTATCTATCTATCTATCTATCTATCTATTCCCTGTGACGATGGGATGATGAGTTTTCTGAATATAATTTCATGACAGATTGCTGTAAAAAAGTTGAAAAAGCCTCCTGCTGCCCTCAGCTCAAACTGACATTTCTCTCCAGTAGCTGGGTTTTACTTCCTGAGTCAATCAGAAGAGCCGAGGTTTGAGGGAAAAGTTACTTTAATGACCCAACATCTGGAGAACACGTGGGAACGTCAGCCCAGCAGGGATTATATCAGAGGGTTAAAAGGGCTTTTATTTTGACATGATTGACAGCAGCTGTGGGCGGGAGTCAGGCTGAGGTTAATTACACAATTTTAACCTTTAGTTTAAACAGTTTGGGTTAATAGTTTGACATTATGGGTAATCTTGTTTCTTCCCTCCCCCTGCAGGAAGTTAAATATACTGAAACGGATAAAAGTCGTGTTTTTCTTTGTAGTTCTAGGAGCGAGGAGCTGAACACTGCTGTATGTCAGCCGTCTGATCACAGGGTGGCTTGGTTTTACTGGAAGGGAGCGGTCCAGAGCTAAAGACCAGGTTCTGAGATGACAGAGAGTCCAAAAACAGAGCCGAGCGACGGGATTAGAGTCCAACTGATGTGGCTGAACTTTGCTCTGTCTGTGAATTTTCTCTGCTTAAAACAGTATTGGAGATCAATAGGGTTTTGTTGAACCAGATAAAATGAGACAAAGTGTTCAGTCGACATAAACATTTTCTCATATTTTTGTGAACAAACTCTTCTTATTGATACAAAATACAAATTATACATTGAATTATAGGTATTTTTGTCTTTTTCCAAACGCTGCATCTCTAACGGCTGTAAGGACTCACTGTTTTCTCTTAAATCTACCCAGAATGCATTGCGCCCACACCCCAGCTTCCATAGACTTCCCTTATATTTTAACTGGAGGTGAAAGGTCTCTTTGATTCATCATATCTCCTGCAGATGCAGAAAAACTCAAACGTGAGACTGTCAAATTCTTCTGTTGCGAACGATTCAAGAATTTTCAATCTCCGAGTTACGTTTTTCTCACATGTACTGTTTGCTTGAGGCTTAATTTTTAGTCTGCATGTTTTTTTTTCTGTCTCTCAGTGATGTAGCAGTCAGGGAGTGAAGAGAAACAGGTGTGTGGTTACCATGGTGACCATATGGAGCACATTTACACATGAAAATGTGAACATTGTCTTAGATTAATGCAAATTGTTGTAGCAGTTGCGTTAGCGTTCGGCTAATTGTTTGGGTTTATTTTTTCTTTTTTAGAAATGTACTGCTCTTAAATTGTCGTTCCACTATATTCACTGCCATCTTTTCAGCCACTCGTTAGCTTTTTGTTCTTCACTCTTAGATTTAGCTTTACTTTTAATCCCCCATTTAGTTTACATTTTAAAAACATTTGGTTGTATCTCATCTCCTCTCGTCTTCTTCGTCTAGATTTTTACGTGTTTTTTAACTGTTACAGATTAGGAAATCAAGTTATCCACCCTTTTTTATTTTTCCACCACCATAAAAAATTAAATATAAACTACATAAAACTCAAACGTGAGACCGTCAAATTCTTCTGTCGCGAACGATTCAAGAATTTTTTAACTCCAAGTTACGTTTTTCTCACATTGTTTGCTTGAGGCTTAATTTTTAGTCTGCATGTTTTTTTTTTTCTGCCTCTCAGTGACATAGCTGTCAGGGAGTGAAAAGAAACAGGTGTGTGGTTACCGTGGTGACCCTAAGGAGCACATTTATACATGAAAATGTGAGCATTTTTGTCCAACAACAAAAGGTTGTGGCTGTGTTAGCGCTAGGCCAAATTGCTTTAAAAAATCTCTGCTATTAAATTGTCGTTCCGCTACAATCGCTCATCTTTTCAGTCACTCTGTAGCTTTTTGTTTTTCGTTCTGAACGCATCAAATTTTGGTCTATAGCCTCGCTTTTTATCCTCCTTTTTTTGTTGTTGTTTCATCTCCGCCTGGATTTTTTTCGTATTTTTTAACTGTTACAGATCAGTAAATCAAGAAATCTGCCCTTTTTTTTCATCCACTGCTGTAATAAAACAACTTAAAAAACTAATCTTGCTCTACATCTTCCCTTGTTGAAACCTGAGTCTGTAACAACAGCAGCAGTGTAGCTGCAGCCGCGTCAAACAGAATCTCAGCTTTAAATCCAAAGAAGCATTTTGAGGAGAAAAAGCTTAGAAACACTGAACACACACACACACACACGCTGGGTGGTGGTTTGGAGACAGTGTAGCAGTTGCGTACGCCTCCGTTTCCTAAAAATACCCAGCAGATGAGGGGCGGGGAGGTTAGGGTGAGGCTAGGGAGATATAAATGGATGCTAATTGTACGGCTCCCTTCAAAACGCTCTCAGATCCAGAACACACACACATCATCTGTGTGTGTGTGTCCGTGCCCCTGTGTGTGTGTGAAGATGATCCCTGCTTGCAGAAGTAAGTTTGAGGATATTTCCTCTCACACACTGATTGCTTTTAAAAACAACAACACACACACACCAGATTAAAACGGATAATAATTTTATGGCTCTCAGACTGAGGACCCAGAACTCTGGTGGTGATAATCCTGCTCAGAATAGAGTTCAGCTGAAAGGAAAAGGAGCTGGGATTTCCCTGCCTCCTTACAGCAGAAGTTTAAGAAAAGATGACTGATGCAGACTTTAACCCCCCTTTAAGTTTGTCTGAGACTCACATTAGTTCTGTTTGGACGCACAGAGTCTGGGGACTCTCTGCAAACGTTCTTGTTTCGAGCTGCCCTGTTGAAGCAAGAAAGGAGTTTTAGTTTTAATCTATAATCCCTGAAATCAATGTGTTTGAGCTGAGAGTACAAATAACTCTAGGCTACCACCACATGGAGCTTTAGCTCAGTATCTGTAAGACTCATTTTTGTCTTGGCTAATGTTAATTAGCTGCAGCAGCCATCTTGAATTGGATCAACTCCAAATTTAAATCAGTTGTAGATGCACAACTGGCAATCACTCCTTAAGAGTTTCATTAAAAATTATTTGGTAGTTTATGAGATATTTTGCAAACAGACAGACAGACAGTGTTCACTCTGACAGTTCATGCCAAATTTTTAAGCAAAAAATGCTGCACAGTATGTTAGTGCTCCAAGTACGTGTTGAGAATAAGTCTCAGCTACTACCACATCAGATTTTATCTTAGTAGCTGTAAAACTAACAGAGTTGTAGCCATTTTTGTGTTGAATAAAAACTTTAAGCTGCAGCGGTCATCTTAAATTGAATTGACTCCAAATTTTAATAAGTTGTAGATATACATCCAGTGATTACTTCTTGAGAGTTTCATAAAAGTCTAGCCTGTAGTTCATGAGATATTTTCCTAACAGTTAAATTGTCTTGTCATCAAACAGTTTAAAGGCAACGTTGCACAGCAGATAAATTTGTGGTCATCTGTCTCCACCTGGGGGTCTATTCTAGGAATTACAACTAATAAAATAACCATATATTTACTCTAAATCAGGAATGGGCTGAAGTGTGGCACTAATATGTGTGTATGAGCATTTTAAGATTAAACTTTCATCTTTTTTCAGTCACTTCAGCTCTTTTTGTGGGTCCTTTCTTGGGCATTCGGTCACAAACATTGCTTACAACTTGTTTTTTATTTAAGGCAACATTTCTTGGTCCAACTTTTTTTTTGTTCTTTATGATTTTTGCAACAAGTGCCTTTAGATCCTTTGTAGAACCTCTCAAGACCTCATACTTGGTGTTTTTTGACCGACAGTTAAACATTTTTTGCTTTAATTTGTAGTCATATGAGTTTTTTGCTAACAGACAGATTGTGTTGACTCCGACAATTGATGCAGAGGTTTTAAACAAAAATGCTGCAATCTGTTATTGCTCCAAGTATAAATTGAGAATAAGTCTCAGCTACTACCACACCAAATTTTAGCTCAATATCTGTAAAACCGACAGAGCTTTAGCCATTTTTGTGTTGGGTAAAATCATTTTGTTGCAGTGGCCATCTTAAATTGTATTGACTCCAAATTTTAATCAGTTGTATATATACATACAATGATTACTTCCTGAGAGTTTCATAAAAATCTAACTTGGAGTTAATGAGATATTTTGCTAACAGACAAAAATTATTAACACCAGTATAATTTAAAGCAAAAAAAAAGTTGCAAAGCTGGTGAATTTGTGGTCTACTGTCCCCATCTGTTGGTCAATCCAGAAATTACAACTAATATAATATATACTAAGCACTTAAATTATACTTACTGTAAATCAGGACTGGGCTAAAGTGTGTGTCTAATATGTGCGAATGAGCATTTTAGGGTTAAACTTTGACCTATTTTCAGTCACTTCAGCTTTTTTTTGTAGGAAACATGTTCGGCATTTGACTAAATATATTGCTTACAACTTGTTTTTTATTTAAAGCATCATTTCTCAGTCAAACTTTTTTTTGTTCGTACTTTAGATCTTTTTAGAACCCATAATTGGTGTTTTGTGATCCACATTTAATGAGTTTTTGCTTTAGATTTTAGTCCTATCTTAATGATAAATGGTTGTTTCATTCCCTTGTTTTTTCTGTTCAATGCATTGACAGCAATGCATCAATCATCATTAGTATCATGATTAGAGAAATGACTTACAATGCAAGGCTTTATAAATCAGCTAACTGCATATATTTGTCTTGTTTCTCGAGTTAATTACTGTCAATTTTCATTAGAAATGCCAGCATTTATATTTAATTTTTTTCCACCAATTTTCATGATGTAATTTGTTGTTACCAGGCAGGTCTCACGTGTTCAAAAAGCTACAAAACACACAGAAGCAAAGAAACATAAAATGACATTGAAATCGCTATAATACTTTATATTTTTAGGTTTTTTAATCAAATGGATTTTTGTAGTTTTATTATTTTCAAGAACAAATACTGACTGAGTTCCATCGCTAGTAAATAAGCAAACTTGTTCTATTAGTAGTTTAAATGTTGCTGCGCCACTATTCTGCACTTTACGGTAAACCGGAGACACAAACAAGTCCCCCAGTTCGCAACAGTGACGTCAGCGCGCCGAGGAGCCGAAGCGACGCTCGGCGATTGGGTGAGCCCGGAGCTAAATGGTTTTATTCAACTAAAAAAAAAAAGACGACGCGGAAAACAACGACAGCAGCTGCGGCCGCACGGAGCCAAATAAACTCGCGGGGGAACTTGTCGGCTTGGTGTTTTACACGTTTCGGGTAAGAAATAAAGCTTTTTGGGAGCATTTTGAAGCCGCGGCTAGTTAAAAAGGTAGACCGAGGTGGCAGCTTCCGCCCTGCGCGAAGTTTCTTTTGTCCTCCTCTGACAACAACAACAAAACAAGAGACAAGCAGAGTCTGCACAGACCCGGGGACACGGTTTGTTTTAACAACAATAAGGCGATAAAAACTTAGAAATGTTACATATTTAAGCCTTGTCTGTAAATAAAGTGTCGGTAAGTCGATTCTGTGAAAATACCTTTGGACCGGTTGGGTGTGTTTAACACAGGTGGTTTCATCACTGATACAGAGTTAATGACTTCGTTCCAGTATGGAACACCGATACTGACATAATTAGCAATAAATACAAGTTAAATAAACCTTTAGTATACCTAATAATACGCGCATAAAACCTGTACTTTTAGATAGATTGATATATAGATCGGGGTGTAAGAAAATATCAATACACTGAAATATTGTAATATTTTCCTAATATTTCCTGATACTATTGCTTCTCAAAAGCACTGTCAAAGTATAATTGAGGCTTAATAGATGGATGTTGTAAGAAGAAATGTGAAATATAAATGCAGTTCTAAATTTAAAATTAGTTTTAAAATAATTTGAATTGTGGAGAAAAAAAGGCAATATATCACCTTGCTTACAGTATCGCTACATATTGTGATATATCATATTGTCACCGCAGTCATTATATGTATATCACCAAATTCACCAATCCTCAGCCCTGCTATTAGATAATTGTCCCGATACCAGTTTTTCTCAAACCAAGTAGTACTTCAGTTTTAGTACTCACTGAAATGAGTACTGATACAGAGTACTTACTGAGTTAAAACCTAAACACATAGACTTATTTAGAACAAGACGTCTCCTTTATAGGCCTACAGCCTCTCTAACTGGATCAAAGTAAATATACAGCATGATATCTGCTGTTGCAACAATTTGAAATAAATACAAATAAGTATGATTTTCTTTCAACTTGTATTAATTTGTTAAACATAGAACAAAAACTTCACTTGAACTGTAAACTGTAACATACAGTATATATACAATAGAGTATGGATACTGGTATTGGTACAGGTTTTGAGTATCGGGTCATTTTGTACTAGTACTTATAAAAATGCTAGTACCATTCCTCATACCAGTACACAACTATATAGCTTGGTAATTTTTTGTGTGCACTGCATTGTGGGTAAGGGTCAGAGGTTATTTGATATAAACAATCCCACATAGCTATTACATTTGACATTTTCTTCATTTATCTGATGTTTTTTGTAAATTCTGGCAGAGAAAACCATGGAAGAGGTTGAATATTGGAGTCAATGGACAAAAGGGGTTTATAATATTTTAAGTTTGTATTTGTAAAAATCTAATTTTGTAACTTGACTTCATTTTTAACATGATGTACATAATTTTAAGCATTTACAGTTAAAATATATTCATTGTTCTTTTAGTATGTCATTTCATTTTGAGTTTTATTCTTAAAGCCATGAGATATTCAGAAAATTAGATTTTTTTTTAAATGTCCTATCTGCTACCTACTTCGCTAAATGATCCAGCATATAGTTGGGACTTTTGCCCATTTAGTATCACGTTTCTCAACAAAAACATTACTAAAACAAGTTCAAAAAGTAGATTTATAGCTTAAAGATATTTATGAAAAAACTCCCCTATGATCTTAAAGCAGTAAAATGATTTCCCAACAACTCGGTTGACATTTTATTAAGGCTGCCAAATTAGTTTATTATCCATTCATTCATTTATCTTAACCGCCTTTTCTTTCCGGGTTTCATGTTTTTAGTTTGTAGAAGGGAACCAGAGTACCAGGAGAAAACCCATGAGTGCACAGGGAGAACCAGATTGAGAAGCAATCCTGTGACCTTCTCACCCAGAGAAGCCGCTCCAAGTCCATTTTTATCTTGTTCAACATTTTAACCAGTGGTGGACACAGCTAACCAAAAAGTTAGCCTCACTAACTCATAATCTGTTAACTAAAAGTATAGCTTCACTAATGCTAAACCGCTAAACGTGTAAAAGATTTTTTAAAAATTAGTGCTACAAACACTAATCGCTAATTGCTAAGACAACTCAGTCTTTATCTCCTTCCAGCTGAAGGCTGGTTGAACTGACGCAAACCTGTTGAGGTTAGCTTGTTAGTTAGCCGTTAGCTAACTAAAAATATAACTTTGCTAATGCTAAACTGTTAAATATAAAATATAAAAATATAAAATTAATGGAAGCTAATGCGTAACAGCTAAACAAGTACAAATTAGTGGAAGTTAACCGCAATACGTTGTCTCCTTCCAGCTGAAGACTGGTGGGACTGACGCAAACCTGTTGAGGTTAGCTTGTTAGTTAGCTGTTAGCGTACTTAAAGTTTGCAAAACCTAATTTAGCAGAAGCTAATTGGTCTAACAGTTTTCAAAGTTAGTGAAAAAGCTAATTTGCTAAACGAAAAATTAGTTTTACTGATTTGAACCTTTATGTTGTGAAGCTTTGAAATAAAAGCAAAAAAATATAAAAACAACAAGCGAGAAAATGTTTGCTCTTTTTTTTAACTCATTCACGTTTCCTGTAATATTTTCCTCCAGATGTTACGATGGCTGCAAACTTCACCATTTCAGACAGCGACTCGGAGCCTTCGGAGGAGGTAGAGGAAGGAGAAAACAAACGGCCATCAGCAGGACAGGAGGGGAACGGTTCTCAGCGCCCCACCCTACCTGAGCTCAAACTTTCAAGTAGGCAAATAAACAACAGAAAAAAAAACTGTTTTTTGTTTTATTTTCTTTACTCTGTTTACAGTGATTATCCTCGTTTCTTCGTTTTGATGTAGCGAACGGTCGGATTCGGCTGAACTCGGAGTCCAACATTTCCACCACCTCCAGAGATGGGGAGCTCTGGGGCGAGGAGGAGCCCGGGACCCCCACAGAGGGGTATCCGTTCAGGGGGCGGTCTAAGTCGGCCCCCCCCTCCCTGTGGGCCGCCAAGAAGTACGGCCGGCAGCTTCGAAGGATGAGCGACGAGTTCGACAGCCTGCTGGATAAAGGGGTGAGAAGCTGAGAGTCGATCTGTGAGCTGGTTTTTATTTAAACTCTGCAGGAAAGGCGGTGGGTGATGGGCATTCATTCTTTTATTAGTTTTCTCTTAATAAAAATCAATACATTTAACAACTGATGAATAAGTAAATACAAAATAAAACCCTCAAATGTATTTATTTAGGATTATTTTAAATGGGTTGCAACATTTTTTAACTATCAATTCAAAAAAAAGAAAGTTTTAAAATTTTTATGAACTTTATAGTTCAGCTTTACCACCAATCACAGATTTTAATCTTTCAGTACTTTTAGCAACAAGAAAGTTCATTAATACAACAATCTGCCTCATGTTAAATAGTCTAAATGTGGTTATAATAAAACTCCTAAAACTTGACTTTAAAATGGTGTTTTAGCCTTTATATATAACTTTATATTCAAATACATTTTTGATTTTAGATATGATAGCACAGGTAGTTCTTTGTACAGAAGAGAATACCTAAAAATAGACATTTTTTATTTGCCAGACAGACAGTTTTGTCCTTTAAAATTACAACTCGTGGTCATTTAATACTAAGTTATATTTATGTTACTTTATGGTTCTAAATATAAGATCTAAGCATGTCCAAATGGCCCATGTTTAACTTTGATTTAACACAAAACGTCACGTTCCTTGTCTCGTTGCTACAGCTGAGCACCGCTAACAAACATTAACTGAGCTCTACCTGGTATTTCCAGCACAGAAACAGCGTTTTCACACATCCTTTTATAAACACTGAAAATTACTACGTGTACGACTGACTAAATGTGAAATAAATGTTACAGAAAAACTATTCAAAGTAAAAGTGTCTCCCACTTTCCCACAGGGAATTCCCACTGGAAGTGCATTCCAATTTAAATTTATGACTTTTAAGTGGGAAATTCCTACTTCCCTGGACAACTGAGACTCAGCAAAAGTAGCTGGTAAAAATGCAGCAAAATGGAGATTTTACATGGTGAATTTTGAACCCTGTGCTCCACCACCTAGTGGTGGGAGCCATCCTTTAATGGGTAAAGTAATCAACATGCATTGTGGGAAATATAGTTTATGGTCAATGCTGGCTTTAAAGCAGCTTATTTTAAAAACATTAATACGTCTTTGAAGGTCTTTTGGGCCACGTAAAATGCTGTGGTGGACCACATTTGGCCCACAGACCTTGAGTTTGACACGTGTGCACTAGAGTGATTTAAATCAGTCATGTGACGAGGACGCATTGGCTCATACAGGAGGTTATTAATCATATTTTTTGTTGTCAGCGAAACGCCACAATTGATCATGATTAATTTTTTGCCCATACCGCCCCACCCTAACATCCAGACCTCAGGGCGGGCGGTCTTGTCGGAGTGGCGGGGTTCCTCTCTAATCTGAACTCTCTGCTCTGCGTCTGCAGGAGATGAGGAAAGTGAGGAGCACCGGGTCCACCAAACCAATCCCCCACTCCAGGAGCTGGTGGAACTACCTCTTCAGTCACCAGGAGACGGACGGCGAGAACGGCCACCATGAAAAACCGAACCAGCGCACCGAGTAAACGCCCTGAGGGGGCGGGAAATATAAAGAGCCTCTGAGGTTTTAAAGGATGAAGAATGAGAAAAACCACCGAACAATGAGACGATCGGTGGGTCCGACCTGAAGTCATTGGTATTTTTTGATTTTTTGTGTTGTGATGAAGAGTTGGGCTGTTCGTTGTGTTGAGGGAAGCAGGATCTGAAAAATGAAATTTCTTTAAAAAAAAAAAAAACAAGCTTGAACATTAGTGAACCAAAACAGTGCGATTTTCTGCACATAAAAGATAAAAACATTAGAATTCATGTTCTACTTTCTATTCAGGGTGATAAATTACTTGTTTTACCACAAAATATATTTATCTGTTTATCGTGATCACTGTAATCCAGCGTCAAAATAATCCACAAACGGGAATTTTTTTTTTTCTTTTAAGGTTCCTCAACTTTGCAAACTTTTCTACTTTAAGCTGTACGAGACTATCAGAGAACTGCTTTATTAGAGTCAATTAAAAGTACAATCTTGTAGTCGGACAATCTGCGACGATGCACAAATAACTTCCTTAAATCAAAAAACTTCAGGGTCAGATTAAAGCCGATGATATTAAATAGAAGCACAAACCAGATTATCTTTTTTTTTTTAAGCCTTTGGACAAGCAAAAATAAAAAGATTTTTTACGTGTAAATATATCTTGTAAATATTTTATTAAATGCTTGGTGGGTGGGTGTGGTTATAAATAAATAAGGTGATTTTACAGATTTTTTTTTTATTTACGAGGTTACCGAGCTGTCCGGTAAAGTTCGGCCGACCCGGCAATACAGATCTGTGGCTGTTGTGATTAAATGTCACGTGTTTGAAGAAGACCATGGGGATGAAATCAACTGCTGTAAAAGAATTTTTATTTTCCCCCGCGAGTCCTGGAGCTTTATGTACGACGAAGTATTAGGACAAGACCAAGAGAATACCTATATAATTTTAAATTATGAGAATAAAGTCTTCAGAAATAGACTTCACAACATGCTCAACATTCCTTAGTTTAATGCAGTAATAAGGCTTTTTTTTTATGTGTAGTTCTCATACTTTATTCTTGTAATGCTAAGACTTAATAGTACCATTTTCTCATAATATTTTAACTTTATTCTCATTATTTCAACTTTATTTTTGTAAATTTTTCCTGTCACATTTCTACTTTATTCTTATTTCAACTTTATTCTCATATTTTCACTTTGTTCTCGTAATACTTTATTCTCATTTTGACTATTCTCATGACTTTTTTCTTGTAACATTGTTTACTTTATTCTGATAAGACTTTATTCTTGTACAAGGTTTTTCTTCTAATATTTCAACTCTTTTTCTTGTAATATTTTGACTTTATTCTTGTAATTTAAAAATGATCTGTCTGGCCCTAATACTTCGTCATATTTTTGGATCCAAACAATTTGCAGAGTTCATTCTGAAAAATCTGTTACCAGTCATGATTTTATATTTAAAGAAAGAACAAAGTTTAAATGTTCACTTTCATCCACATATATAAATTGATTTATGTTGTGGGGCTGTAGCACAAACTTTACGCCTTTTGGAAATTCGTATTCTATAAAATGAGCTTTTTAATACAGTGTGAGGGGAAACAAAAAGATGAGGCATTTTGTGACTTTTTTTTTCATTTTAAAATTTTAATTGAAAATTGTTTTTTGCATTTGGTTTTATTGTCTTCCTCTACTTTTTAGGATTTGCAGGTTGAAAATTAAAATAAACACCTGCACGTGTATTAATCTAACATTTTATTGCTTGGGTTTATTAACATTTTATTAATTATAGATTTTAATCAGAAAACTCCAGACAATTTGAATGGTGTCACTTTTTTTTTTAAACAATATTCAACAAATTACCAGTTTAAAAACTAGTAAAGACTACTGTTACTATGTTTTTCTTTCAGAATCTTATTCTAAAGCTATAAAATAGGAATCAGCTGGTGAAGAATTACTTGAATCTGGAGGAAATTGAGCTTTAATATTAGAATTAAAGCTTTACTTTCTGAAAATGAAAGTATTTTTCTTTAAAAAAAAAAAAAACCTGCCTTGATGAACCTGGTCTCGTCTTGTTTGTCCGGTCACCGCCTTAACCTTCACTGCTCGATGTCACATTCATAAAAAAGCACAATATTTACAGATGTTTGTTCATTGTCGTGACGTTGAAATAAAAAAACATTTCAGATAAAGTCATGTTTTTAACAAACGCATCCCGGAGTAAAATCCTGTGTGGTCACCTGAGGCCATCCTTAGTATTACTTGAATCTGGAGATGTGTGAAAATTTTTTTATTTTTGTCCTTCAGTTTTTTTAGGACTTTTGTAAATGTATTTTCTCTACAGCTGTGAAAACTGATAAATGCTGTCTTAAATAAAGGATTTTAAGAGTGATCTGATGTTTATCTTCAAATTATTCAGTAAATTTTAAAAGTATGAAGGTATATATATTGCAAAATGTGGAGATTATCGCATGATATTAATGGATAAAAAGGCAAACTGGCAGATTTATATTTAAGTATTTATTAGAAATGTCAGAAAATTAAAAAAAATAAAACAAATGCACAGTTTAGATTTTTAAAGATTATGAACAATATACTGTTTTACATATCTCTTTGCACAACCTGAGCTTTAGCTACAGTTAGCATACAATCTGACCAGATTAATGAGCAAACAACTATTCCAAGTGTTAGCTACAGCTAGCATACAGTAGATGTAAGTAAAGTTTATATTTAGAGCCTTTCACAGACATAAAATCAAAGCGCTGCACAATAAGCATCAATGCTAAAATACAAAAAGAGTAAGACAAGCATAAAAAGCACAATAAAATAACAAAAACCTGGGAAAATAATGTTTTTAGTTGCTTTTTTGAAAACCTCCAGAGAGTCCGCAAAATGAAGCTCCTGGGGTAAACTATTCCATGGTCTTGGGGCCACTGACTGAAAGGCCCGGTCTCCTTTAGTTTTCAGGCGCACAGCTGTAGTTAGCAACAGTAGCTAGCATTAGCTATAAGTAGCATACAGTCAAACTGACTAGATCGATGAGCTAACAACTAATCCAAGTGTAAGCTACAGCTAGTATACCATAGCTTACATTAGCTACAACTAGCATACAGTAGCTACCATAGTTTAATTCTAACCCAATTGACAATTAAATGACAAATTACACAATTAGCTACAGCTAGCATAGAGTAGCTAACATAAGCTATAACTTGCATACAGTAGCTAGCATAAATGGAGGCAGTTCACAATCAAAATAGGCATTAGCTCATCAGTTTATTCAAACTTAAAACTCTGTTTTTCCAAACTGAGGCTCTTCAAAGCACCATCTACAACAGGTAAGACAATAATTGTTCAGAAACTTTACACAAATCAACAAGTCGGAACTATTCATTTAAAATAAAAAGTAATGATTGAAAAGGCTTTTCTGATTTTATGGCTTCAGGGATAAAAAGAATAAATGTCTATAAAATGTAATAACTCTTAAACATATTACTAAAACTTACCTAAAAGAGGAAATACTTGATTTAAAAAACATCTAAAATTAACTGAAAACACTTAATTTCTTGCATCATTTTTTGTTTCTATCAGTGATTTTTTTTTTATTTGAGAACAGAAGGCATCATGGGAGAAGATTTGTCTTCCAGTGTTTTAGGCTACCTCTGATGGATCCCAGCAGAACCTGGATCCACAATCCAAAGCCGACAGCCGGTCCATGTCTGTGTCACTCAGAGTGAAATCAAAGATCTCCATGTTCTTCTGTATTCTGTCAGGATTCGATGATTTAGGGAGAACTGGGACGTCCTGCTGCACTGCCCATCGCAACAAAACCTGGATGAGAACAAAATCTGTTGATGTCTTTAAAATACCAGCTTAAATATAAAGAAACTTCAACCGAGTAGAAGAGGTATTAATGAAAGAGGATTAATCCCACAGTGGAAAAAAATAACTTATTTTTCACGATTCTGAGAAGAGTCCAAATTTTGACTATTTCCTTAGAATTATGACTTGAATCTAATAATTATGAAAGTCAAAATTTGTAGATAAATGGCAAAATTCTAAATTTCATCTCAGAATTCTGATTTTTAAAAAAAAAAAGAAATCTCACTTTACTGTCAAATTTATGAAAATTTTAATTCTGAGATAAAAATTAGAATTCTCAAAGTCAAAATTATGAGATGAAAGTCGGAATTTTGGGATAAACTTTGGAATTCTTTTAGCCAAAAATTTTGACTTTTAAAATTTAAAGTTGTATGTCAGAATTTAGAGTTAAATGTTAGAATTCTGACTTTCATCTCAGAATTCTAAGAAAAAAAGTTAATTTTTGAATTCTGAGATAAGTGTCAGAATTGAAATTCTGGGATGAAAGTCAGAATTCTGAAAAAAAAGAACTTGTCTTCACCTTGGCCCTAATCCTCCCGTAGATAATCCTACCTGTGCAGGTGTGCGACCGCAGTTCGTTGCCACCTCATTAATCAGAGGCTCGTTGAGCAGCTCTCCTTTTCCTAAGGAGGAGTACGCTTGAAAACAAACTCCGTGCTCTTTACACAAACTCCTCAGCTCTGACTGGCACAGCTGTGGGTGAAACTCCACCTGGAGGAAAAAAACAAACAAAAAAAAGACACACCACACAAATCACGTGTGGTTCACGGTACGTTCTCTCCTTTCCTTTAATCTACCTGCAGAACGGCAGGAGGAACTTTGCAGCTCTGCATCAGCTCCCTCATGTGAGCCGGGGTGTAGTTGGACACCCCGATGGACCTCAGCTTCCCCTGACCGTGCAGCTCCTCCAGCGTGACCCAACTCTGAGCTCGGTTACCTGGAATCAAATATTAATCTGAGTCACGCCTTTAGCGTGGAGAATAAATTACCTCGTCTCTATTTTAGAGAAAAACTGTGACGTGTTTCCGAGGAATAAGGTGATGCATTCTGCCCTCTACCTGGGTTGTGTTGGTCAGCCACCGGCAGTCCTTGTGAACCAGGCCAGTGGATCAAATACAGATCAATGTAACCCAAGTCCAGCTCAGACAAACTCTGGAGGGCACCCGCCATGGCCTTCTCACCCTGATCCTTAGGACTCAGCTTACTGTGGTAGAGACAGAAAAGTGGTAGATTTGTTGATCTGCACGACTTCCTTTCTACTTAAAAGTCCGACATGACGCTTCACCTGGTTATAAACACGTCCTCTCTGGTCAGGCCGTATTTGGGTAGGAGCTCTCTCAGGGCCCGGCCCAAGTCTGCTTCGTTGCGGTAGACCGTTGCGCTGTCAAAAGACCTGTATCCAGCAGCCAGAGCAGCATCCACTGCCCGAAACACTTCCTCAGACCCACACAGCTTGTAGGTCCCTAAACCCAAGATGGGCATCTGATGTCCCGAGTTTAGGACAACGGATGGGGACGAAGATACCTGACTTTCCATGGCACCAGTCTATCCAACTCTGTCAATAAAAGAGAAACATTAGGTCATTTTGTCCTACAATCCAACAAGCAAAATGATGCAAAGCTAAAAATAAAATTCTGAATTTCATAAAGGAATACATAGGTCACTTTGTATACGGTGTGCATAATTCTTTATTGCAAGATTTTAAATGATTTGTTAACTCTTTTAGTATGTGTTGAGGATGTCAGCGTCTGTAAAATTCAGTTAGAGCAATTTTTGTGTTGGCTAAAGTTGATTAGCCAGGGCGGCCATCTTGAAACGGAGTGACTCCAAAAGTTAATCAAATTAGATGCACAACCAATGTTTACTCTCTGAGAGTTTCATTAAAATCTGTCTCATGGTTTGTGAGATATCTTACTAACAGGCAGGCAAACGAGCACACATAGCTGTTTCAAGTAACAAACTAAGCGTGATTTGTGAATAAATGTCCGTAATTTACACTAATAGGACTCTTCTGATAAACAACTCAAAGTCTGAAGTGAATAAACTCACTGTTTTTGAAAACTCATATTTAAAGAAACAAATATCAAGTAAAGAAGGTAGAAAAAGTAAATATCTGTTTTGTTGCTGGACAAACCTGAACGAGTGCTTCCAGCTGACGGTCATATCATGTGATACGCAGTTTGGGCGGACTTTTTTGCCGTCACCATAGTGACATCGGCCCCAGCGCCGCTGATTGGAAGAACGACTCAGCCAATCAAAGCTGCCCAAGCGACCGGGAGGCGGGAGTAGTAAATTTTTAGCGAATCCCGAGGCACGTCAAGGGGTTGATTGACAGGCAGGTTATTAACTGTTGAAGTCCTGTTGCAGGTGAAAACTCACAGCGGAGTAGACGACGAGAAATTGTGGTCGCCATTTTCTGATAACGTTACGGTAATTTTAGAAGCGGGAGAAAGAAAATCATACATTTAGCTTTCTGCCGCTTAGTTAAAACATATAGTAGTTTAAACTAAACTGTAATGTTTTAACGTAACTAATCATAAAAGTTAACAATCGCAAATAATTTTCTTAAAATTTCCGTCAACGTACAGGTCAGTCATGCCACTGCAGGCTTTCTCCTTCCCTGTCCCAGAAACACGGTTTTTAAAGGCTGGTAGTTTAATCTACAAATTCAGGATTAGAGGAGGAACCAGCTACAGGCAAGACAGACATACAATCTACAACACATAAACTAAAATATAATAACAAATCAGCTAACTAATAATGTTTCCATCTCTCCAAAATCTGAAGTAAATGATCCAATACTTTTATAAAGACAAGAATCAGTTTAACGTTCTAAATATATTTTATCAGTGATAAAGATTTTAAAGGAGAATGCTTCAATCAAGAACTGGAGGTAAATATTAATGCTGTCAGTAACATGTTTTGTATGTTGGTTTTATTTTAATTTGACCTTTGCTTTCAGGATATCATCAGAACAGTTCTTGGTAATCTGGACCATCTGGAGCCCTTTTCCACCGCCCGCCACATCGTGTTTCCGTGTATCTTTTGCCTCGTTTTGTCTGTCATTCGTCCTAAATATAACGGTTTTATGCACTTTTTGATTAGAAACTTATTTTGACGTGTCAGTAAATATTCAAGTTCAGGTTTAGATGTTGGTAGCTGCCCTTACAGATGATGAATGTTCTGTTAACCACATAAATCTCAGACAAGAGCCCCTGGGGAAAAGTGCACAAACACACCACGAAGAAGAGGAAACTCTACCCTTTTATCATCACCCTCTACGTGGAGAAGAACATGCACAAAAGTGAGGATATAATATGAAAATACTGTAAAAACTATATTCTTAGTTACTAAAAATGCCAAGTAAACAATAGTGGAGTCCTTAAAAATATAAGCGTTTTATTCCCATTTGCTCTATGTTTATATTTGCATTATGTTTTTGTGAATCAGTAGATGAGCCTTAATGTAAAACGAATCCTGATTCTCTGTGGATCTTCAGGTAAAAAAAACAACTAACACAAGTTTATTTATCTTCTTTAAGGGAAGCAACCAGAGGAGGTGAGTTTATTA
The DNA here is from genome assembly GCA_031762555.1 of Cynodonichthys magdalenae. NCBI lineage: Eukaryota > Metazoa > Chordata > Actinopteri > Cyprinodontiformes > Rivulidae > Cynodonichthys > Cynodonichthys magdalenae. The sequence goes on from JARVJO010000001.1 coordinate 15,311,777, forward strand.
TAAAACACCACAAATGAAAACTGTGAGAATACAGATTTAAATTTTTTGGTTTTTATTGATGTTTATATTAAATCTGTGTCCAGTATTGTATTAAAAATAAAGAAAAAAATATTTATGTGTATGGTATGAGTATATCAAAGTGCATTAATGTAGCGTCTACTGTATACAAAGCAGAGTTTATAAATGACTCGTGTTTTTTTCTGGAAAAGGAGGAAACGCGACACTTCTCCAGTGTTTCTAATGAGTCTCGGTCAAAACGCCGTTTCAGAGACTCTCCACTAGAGGAGGCCGTACTAAAGAAGTTATTCAGCAGAATGGAAGGTGAAAACAGGTGAACGTCCAACATTTACTGTGATGCAAATCAAATCAACTTTATTTATGAAGCGCTTTAAAACAGCGGCCACTGACACAAAGTGCTGTACATAAGGGGCCAAAAACAATAATCAGCACTAAAAACACAGAAATAAAAAAACAATAAAAACACACCTAAACAGACCAAGGTCTCAAACTAGGTTAAAAGCCAATGAATAAAAATAAGTTTCAAGATTTGTTTTAAAAACAGGCAACAGATGCACCTAAAGCCATCAGTTATAGTTATGATTTAGTGTGTTTTAGATAAAAATGTTTTATATTATTAGTTTTAAAGACAATTGAACAGTTGAATTCATAGGTTACTATGAACTTAAAATTAAGATTAGATTATTTTTCAAGTGTATGTTTCTTTGGATGGATTTGTTAAGAATATGGGTTTATGATTGACATCCATCCATCCTTCATTTATCTAACCATCCATCCATGATCCATTCATCCATCCTCCATTTATCAACCAACCATCCATCCATCTAACCAATCAACTATCCATCCATTCATGATCTTCCTTCCTTCCTTCCATCCATCCATCCATCCATCCATCATCAATCTATGTATGATCCAACTTCCTTCCTTCCTTCCTGTCTGTTCTAGAGTCAGCAGCTGGAACAGGAAGGCCTAGACATCTCTTTCCACAGCCACCTCTTCCAGCTTTTCCACAAGAATTCCAAGACATTCCCATGGCCATCTTAGAGTCATAGTCTCTCCAGCATGTCCATGTCCAGTTAAAACAAGTTTGTATTGTTCTGTTTTTCAATAAAATAGGGTTGGAACATTGAAGGTGTATTGTGACCTTATAACATCAGAATCGGCAGGCCAGACATTTTAGATCATTGATCAGCCAGAAAACTTCAATCGGTGCACCCCTAGCTTGAACCACCTCTGCCAACTCTTTTGATGCGGAGGAGCAGGAGCTCTATTCTGAGCACCCCATGGATGATGGGGCGCCTCACCTTATCTCTAAGGAAGCCACCCTACGAAGGAAGCTAATTTTGGCTGTTTGTATCCAGGATCTTGTTCTTTCTGTCTTGATCCAAAAGTCATGACCACAAGTAAGGGTTAGAACGTAGACAGACCAGTACAATCAAGAGACTGGCCGAAGCAACACCCCCTTGATCCATCGAATCATCTCCTGCTCTGTCCTACCACTGCTCATAAACAAGACTCTGACCCAGAAGGAGCATTCTACCCATTTACCAAGTGAGAACCACGACCTCAGGCTGAGGGAAGGTGACTCTCATCTCAGCCGAGTGTGAATTTTAAACTAGGAAGCAATGTGAAGGTGTAATTCTTTTGAAACGGCAGACTACATATCCAGGCCTGTCACTATTGAAAAAGTCTCGTCATTATTGGCTCTGTATTGGATTGCAGTGAGGTGTAATGTGCTGACAACAACATGGGTGTATGAAGCTGACATCTGTTTCCTAGTTTTCATTTTAACGTCAACAAATTGTGTTTCTGCATCGATGAGCTGCCCGTACCGACTAACAGCATCGTACAGTTTCTCAGAAAGGCACCTGTCTCCTCCCTCAGACATCTATCGTGATGAACATTCGCTTTTTACACACGAACACGCTCCAGTGGTTCCTGCTGTCATGAAACAGAAGAATCCTTTCATTTGTTCTCCAAAAGGGAAATTTGCACGAAATCCACACAAAGAGGCAAACGGGCGCCACCTCAATCAGCCTGACTGTCGGGTCGTCTGGGCGTAAATGATTATTTCAAATGTGCACTCACACATAAACAAGATTTTACTGCTTTACTTTGTATTGAACTTATATAAACTGAAGTTTCTCCTCTAACCTGCACACGCTCAGATTCACAAACCGTGTAAACATCCGTTCAAACGGCGGCGCCTGGAGCAGCTGCCGCTTTTCACAGGAAACAGTTCCTCAATAATGCTGCACAAAAAACCCAAAGGTTCAAGTTCAGACAACGGTTACAGTGTAACACACACACACACACTGTCAGTCCAGAGGCTTCCTGTGTGTGTCTACATGATGCCTCAAAGCGACAGATCTTTTACTTTTGTGTTTAACCTTCTTGAAATATCAGAACTGAAAATGAGTTTCAGGGATCATCCTGGGGTTTTTTGGCCTTTTTTTGTGCTTACAGCTAAAAGCAGCTGAAGTTTCCGTGGATATTCGATGTTAAACATCATTTAACACACTTTAACTGGGACTTTTCATGCAAATTACATTTTTTTAGCCATTATATACATTTTGTTGTGTCCTTGGATACTCTAGGAGGCAGAAAAAAATAATTTAGTTTCTCTTGGTGCTGTGTAGATATCCCTATATTCTGTTTGGGTCAGATTTTCTATATTTTCTATGACGTTTTCTGAAATGTCGCTTCCAATTATTTGCACCAATTTATATATCGATTTGATGGTGACACGATGTTTGTCTGTCATGATCAGAGGTCTATAAAGTTCTTGAAAAAAATAACTAAAAGTAAAAATACATGAACAGAAAATGACTTTAGTAAAAATAAATTTCACTGATGAGAAAACTATTCAAGTAATAAAACTGTTCACAAAAATTGGGAAAGTAAAAGTACTTTTACACAATGTCTAAGAAAAACTGTTGAATTTACTGAACTAAACTGGTTCCATTAAACCAAGTTGAGTAAATTGAGCGATATACATATTTTCTTTCTCAATTTACTCAACTTTTAGTGGAGCCAGTTGACTTGGTTAAATAAATTCAACACTTCCTTTTTCTAGAGTGCATAAACAACTCCTTTCATGATGACTCGTCGGACATTTAATTTTGCCACGAGTAACTAGGTGTTAAATTTTAAAGTAAAGAAAGAAAGTATAAATTTTAGCTTTTAAATGTATGGAAATAAAAGTAAAAGTAACGATTAAAAAATACTTGGGAAAATTATAAATCCTCAAAAAAACTACTTAAGTACTGTAAGGAAGTAAATGTACTTACCGTAGTTACTATAAACCTCTGGTCATGACACAAATTTATTAAATTCAGAAGTCTGATGGATCCACATCAGGCAAATTACGACGATATGATTGTTTTCATTTTGCCTTGATGTAATTGAATCATTCCTTTAATTGATATATCGATGTGTTGTTACATCCTTCTTTCTGCAGTTTTTTGTCATTTTTTGTTCTGTTTTTTTTTTACTTTTATCCTAAAATTTAAAACAACTTTTATTTCTTGTTTTTTTGCTAATTGTTTCATGGAACCGTGGTGATGAAGTTCTGTTCTGTTCTGCAGCAAAGTGGAGTTGGATCATCAGCGCTCAGAGGAGGAGGAGGAGGAGGAGGTCACTGAAGATCCAACGCTTGCTTATGAGGTGATACTTTTAACTGTTTTTTCTGCTTCAAACCAAAAAGTCAACCAGTTCATCTTAAAGTGGTTTTAATTAATTTAATTCTGATTCTCCATCCTCTTGTTTTCATCTTCTTTTTAACGTGTTTATTAATAGTTGCACGCTTTTAGCATCTTCCTCTTCACTGCAGCCCTCAGGCTAACCTCAGCAGACAAAGGCAGGATAACAAGGGTGATTATGGGTAATAATGGCATGACATCAGTGTGAATGAGTAGTTTGTGTTTCTGCTTCACTTTGATTAGCAACTAAGTCCTGAAATTACCTCCTCCGCTCCTGTCGGGTTCATGACTTCCATCGCATCTCATCTTTTGTTCTTTCACTTCGTCCACATGGACTGTTTTCTCTCTGTTTTTTGTTTTTTTATTAACATGTTTCTTGTGGAAAAGATGATGTAAACCATGTTAACCCATGAAGTTTTTTCTTTAGCTCCAGAACAAATCTGAAGCTTTGAAAGGGATTCAGTTTGAACATTATGTTCTGGACAAAGTGTTCAAGAGAAAACGGTGAATGTGTTTAATAAACTGCGATTTTTAATAAGTTTCAGGTGTGAAAAATAAACAGCAAAAAAATAAACCTAACAATAAAACACAAAACCAGTGTTCTGTTTTAGAGATTTTAATGTTTTAAGACAGTCAGTGGTTCCCAAACCATCTCTGCCAGGCCCCCCTTTAGTTTAAGTAAATGTCGGTAACCCCCCACCAAACTCCCACATCTCCAACCAGTCACATAGATAATTTGTTTTATTTCACACCCTAGCCATTTTTTTTTTTGAAAACTTAATTAATAAGAGTTAACTGAAACAAATGACAGGTTGCGAAAAAAATAAATAGAACTTCTTTAAAATAACAAAACAACAAACCACCTTTTTAGTGTCATTATTTTAAGTTGACCTGTTTTTTACTGTGACGACTTTCAACATCTATCAATAACCGTGTTGAGTAAATATGATACCTTTATTCTTTAATCCTCAGTTCTTTGTGTTTATGTTGAAGCCCTGTCAGTAACCTGTACATGATGCAAGCAGTGTCCAAGTATTCATTTATTATTACTTTAAATTCAGTCATGCCTCCCCTCCAGCAATGCTACTGTTCATTTTTAGTGATGTAATGTTTTACAGTATTACTCAAGTAGAAGTATATATACTGGGGTTTAAAAATACTTATTTAGATGCTGTAGAGGTGTGTAAAGTACTTGGAAAAAATAACTAAGAAAAGGTAAAAAAGACTTGTAAAAATGAATTTCACTGATAGGAAAAGTATTTACTGTATTTAAGTCAAACTGCTCACAATATTTGGGAAAGTAGAAGTAAAAGTATAAAAGTACTGGTTTTAAAATTACTTTAAGTGTAAAAGTAAAAGTAATGTATAGAAAAAGTCCTTATTTTTTATTTTTTCATTTCATTTTATTTTTGATTTCGTTCACTCAATAATAAATATAAATAGTTCATATTAACAACTAAAAAAAATCATGAATGAAATGGAGCAGAAAGAAGCAGAAACTTATATCTGCCCCCTCGCCACCTAGAAACTCAAAGACTATTACAGACATATTTCAAATACACAATAAATACACCAAGAATACACACTGGTAAAACATGAATGAATAATACTTTATTGATCCCATGAAGGGAAATTACAGAACATCAAAACATCAGTTTCTTCGGTACCAAACTGCTTCATTTTGATGACTTTTACATTTCGTTTATGCACATTATGCAAAGTATTTTAAGTAACAAACTACTTAAGAAACAGAGTATTTGTCCTTCGTTACTTGACACCTCTGATGTTTTAATCCACTTCAAACTAACTAATCATTTGACACCGTTACAGGAGCTACAAGTAAGATGTTAGGTTTTCATAACGTTTCCACAGAACTTGAGAAAAAAGAAACTAGAACAAGACGTAATATTTAAGGTTAAGTTAGAGTTTTATTTGTATCTAGTTGGTTTGTCCTGCTTCACACAGCAGCTTCTTCAGATCTAGATTTCTTCTGCAGCCCGAGACGACTCCCGAGGAGGAGAGAACACCTGAGAGACCGGGGATCCTGATGAGACTGGCCAGGTTGGGTAACACACACACACACACTATCACCTGCCCCTTCTCCCCACAGCGGGGTAACTCAGACCCAGCAGGACATCGGTGATGTCATCGTGTGATTGACTTCGAGGCCCCCGAGCAGAAACCAGAACTGATTTGTACTGTCGATGTGGAAGAAAGAAGCTGTCAGAGATTACAAAGTGTCGGGGAAATCCACCCATTATACATACAGACAGATTAACAAGCCTGAGACAAGTCTGCTGTGACAGGTGCCAAACCTTCTCAGGCAGATTCCACTTTGTTGTTCAAAAACTGATCGAGTTCAACCTCAGCAGCCGTACTGCAGACGTACTCACGTGTTTCATTTCTACACTAAAACAGACTTTTTGTGTCTGTTCTCTCTCCGCAGAAACGTGTTCCCTTTCATTTTCAAGCCCTGACGGTCATCAGTGAGGTGAAACGTAAAAATATGGAAAAATGTTTCTGTTTCAAAGTCTGGTTCATTATGACTGATGTGTAAATAAATAAAAAAAGAGAAAAATATGCAGTTTAAAGTTGCAAAATAAAACTTTATCGACACAAAACCTTATCACAAAGCTTACAATGCATTTTTTATTATTAATTTAACTGACAAACGCAACAATCTTACAGAAATTAGTTTTTTACAAAATGTTTTTCTGTTCAGATTCATAATAAATATTTTTTTTGTACATTCTTTGGTCTTCTGTTTGTAAATAGTGGTTATTTGTAAAGAATGAAACATCCTGAATCGTGATTTTATTTAAAATTGATGACTTTTGAGATATTTTTCAACAATAAAATGGCTAAAATGTAATAATATATTTCTGTACAGCTCAGAATCACTTTAACAAAAATGATTTGTGCTTTAGTCTGTAATAAAACATCAGTGTTTACAGATAAACTTAAAAACAACATAAGAACAAACTCACATTTTTCATTCAGGAAAAACAAAGTATCAAAAATTTATTCAAATAAAAGTTTTTTTAACATTTCAAAATCTCAGCTCATTTATCAAAAATCTTTAGAATTTTAGTCAGCTTTGCTTTTATTTTGAAACATAAAGGGTGCACCGAATATTGGCCAACAGCTGTGGGTAGGGCAAGCAGTTGTCATATAATATAATCACACTTTGAAAAGAACTGTGGAAAATAATTAACATGTTGGTTTAATATCCCTGATAACAGGTGTTGTTAAGGAGTTTCATTGTTCTTTATGTATTCATTTTGTATTTTTGAGGAGATCTTCAACTTGTTGCTGCTTTTTTATTTCACATCAAGTTCAGGTCGATTTAAGGTCAAATTTGTTGTATTTTTTATTTTGGGAGAAAACTTTGGAGTTTTTTAAACTTTTAGTTTGATTTGTGGCTTGAGAGTTACTGTTTCCATCTCAGATTGGATGAATGAAACCAAGTAGGGGTCTCTGCAGTACATATTGTTATGTGGGCGGAGTTTGCCCTAATCGTGATTGGTCGGAGGCCCTCGTGTGGGTGGAGTTTGTCCTAACCATGATGGGTTGGATTGACTTGTCTTGTGGGGCAACTTTAATAAAGGAAGTAATGATAATAGTAAAATAATATGATTTATTGGCTGTTTATGTACAGCTTAAAACAGAAAAATGACTCAAATAAAATTATGAACATGTAAACATAATTTATTGACTTCAGATTTCGTGCAGCTAGCACCTTCCTGTAAATGGTAAATGGACTGTACTTGTAAAGCGCCTTTCTATCCAACCAGGATACTCAAAGTGCTTTACAATACAATCTGTGTCCTCGTTTACCCATTCACACGGCACTCTACAAGATCTCTACAAAGCTAACATGTACATTCA
>JARVJO010000001.1:15329678-15370209 GCA_031762555.1 Cynodonichthys magdalenae
CATTGCATCCCTGATGTTGTGTTGAATGACAATAAAGTTCTATTCTATTCTATTCTATTCTATTCTATTCTATTCTAAAAGTCTCGTCGAGGATCTGATGACTCAGAGGAAAACCACATTTAAATTATTTTGCTAACAAACGTTTTAAAGAAAAGTTCTCTCACCTTGTTCTGAAGAAGCTGCAGAGATCTGAGCTGTTGTGTCTCTGCTCAGCGAATGGAACCAAAGTGTCTCTGTTGTTGTTTTTAGAGGTCCGTTCAGGTGGACGGACACTCTGACATCATCCCAATTACAATAAAAAAAAACATTAGAGACCCCAAGTCAGAAATAATAGACTTCCTGGAAACACTTGAGCTGTCTGTGTTTTTTTTTTACCTCAGCCTGTATCTGTGTGTGTGTATACTTGTTTCTGCTACAGAATGAGGACCATCATGTGTTTAACCAACAAAGTGAGGACATTTTCCCGGTCCTCACTTTTTTTGCAGCTCTACTGCACTCAGCTAGTTAGGTTTAGAGGTAAAGTGTGAATTAAGTTTTGGTTCAGGTTAGGGATTAGGAATAGACTAGTAATGGTTAGTTTGGAAAAATGTCTGTTAGGCATAAATACTTTTTACAAAAATGAATGAATATCAATACAAAGTCCTCAGTTTGATGCAAGTACAAGGATGTGTGTGTGCGTGTGTGACTGTGTGAGTGATTATTTTTTTAATATGACTCAATAAACTCCGAGATAAACACAGAACCAAGTGTATGAGTCACCTTAAAACCCTTAAAATGTCTAATAGGTAATAATGCTGTTATTAAGCATTAATAAGCAAATACATTGTAAACAGAGTTATTTCCTGCCAAATAGTGAGCCAACAATGGGCAATGGTTCTCAAGCTTCACAGATTTGACCCAGAAAATAGCAGCAGAGACCTGAGCCCCAGTTTTTTTGGGGGTTTTTAATCATTGGTATCAGGTAAAATAAACAAGAGCAATATTCATTATGCTATTTTTATCTGTTCTAGGTAAGTTTATCTCACTCTGTTGTAACAACTAAAGCAAACAAAAAATGATGTTTATTTTTAGGTGTAATTAGGTTAGAAAAACTTTTTGAGACCCCCATCTTGATGTTTCAGGACCCCACCGTGCATAACCTTGTCTGCTCAGAGGTTTTTTGAAATGATCAATTTATTGTTTGTATATAAAAATCACCAAAACAAGTCCATTCAATAGTTAAAACTCTGTATACCTCAGTTTCCTTTGCTAAATAAAAGCTTATAACTGCGAACTTTATTCTTTTATTATTTTAATAAAGAGATAAAGGACATAGCGAGTGAATGGAAGTTAGACGGGGGCTTTAAGGGAAATAGTTTGGGAACCACTGCTCTGTATGACCCTAGTGCAGCAGGTGGGTTCATCTTTTTCATTGTTACTTTTCGATGTAGCTCATCATCTTGTGCATTTTTTTCTTAACGTACAAGTTTTTTATTGTTGTTTTTGGGGGTCATGGTAGCTCGGGGGTTGGGGTCTTGGTCCCATAATCCTGAGGTTGCAGGTTTGATCCCAGGATGCATCAAACTAAAATGCTGCCAAATGTTTCATGTCAGTTCAGTCATCTATATAGTTGCTTTTAGTCAGATTAAAGTTTTTATTTGCTTTTAAATTCTATTTTAAAGCAGCTTCAGTACGTCTATTGTTAAAAATATACTTTACAAATAAAGACTTATTTATATTTTTATCACAAAGGTTAACTAGAGGAATGGATTTTCCAAAAATATCAAGAACATAAACGTCTTATTGAACTTTTCTAAGCAGTTGTACCAGTTAGAGAATGGTGCTTTTAGAGAAATTTCAAAATAAAAGTTCTGAATACTTACAACACAGAGACAGAAAAACAACACAGACTCTTGAGTGTTTTCTCAAAGTGAAGTTTCATTTTTTTTAGCACATAGATTTTTTTGTCCGTTCTACATCCCTGTTATGTAACATACAGTAAGTTTCTCTACATTCAAACCCCCCCATCGCTGATGTGTTGGTCCCCAAAATATACATCTTCATCATCCTCTTTATCATCTTCTCTATGTTTTTTTTTATCTTCAACAAAAACAAACACAGATCATTGGGCAGACAGTGCAAATCTAGAAATTCTGTGAAGTTGCTACGTAATGCGCTCGTAGGTTTTATGAACATTATATTCTCATCCTGACTTATTGCCGCGTTTTCGCGTCGATCTCGTCTCCTCTCCTCTGTCTCCTCCGCTCGTTTTACTTCCTGTTCGTGTTTCGCCTTCAACCCACCTTCCTTCTGAGCCTTTAATATCCTCCCAATAAACAAAGAGAGGATAACATGACGGTAAAACCAACACCCCTCCCTCCTCTCTTCATTTTGAAGCAGTGCTGAACGAGTGAAATAATCTGGGGTTTAAAGAACGAACATTAAATGCATTTAAGGGTTCAGTTCTTCCAGCTGATTGGCTGAGAGTAACAATCAATTTTAAATCCAACAAGTTGCAACAAAAGTACAAAAAAAGGTTTTTAAAAAATAAAAAAGTTTGTGCCAGTGAGTTCACACTTTTTGGCCGTTTTGCTGTCGTCCTTTTTGATATATATATATTATTATTTTTTTCTGAACCTGAATCAAACCAAAGTTTTAAAATCAAATTTATGTGGAGCTTCTGTTCACTGTTAAAGCTGCTGATAACAGCTGAAACTGGCAGCACTCACTAATACGCTGAACAGCTTTAACGTGTTGTGGCAACGGGAAGGAGCAGATCTGAGTTTCCTCGAGGTGAAACCTGTTCATTCTTGTTGCTGTAATCTGTTTAAAAGTTATATAAAACTTATTTGTGAGTGCTGAAGGTTTCAATTATTGTATTAATTTGTCTTAGTTTAAACGGTTTAGAGTTGAGTGTCATGGAGATAAGATTCAGTTTTTACAGAACATCTGTTTGTTTAATCCACTTTTTTAGCCGTTAAATACTTTTTGTTGTACTTTGAGTCTCTAGGAGTGCAGAAAGTTGAAAATTTAGTCTCCCAGTGCTGCGTAGATATCTTTATATTCTGTTTGGGTCATATTTTTAAGAGACAGCCTCAAAACGAGCTGATCCGAGACACACCCCAGAAAAGTGGTGGGGCTTGTGGAGTTACAATAAGGAGGAATTCAGACCAAAGCTTTGCAGTTCCACTTTATATAGACTCCAAATGAATTATTTAAATGTTAAAAAGGATTTAAAAGCACAATATGTCTCCTTTAAAAGGTTTTGTTGTAAAATTTTAGGTTAGATGTTTTATTTTGCTTTGAATCGTCTCATCTTTGGGATTTTCTCCTCAACCATTCTTTTAAATCTGGGGAGGTAGAAGAGGGTCCAAACTTTAAGATCTTTAAAACCACCTGTAAAATCAGAAGAATCAGTTGAAGAAGGTTGAATTTTCAGTCTTTTGGCTCAAAATAAAAGTGATTTTGAAACTTTGTTGATTCAGGCATGAAGTGACCGTTTGTTACAAAGCAGCTGACAGGTAGCTCCGTGTTTTAGCGTAAAAAAACAAAACAAATCAAAAACATTTTACAATACATTCAAATTCAAACCTGGTCCCTCAAAAAGGAGAAGAGGGAGAGAAATAAAAGAAGCAGAGAGATCATTGTTTCCTCTCGTTTTCCATCATCATCATCAACATACACACACACACGCTCAACACACACAACCTGGTTACATTTCCTGATCAAATAGAAAATAAATAGCATCATTGTCGGTTTTCCACAAAATGAACAAGGTCATACAAAAACCAATGAAAAAAACCCAACTAATTTACAAATTAAAACCATTTCTCATCAAATTAATTTACAAAGAAGGTACCTTTAAGACATGGTGAGAATGACCAGGAGGAGAAACAAGAGGAAGCTCCTCACTTCCTGTTTCCCTCCCTCAGAAACACACAGATTATCCTGAAAGAATGAAAATATTGCTAAAATAATGTTTTTCTGTTTTTCCCCCTCCCTCTCTCCAGTCACGTTATCATAATGATCGGACGAGAATGAACAAATTCTGTTGGTTCACAATGAAATGATCATCTTCACCATCTAGCAGCTTCAGGTCGGCCGGACAGACGGACACAGACTGGGTCAGAACCAGGTTTTTATTTTATTTTGTAAAGCTTGTGGTGTCCTTCATTAGTCCGTCTGTAACTTCAGAGAGATGTTTTTCCCGTTTAAGAATCATATCTGAATTTTCTTATTTATTTTTTTATAATCGCAGTACGAACGTAACAAATACATTTTTTATATTTGGTATTAAATCAGATACATATCTGACTCTGTAAGTCTTCAGATTTAGAATAGAAGTCCAACTGCTTCGTCTTTTTTTAAGTTTGTACATCCATCCTGTCCTGGATGACACAATTTACAACAACATATGATGCTAACGACGGTACATCAACATGTTGGATTGTATTAATGCTAACAGGATGGGATCAATGAGTTTGATTCTATCGGCTGGGTCGTTAAATCATACTGGGGGAATGGATATTTATAACTACTTCTGGCCTTCGGTGAGCTCCATACAAAACAAACCAAGATGTTAAATGTTTCATTAATGTTTGGAAAATTCAATGGTTCAGTTTTCGGGATCGAGAATCCGTTTTGGTGAAATAATAATAAAACTGTTTACATTCATGCGGTGGGCACAGCTCACCAAAATGTTAGCTTTACTAACCACTTATCCACTAAACAAGAATCTTAGCTGCGCCAACGCTAAAGCGCTAAAGAGATTTATTTTTTAATTAGCATAAGCTAACGCTAACCGCTAAGACGATTGTCTGTCTTCACTTCCTTCAAGTTGAAGACTGGTGGGACTGATCCAAACCTTTTGTTATTGGTTGAATTTTAAGGTGGGTGGGATCATCTGTGGCAAATCGACCAATCCAAACCAGAGTTATAGTTCTGTCGAACTTCTGATACTTCCAGTTTACCCCTTTCAGAATAAAAGCATTTCTTTGATCAAGTTTGTATTTTTATAAATGCAGTTTGAAGTTAGTCAAACAACAAACACTTTCTCAATCATATTTTAATAGTAATCAATTATTTATTTGTTATTTAAATAATGTTAAATGTTTTATTTTTAAAGTTATTAGTTTGAAGTTTAGCTACTAAAGATGCTACATGCTACACACACTGTGCCTGACACGCTCTTATAAGAGGGCATCATTTTTATCTAATTTGTGATAAATGGCATAAAAATAGAAGTTTACGTGTGAATTTTTTAGTGGACTTAAAATTAGCGATATCTAATGGTTTCCAAAGTTAGCAAAAAAAAAAAAGCTAATCCGCAAAATGAGAAGCTAGTTCCGCTGTTTGCAGATAAACCAGGACTGTTTAGAGATTCCTGCCTCACCACAAACCTTTCAAAATAAAAGAAAACAACCGTGGTGAACCCAGTTCATTCCTCCCCTCTTCAAAGTGTTAAAGGGGCATTCTGCTGAATTTCAGCGCTCGAGTTATGGCCTCGTACCACACTGTGCATTTCACGTCGGCCTTCCTCTTTATGGTTTCTGCTACACTAGTGTTTCTCCCATAATACACTACAGAAATATCCAGACATATGTATATATATAAAAACATCAGTAGTACTTAGAGTAGAGTAGTAGAGTAACGAGTAAGAAGAAGGAACATTATTGTACTTTATATCATCGTCATCATCAGCTGCAGTTTAAGGAACTTCTGGTCATGTTTCGGTGGAACCGCGCAGATCGGGAGAGGAGTTGGTGCCACAACCGGATGTTTGTCAATCAGTAAATGTGTGTTTGTTTTAACGTCTGAATGAGGTGTGTGAGGTTTGTATTTACAGTTAATATGTGTGTGTGTTTGTAGCTTTGGGACATTTGTGTGAAATTGCTTCTTTTTGTTTTGTTTGTGTTTTTGTGCTATTCACACAAGGAATAAGCATCTCTGGGGCCTGAAGGTGACGTACGAGGCCACTCCTGTTTTTACAGCTGATTTAAACTGAGCCGGCTACTGACTCTAAGCTCTGGCCTGCAGTTGAGTAAATAAAAGGACAGTTTGCACCTTTAGATCTTCTGATCTGAGACATGATGTGTGTACAGCTAAAAGTGAACCAGTTTCACACAACGCTGCCAGAAAGAAGGTACAGTGTCGCGTCACAGAGATCGCACCTTTTTTTATTTTTTACAAGAAGCTGCCACCTCGATGACACAAGATGAAAAAGAAATTATTTTATACCTTTTTCTGTCTCCCAACACCTCAACCTCAAGTCCCCACCACCCTATCCCCTTATCCTGTGTGGGTGGGGGGGTGGAGCAGGACCTAGGTGGTGCTCTCCCTGGCTCCAGAGGGGGCCCCGCTGGGTTTGGGCTCAGGCTGGTCGGACTGAGCCGTCTGCGGAGACAAGGGACTCAAGGGGTCCCCTCTCTCGTCCCTCTCCAGGAGGTTGCGCTGGTTCCTGGCTGCGTCCGTCAGCATCTGGATCCGGCGCTCCTGGTACTCCTCCAGGCCTCGCCAGAGCTCGATGCGCTCCCGTTCCCGCTTCATTTCCCTGAGGTGGGGGGTGGGGGGAGACATGGGACGAAGGTGAGGCAAAAAGAAAGAAAACACAGAGAGATGTTTTAAGCAAAACTCAAGAAGTGCCGAAACAACGACCTGTTTTCTACAGACCCAAATGCCCACATCTAAAACCATGCTAATAATAAAAAAACTGTTAAAAAGTGATTATAAAATCTGCATATTCTCAGTTTTAATTACGAAAAATTTACCAGTTTTCTCTCAATTCTGACTCAATTAGTTTTGTAAAATGCCACCCTTTAAACTATCTTTGGATTGCTCATATTTAACGTGGACCAACATAAGCAGTAATTTTTTTTGGATTTATGATTACTGCCTGTTTTAGTGTTACTGTTTAAACTGATTGTGTTGTTTTGGTGAAGATTCACAGATAATTTAATTTATTACAAGTCCAGCTGATGAAAACACAGGAACTACATACTCTAACGGATCTGAGATTCATTCCGCAAAAAAACATTGTTTCCAAAGTTTATACTCTTTCTTTAATAAATCGTATTTTCCTTTAGTATTTATTGTCTTCGGTTTGATGAATATCTAAAAGCGTCGTGCGGTCGACGGCCTGTGGAGCGTAAAAATAACATTTTCATAGGAAGTGGAAGAAAAAAGGACCACAGACTCGACTCCTGTTTGTTGTCCCTGTTGTATCCAACGAGACAAAGACGGTGAGTCACACTCACTTCTGTTTCTCCACTTTGTAGGAGGCGGTGAGGTCATCAAACAGTTTGCTGTTCATCTCCATGAAGGTCTTCAGCACGTTGTAGATCAGAGACACGATGGTCCTGAAGGAGAAACAGACAATAAATCTGAGCATCATGGAGAGACTGAAGCTTTAAAAACCACTTTGTAAAGTAACAACCTGTGGAAATACTTTATAGTTAAATACTGTAGTTTATATAATACTTCAACTGAATCTAATTTAATCTTAAACTAACTTTTAATCCTCAAATTTGACTAAAGATTTAGTAAAAGTGAGTAATATTTATTCAGTTGTCAGTGAACTTGTTACAGAACTTATAAAAATACACCAAAACTGATCAGAACCTAAAGTTGTTTTACAGCCGACTTCCTTCCTGACCCAAACCTGAGCTCCAACCTTCAGCCTCAGGATTACAAAACCACCGATCAGAACCTAAAGTAGACCCACTAAATAAAGTCTCTGTGAGGTACTAACTGGTTCCAGTGCTCCTTGGAGACTCTGTAGAGCGTAGCGAACACCAGCGGCAGGATGACCTGACAGTTCTCCTCGATCAGGCTGAGGATGTATTCGTTGTTCCAGAAGTAAAGAGCTCGTTCTGCGACCTGAAACGCACAGAGGGAGAAAAATTTAACACTTTACACTGGCTCCTTCTATAGTTTTTGTTCTCTACAATTAATCTGTAGACACAGATTACTGTAATCTTGTTTAGACTAGGATGAAACGAGGAGCCTGAGTAAAAACTGAGGGTTTACTTAACAAAAACCTGAAGAGACCCAGAACTGGAGCACAGGAAAAAAACAACAAAACAAACACAAAAAGCTAGCAGAAGCAGAAATGCTGCCACAATCACCTGGAAGTGAGGGCTGGAGATGCAGGCTGCGATCTGTTTGAAGAGAGGCTCCTGAATCCTGATGAACTGAGACGGTTCTATCACATCTAGAATCTCCTCGATCTCCCCCAGGAACATCACCTGAACGAGCCCAAACACAACAATATATGTAGCTCAGAACAACAAGGAGACATAAAAAGGAAACAAAACCTGTTTCTACTTCACCTCTTTCTGGGTGCAGGTTTTGGGCCAGTACTTGAGCAGCCCTCTGATAATCTGCAGAACAAAAGCAATCAAATTAACAGAAGAACTCCTGCTGGTATTTATCTGGACCCTCTGTCTAATGTCATAATCTCACTTTTTATTTAGCGGTATTATTGATTTAAAACCCAAGTTAAAGAATGTGATCTCTTTCTAAATCAACAGAAAATAAATCACATCATTTGATGGACGATGTGTTGATTCAGACTCTGGTTTTTAATAAAATTATGCTACATTCAGACTACAGCTAAAAATGACCTAAATCTGTAAGTGGACTTTTTTTATGACAGTCTAAACCTGACAAATCTGAGTTTTTCTAACCTGAACCAGGTTTGTTTTATATATGGTACTAAATGAAATGTTCTGTAAACAGCGTGCTGCATGTGACGTCATGTCTTATGGGGGTGCCCTGTTCACAGTAGAGTCTGATGGAGGTCGTATTTAAATCATAATGCAAACTACCAAGCAAAAAAAAAAAAAAAAATACAGATTTGAGTTAAAAGAAAATCAGACAAGAGCATTAACACCTGCAGTGTAGATGTAGCCCAAGTCAGCAGCAGAACAAACAAATGGCAACAAGCAAGGTGGATAACAGAACTGATAAAAACATGAGAAGTTTGATTACTGAGTGACAACAGGTGTGCTCTGCTAATGCTAAACCGCTAAATGGATAAAATTGTGAAAGCTAATGCTAACCGCTAAGACGACTATCACTCAGTTTGTCAGATGTTGTCATCTCCATCCAGCTGACACAAACTTGTTGTTCATTTTCTATTAGTTTAATTTAAAGGTGGGTGGGATCATCTGTGGCAAATCGGCTAATCCAAACCAGTTATACGTCTGTCCAACTTGTGATGCTTCCAGTTTAACCCTTTCAGAATAAAAGCATTTCTATATCAAGTTTACATTTTTATAAATACTGTTTAAAGTTAGTCAAACAAAAAATAGCAAATACTTTCTCTACCATATGTTATTCATAGTCAATTTTTTTATTTGTTAAATATTTTTAAATGTTATTTTATTTCTTTTGGACGCTCTTAGTTTGAATTTTAGCTGCTAAAGATGCTACATGCTACACATACGGTAGCTGACGCGTCCAACACAGTTGTAAGAGGTAATAGTTTTTATTTAATTCAGGATAAACACCATTAACATAGCCATTTCCTAAATTAGCAAAAAAGATAATCCGTTAAATGAGAAGCTAGTTCCGATATTAGCGAGTTAGTGGAACTACTAATGAGAAACAGGTGGTATAACAGAAGCCAGAAACAAGGACTGCAGAGGACATCTAGTGGTATAAAAACAAAACGTAACAAAAAGCGAGATGTTAAAAACAAATTAGGCAAGCAGAGGTTTCTAATGAATTTCAATAAAATCCTGTTCTAGCGTACAGTTCTGTTGTGAAAAAACACTTACATATTCAGTCACTGTAGCATCTTTCTCCATGAACTGCACCACACAGTAGGCCAGCTGTAAACACACAGAACACTGCTGTTAAAACAAGATGTCAATGAAAACAAAACACTTGATTGCACAATAATTGGAATAACTACCTTTTCACCAAACGTCCGATCAGTTTGGATACGTTTTTTTTCCTTTTGATTAATGAAATCGTTTAAAAACTATTGTTTTTATTCTGCCTGATAATAACATCTGGTTGATCTAAAATCTGACAAAAATACTAAATATAAATGTAAATTTTGTATTTTTTTTTACTATAAAATCTGAATTTAAAGTAAAGACAGAGTGACACACACAACCACCTACACTCCTTTAAGCTGTCAGACGGTTCTTAGTCTTCATCCCTCAGGATTACAAAACGCTGAAGATGAGAATGACGAGTTTTTCCGATTCTGTGTAAGAGATTATCGCTGCATCAGCTCTGCTCTCCTCTGAGCTGCAGTTGTTTCCTATTATTCAGTATGTGTGTGTGTGGGCACGAGTGTGTTTTGCGGTTGCCCCCTCCAACCGGGCTGGTTGCCGTGGCGAGTGGGCACCGTGGCGACGGAGGCTTTGTGTTTACCTAGGAAGGAGTGATGTCACAGGTGAAGTTCAGACCTCGTGTTTTATTTTAAATCAAGACTTTTGTCCGTTTAAAGTTTTTGTCAGATTTGTTTAAACCAAAGCTGTGATGTTTTTTTCAATCTCTGCTTCTAATTGTCTCGTTTTATTCCTGTCCAGCAACTTTTTTAAATTGTCCTGTTACCTGCAGCACATTGTGTCAGGAGTACAGTTAAGGAGGGAGAATAATCTTTTTAAAAAAAGAAACAGATCTGTTAAGCTGAGCAGGAAAAAGAGCTGCAGCATAATAAAGAGGTCAAACTATTAAAAGTATTACAGAGGCATTAGAAGAACGGCTCAGGGTAAATATGTAGGAGTCTGTTGTCACGTTGGGCTTTGTTGCTGCTGGAGGCCGATGTTTGATTGAGGATTAAAGACAAAGAGTCTGTTAAATCTGCTACAGAGATGATTTTACCAACATTCAGTCACCATGATGAAACCTTTCTGTAAAATTCTCCTGAAGTGGGATTCTGTGGAGACAGTATCTTACCTGTGGTAGATAGCTAATCGAACAACCTCAGTCGTTTTCATTTGACAAGCTAACAGCTAGTCTGAGTGGGTCAAAGTTTTTAAATAGTTTCAAACAGCAGTTTCTACACTCTCCTAGCAGAACATTATATAAACCTGGAGTCTTTCCAGGTGGAGTTTGTTCTCTCTGTGCACAAGTGGGTATTCTCTAAAAACAATGTACTCGTGTTTGTTAAGTTAGCTGGTAACTAAATAGTACCTAGCTGTCTCTGTGTAAAAAATGTGGGTAAAGAAAATGGGTAGTTAAAACAAATAAGAAAAATTTGTGCTTATGTTACAACCATGGACTTCTAGTAGTGGCGTGTTCTAATGGTCTGTCCAGGATGCTTTGTTCAACACAACACTTATTTATCAATCCTTTTTCTGAGAAAAAGAATAGGTTCACAAGACCCATCAACGCAGCTGTGTCCAAATTCAGGGATTGCGTCCTCCAAACGCCGAATTTGTCGGCCGCTTTCGTCACAGCGCTGCACTGGAGGCTGTCCAAATTCGAAGACTACTCCGATGAGGAGGACAAATGCGTCCTCTTTTTTCCCCCCAATTTGACGAACTGGTCCAATGGATTCTTCTCAGCTCACCCAATCCCATAATGCATTGCAGGCAGACTGGAGATTTTTTTTTCTGCTCGTAATGGTGGACGAACTGAGAGAAAGGAGTACAGTTTTTAATAAAAATCTGGTTGTTTTATGATATTAACAATACTAGTAATATGTGGATATTTTGCTAATTTCTGTATATTTTTGCTTCTGTTTAGCGTCGTCACAGTTTCTAGGCGATAGGACATACGCCGGGGTAAGGGCGGGGAATAAAGCAGAAGGCTAGACCATCCAAATTCACAGCCACTTTCATCTGGTCTTCACAGTCTGAATTTGGACACACCCATAGTTACACAGAAGACACGAGGGATAAATCATCATAATCCCTTCTACAGCACTCTCAATGTAGCTCACGTAGCATTTAGCTAAATATATAAACACGTTTTTTTTGTTTGTTTGTTTTTTTCTTAACCATAGAGATAAAAAGAAGAAATGAACGTCTGTTGAACATTCCATCTTGCTAATTTAATAACCGGCTTCTGGGAGCCGGCCATTTTCAGCAAAATGACATGCCCACAAAGTTCTGACCAATCATACGCTGCGAGTTGCATGAGTCTGTAGAACAGAGTTCTGACTGTTACACTATAAGCGAGACATGAGAATGGAAGAATAAATCAGCTTTAGATGCCTTCCGGTCGCCTCTGTGTGATTTCTAAAAGAACCGAGGCAGTGAGGACTTTATAGCTACAAATACTAACTTATTGAAGATTTATGATTCTTGATTGCATCAAGAGCTGTTCTTTCAATTCAGCAAAAACAAACGACACAAAGAAAAGCCTTTAAATTAATAAAAACATTCTGAGATCATTTAAACATCATGTTTTGAAATTTACACTCAGAAGTGGGTCAGTCCTGCTCCTGTGTCCCCGATGACCCTGTCAAAGCGAGTTATATGTGTGTGTGAATAATGAATGTGTGTGAACCGGAGGGAGAAATGTAGGACGCAGCGATGCTGAGACCCAGAATCAACAAAAACCGCAGACAAGGTTGTGAGGAACAAACTGTACCCTCTGCATAAGCAAATAATGTGAGACACAAATAAAACAGACGGCCATCTGTGTCATCAAATATTATGATGAACACACACACACACACACACACTGAGTGTAACTGAAATGAAAGCATCTTTGACTCAATTCTGCCTCCTAGTGGTCAATCCGACACATTGCAGAAAAACTTCTTTCTGTAAATTTATTCAGTCAAAATTAATTTTCTTACTTTAGAATTTCATCCTCTTTCATACAGAGTTGTGCTCATAGTTTGTGTTGGGGATGACTCTCAGCTACTACCAGAGCAAATTATAGGTCCATATCTGTAAAACTGACTGAGTTGTTGTCATTTTTGTGTTTGTTAAAGACGATCAGCTGTGGTCGCCATCTTGAATTAGGTTGACCTCAGATGAGTTGAGTTGTATAGTTTTATCAACTGTTCAGTGGTTCTCTAGATGTTTTGCTAAAAGACAAGTAAGCAAATGGCTTTCATGGCGGTGTCGATGCTAAAAGGAAACGACAGAGAAAAGAATTCCCCACCCTTTGAGTACAGCAGGACATGTTGATGTGTTCCGGTTTTTGTTCTCACCTGTGCATGGAAGATGGAGAGGGACTTTGCCGTGTGGAGCGGGATGAGGACTCGCACCAGGAACTGTTTGTGTTCGGCCTTCAGAGGCAGAGCGAAGCCGTTTATGATGCTGAAGCAGAGAGGAAAAGAAAAACTCTTATCTCACTGCGTTTACTGCTGTGGTGGTGAAACAGAAGGCGCACTCCAAAAGTTTTCTTTTAAATTAAATCTCTTCAAAGACTTATTAAAAGATGCATCTAAATCAAGGGTGGGCGATCCAGGTCCTGGAGGGCCGCTATCTTGCCAGTTTTATTTGTTCCTCTGCTCCAACACACCTGGTTTGAATGAATAAGTGATTAACAGGCCTCTGCAGAACATGAAGAGGTGATCCAATCACAGAATCAGGCATGTTAGAGCAGAGGAACAAATAAAACCTGCAGGATAACGGCCCTCCAGGACCAGGATCACCCACCCCTTATCTAATTAGTCTAAACATGTTTGTTTTTTAATTAAGCTTGTTGTAGCAACTAAATATATATATATATATATATATATATATATATATATATATATATATACAGTATATACTGTATATACACACACACACAATGTTAAAAACATTGTTCCAGTGAAGCAGCTTCAGTTACAGAGAGGAAAGGATCGTTTGACACTCGAAGCAGCTGAGCTCATTTCTGTGTTTGTCTCCCATCTATCTGTCTAACTGCCTGTCTGTCTGTTACCTGTCTGTCTGTCTACCTGTCAGTTTGCCAATCTACCTGTCTGTCCGAATATATACCCGCCTGCCTGTCTGTCTGTCTGTCTGTCTTGATTTCTGACATCATCTTTGTTTACCGGAGCGTTCCTTTAGTAATATTTCTCTCCCGCTGCTCTTCTAATCTGTTCCCTGCTCCTCTCTCATCCTTTTCGTACTCTTCCTCTTCCTCTCTCTCTGGTTCTTCATCCCCTCGATTCCTCGCCCTCTTTATGTGTGGGAGGAGCTATAAATACCTCTGTTTCCAACAACATGAATACAAACCTCTCTCTCTCCTCTCTGTCTCTCCTCCCTGCACCTCTGACTCACTCATCCTCCCCTCCATCTTTCTCTCTCTCCTCTCACCTTGAACTCCTCGTCTTCCTCGTCACACGTCATTTATCATCATTACCTGACGACATGGCGGTTTGAAATTGTTCCTTTCTTATGTCTCACTTCTCTGTTAGAGCTCAGAGTGTGATGGAGACGACTCTCAGCTGCTACCGCCACGAATTTCGGCTCAATGTGTTAAACTAACAGAGTTAGAGGTGGTTTTCTGTTTGCTAAAGTTAATTATCTGTGGTGGCCATCTTGACTCCGGATCAGTTGTAGACGGGGGCGGAGCCAGAGAGGCAGCTAAGATGACAAGTGGGTGTGGATTGTTTTCTGATAGTACGGTAGTATAAATGGTTTTAGCTGTGTATGTTTAAAAATAGCTGAATTATTTGTAAAATTAGCGTTAGTGGTTAACTTAATTTTGATTAGCATCGATATCAGAATATGATCATTCTTAGCTACTCCACAATAAATTTAATTTCAGTAAGTCTTAAAATGGCTGAATTAAAGCCTTTTAAAGTTAGCTGTGGTGGCCATCTTAAATATTTGATTAGAAGTTAGAATTTGGTAAAGATTGTTTTTGGCTACTTCTACAAAAAACAAAACACCTTGGCCACCGCTGTGCCACCCCTTCCAAAGAAGGCTGGCTCCGCCCCTGTTGTAGACAAACAAATTACGTAAAGATGTGTTTGTTTCACACGAACCTGCCGAGGATTTCCAGCAGCTCAGCCACGCCGTTGAAGTGCTCAGTTTCATAAATGAACCTGAAAAACCACGAGGAGAGCAAAAAACAAAAAGTATGTTTACTGCAGGTGGAGGTTTGGTTACTATGGCATCAAAAAGAAAAGCGTAAATGAGCAGCAAGTCAGGTTAATTTTTTAGTTTTGTTTGATGGTAGCATTGTACCTGAGGAAGATGTTGTTGATTTGTTTGCGGATGTAAGCTCGGAGGCCCAATAATTTTCCATAAACACGGTGCAGGATGGTCTTCAGGTACTCCCTCTCCCGGGGGTCCTCGCTGTCAAACAGCTCCAGGAGCTCCAAACACAAACATAACATCGTTACAGCCACAAAACCAGCACCTGCCAGGACTGCATCAACTCTGAGCTCCCTGCTCCTACGGCCGGTTTTCGTTTCTCTGAATTAATCTGAACTGAGTAGGTCAGCTTCAGAAGTGTTGCTCTCTTTTTTTTTTATCCTGGAAGTTTTGAGACAAACATTTTGATTTACCTGCAGGACGAATTTCTGGTCGATGTAACGTTTGGCCATGGAGGGCTGGAAGTCCGGGCTTTCAAGGAATCGCAGAAAGAACTCGTACACCAGCTGAGGGCAGAGATGGCAGGAAATTGTTTTATTATTAAGGAATAACATTTATAAACTGCAGAACTTTATTATAAGGTACAAACTAAGCATAAAACATAAAAATGCTGTGATGCTTGAGGCTGCCTGGATTTCACACTCAAATTAATTTCTAAACTCTCACAATTTCATTTTCTTTTTATTATTTGTTTTGAGACTGTTTGTGTTTTCTGTTTCTTTTTGTTTGATGTTTTGTCCTCCTGTGTTCAGTTTTTGCTCCTCTGTGCCACACATCTACACCTGCTCCTTGTTTCACCTGTCACAGCTGCAGAAACATCTCTCATCTAGGTCTTACAGCTAGATGAAAATTTAAAAAAATGTGTTATTTTAGTTCAATCCTACAAACTGAGACAAACATGTTTTGCTAAAAACTTCCTATTAGGACAAAAATGAAACACGTTTTGCACATGAATCAATGTGATTTTGGGGCAGTTTTAAGACATTCATGTGATCACATGCTTGTTCTCGTGGAATCTCGTGAAAAACGTAAAATTTTGTTTTCTAAATGACTCACTCACTTTGAATAAAACCTGGACTGGTAAAAACTTTATATAACTAGTTTAGTTTGGCCTTTTTTCATAGGCATGTATAACTACATCAAAAATAAAAACATGAAATAACATGCTCTGCCTAAACCTGCAGATGTTTGTGTGTATTTGCGTACCTGCAGATGTGGCCACGAAGCTTCCAGTGTCGGCTCATCTTCCTCTGGGTCAAACTCTGGGTTCTCACTGGGAGGAAGAGTGCGGAAGATATTGACTGAGATCTGAAGAATGTAGAGGAGGACGAGGAGGAGGAAGAAAAAAAGATCAGTTTTATCAGGTCAGTTTTATATTTTTCTTCAGACGTTTTAGCCTGATGATCCGTGGGCTGTAGCTTGGGAGTCCCCAAAATAAATTACAATAAATTATTTATGGAATTTAATTTAAAGAAGTCCATTTATACTAATGGGGACCAATAAATAACATCTAACAAAAACAATTATTTCAATGGCATTTAGGGGTTAAAATAGCAGTAAATAGTTTTTCATCAGAGGGAGGATTTTGAGTGAGTCCCTGGATTTCTTTCACTACCAAGTACTACCGATATTATTGATTTTGTTTGTTTGTTTTGTTTTCATTTTGGCTAAATTTTGTCAAAAATTTGCCAGAAAAACTCAGGTTACAACAGAAGGTGCTACAGCTAGCTTCTGAAGTTATTTGCATGCGTAAATAGGCATGAATACAATAACTGTTCAATGTAAAACTGACAGCCTTGGTTTGAACCACTGACAATTTTTATCGATGGGAGTTATTTTAAGTTGCCAGCAAATGTTCTGAGCCCCACTCTGACTAGCCATTAGCTCATTAGTCTGGTCAGAATTAAACTGTTTGTCCAAACTGAGGGCTCGATCTACTGCAGGTAAGATGGTAACTGTTCATAAGTTATCCACAGAACCTCACTGATCCGAACTGTCTTATGTTGAATCATCACCTGCTTTTTAATGTTTGGAGATTATTCACAAGAAATCATGAATGAATAAAGTTTTGAAATGTAAAATGTGCAGGAACCATGTTGGAGGTTCTGTCACAGGAAGAAGCTGCAGAACTGTGTGTGTGGGGGTTTCTTTTGTGTTATTTTCTAGTTTCTAAGCAACTCCATCTTGTGTTGGTGACTTCTAATGCTGTGATTTAGCAGCGACTAATAAGTCATGTAACAAACGCTCACAAAGTCATAATTTATTCAGTAAAGGCATCTCCACTGACCACTTTAATTGCACATTTTAAGGCGCTTCTGTAAAGCTTGATTAAATTTAAAAAAGGGTCCAGATTATTCACCAGATTTCTTTTCATCTCTCCGTAGAATAAAAACCTGTGCTTTTTGGACATCTCCTCAAACTGTCCCTTTCTCAACCTTCAGGCTTCACCACTTCATCCAGAATATGTTTGATGCATCAGCATGCCGTCATAAAACCATCAGATGAGGCACTAATTTTATTGGAATTTTTTGCTTTTTTTTGTGCCGAACATTGAGTCGTTCTTCCATTTTCCCACCTCGGGGTAAAAGCACTCAGAGCTATAAGCTCCATACGCTCTGCAGGCTCCTCTGGGATCTCTGCTGTCCACACTCTGCACCACTTTATCTCTCCGCTCCATTCTTGCTGTTATCATTATGTGCATAGAGTCTTCCTCCCTCCTTTGTTACATTCCACTCTTCTCTCCATTCATCCTCTTATCAGTTTATCCATATGCTCTTTTTTTTTTCTGTGGCGATTGATTGGATTCACATGAGAGTCTGTCTGACCAGCTATTGACCCAGTTACACGTCAGCATCACCAGGGCTATCACATGGAGCCAAAAGGACGAGGAGGGCCATCTCGTTTTTGCTTAAACTGAACTTTAAAGAAATAAGACCTACGCTAAAAAATTGGCCATTGTCTGTTTTTTTTTTGTAAAGTGTTCAGCTCCTTTGAACTCTGACCTTCCCTTCCTACCATTTTTATGGCCTCGGGGTAGAGAGGCTCTATGAGGACGCCTCTGCTCGTGGCCACGCTCTCCACCAGCTCGTTCAGCGCCGCTCGTTTGATCTCCTTCCCCTTCAGGTCGGCCACGCAGTCCAGGAAATCGAACAGCACGCAGCACTGCTGCAGCTTCTTGCAGAACAGGTCGTGGAGCTCTGCCACCGGGGCATCTGCGGGGATGGTGTGTTGGAGGGGGGAGACATAAAAAAAAGAGCTGTTAGACACTGAGGTTAAAGACAAGAAAGAGGTGACGAATCCATCCCTGAAAAGGTGCTTTTGTGTGCTCAGAAGGTAAACCATTTGACAAAGTGTTTGCGTGAGAAGAAAGGGCGCTGGAGGATGTGTGTTGTACAGGATAGATGTTCTCTCAAAGGTATTAAGGAACAGAGAGCACAAGTATTACTCTACAAACACATTTGCTCAAGCCCACACAGACGAGCGAGAGCGTTCAAGTACAAACACACACCTTCCTCCAGATTGTCGAGTTGGATCTCGGTCCTAACATCTGTCACAAACCCTCCGGATCACCTGGCTGGCTCTTTAAAACAACCTGCTGCCTGTCGTCACGTCAAAACAATCAAGAAAAAAAAAAACGTTTTCTCGCAGATGTTGAAGAAAATAGCTGAAATCCTCTGATTGCTTATCACACAATGAAGTTTGAAAGGATTCCAGGAGTCTGTGGGTGTGAAAGTTAGCAGCTCAGCTTGGGAATTTGTCACACAGAATCAAATAAATAAATGCACAAAGCAAATCAGAGTTACAGGATATGACAGCAGCCAAATGGGACTGATTTGTTCTCGATGTAACCAGATGACTGATTATTAAAGGACTAAAGATAGCAGTAAAACATCCACATTTAAGATTCTTACATAAGAGCCGAGTCGTATGTTTTCTGTGCAGAAACACCACATTTACCACCTGATGTGACGAGACGAAACACTGATGAAGAGGCTAATCAAGAGCTTTAGTCACTAATGTGATTATGTAAACAAGTAACCACAGAAGTCATCCGAGACATGCTTGTGTTCTGTGAGAAAGTCGTAAGCCAAGATCAAGAAAGTTGGACAGATGTTAGTCGATTAAACTAAGTGAACAAGACCATCAGAGATGTAGTTGCAGTTCTGGCTACTCCTATAAAGAGTCAAAGCAGACTCCTCTCCAAAGAGTGTGTACTCCAAACTGCTAGGGAGCAACACAAGGAGGCACAGCTGAGACTGAACTCACAGAGCAAGGAGGCACCAAGAGGACAGAAGATTTACAAAAAACCTGAAGAATCCTTCCACAGACATTTTAAGACAGGAAATATTCTCCAACTTCCACAAGTGGTGGGCACAGCTAATCAAAAAGTTAGCTTCACTAACCACTAATCTGCTAAACAAGAATCTTAGCTCTGTTAACGCTAAACAGATAAAATAAATTAGCTAATGCTAACTGCTACGAGAACTGTCATTCTTCATCTCCTTCCAGTTAAAGACTGACACAACCCTGTTAGTTTTCTATTGGTTTAATCTGAAAATGGGTGGAGTCATTTGTAGCAAATCAGCCAATCCAAACCAGTTAAAGCAGTCTAACTTGCGATACTTCCAGTTTGACCCTTTCATAATGAAAGCATTTCTTTCATCGAGTTTGTATTTTTTAAAATATTGTTTAAAGTTAGTCAAACAACAAATACTTTCTCTTTATTTTACACATAGTCAATTTTATATTGGTTATTTCAATCTTGTTAAATGTTTTCTTTCTTTTTAACGCTTAGTTTGACATTTAGCTGCTAAAGATGCTACATGCTACACAGTGCCTGACACGTCCAGTACTGCTTGTAAGAGGGGATAGTTTATATTTAGTTCAGGATAAACGACATAAAAGTTGCAAATTATTTTGTGGATTTAAAATTAGTGGAAGCTAATCGGTCCTCTAACGGTTTCCAAAGTTAGCAAAACAAGCTAATCCGCTAAATGAAAACCTAGTTTCGCTATTAACAGATTAGTGAAACTGTGCCCACCACTGACTTCAACTATTCGATAAGAACGTCAATCCCATGTACTGATGCAAATATCATCCTGATAACATGCTGTCAAGACATTTATTCTGATAAACCAAAGTGTTTTTGCTTTCTCACAAGGTTACGGTTTACGAGAGCTGCCATGTTGCATTTTTAGAACCAGAGTCTTAGCACTAGAGATGTGGGGCTTTCATTCAACTGAATACACACCTCAGGCTTCTACATAAAGTAATTATGAATAAAAACACATCAGGTCAACTCCATTTTTTTTTCAATGGCTTCAATTAAGGTAACAAATCAGCTTCACATTAACAAAAACGGAGATCTTAGACTTTTTCCACTAAAATAACTTCTCAGAGATGTTACACTGATAAGACAGACTACTATAAATATACTGTTCAGCTAAAGTCTTAAACAGATTATCTTCCTCTATCAAAGGAGAACCATCAGCTCACCGGTGGCTGTCTAGACTAACTGTGCAGTTGGGAGGGATGATCTGAGATTCATACCCACACACACATTAACACAGTAGGAGCAGATTAAATTTTAACCCTTCTTAACCTCCAGGTGTAAGAAGAGGCAGCCTGGAGTCCCAGACCCCCTCACCTCCTGCGGGTACACTTCGACCATCTGCTCCCTTTGGCACCGAGAAAAGTCAAGAACTGTCCTTGACTGAGATGATGCTTTCTTTAAAGCACCAAAGGCAGCATTTATATTCATTAGTTAAGTTTTATGTCTCTTAGAGGTTAAATTCTGGACGTTTCCTGATTAACCTTTACAACGTGATGTGCATAAACTTTCCCCGTCACTTCTTTATGACCTTCTGGCCTGCTTTTTGTTTGCTTAGTTTCCATTCGGAGCTGACACTTGGTGTACTGAGTAGTTCTTGAACTGAAGCCATTTCTGTGAGTCTGAACAAGTGTGACAACAAAGTTCACACTATTTTCTCATTATCTAACCCTCTGAATCTTCCAATCCCTCTCCTCTCTTTTTCCCAGTTCTCAAACATCTTTCTCCATCCCCCTTTTTATTTTAAAGCTCTCCCTCTGCAGACTGGCTGTGAAGGTGAAATCTAATCCATTTTTAATGGAGAGTAATTGCATGACGAAGTGCCATGCTGGGGCTGAATAAAAAAACCAAAAAAACACTGAAGTGAAAAGATGTTGGAAAAGAAAACTGTTCATGTGCCTCATGTAGAGAGGGAGGTGAGAGGAAGAGAGGGGATGAAGAGGCTTCTGGGTCATGTGAGAGCAAACGTGGGAAAGAGCAAAAGCACAAAAACATGAAAGAGATTTTTTTTAAGTGTAGGGAATTGAAAGCCAAAGACACATCCTGAGGCTAAGAAAATTAGTTTATAAGATAAAACTGCTGTTTTAGCTGCTGATTCAAACCCGTTTAATATCTTTTTGCTGCGTTTGACAAAGTTTACATTATAATGAAACTAAAATAATCTTTGAAACTAATATATTTTGATCTATTTATTTAATGTGACCATAACAAAAATTAAAACAGATTAGTCGATACAAACTAAAATACAAGAAGTAATTTTCTTTTAGAAAATCTTTCTAACATCCACGTGTTTACAGATATTTCTAACACCCAGGAAATACAAAATAAACAAGTGGAAAGATTTGAAACAAACAACCATAGAGCATCAAACAACCTTGAAACAAGGGGTGTCCAGATACCAGCGTTTTTACAAGTACTAGTCCAAACTGCACTAATACTCAGGACCGGTATCATGTTGTATGTTTGATTTGATCCATTCAAAGGAGCTGTAGGCCTATAAGGAATGAGCGCCACCTTGTTCTAAATAAATAAATGTATCATTGGGTAATGTTTAGCATCTAACTAGAGGATCCGTACCCAAACCAATGTATTTGTACTCGGTTTGAGGAAAAACTGGAATCAGGACACCCCTACTTGATATTCCAGGTAAAATGGAGTAAAGACTGCAGAGAAAAGAACATGTGGTCAGAATTGGGCAAGAACCGGTGTCGGAAAGACCAAACCCAACTTGGTAAAATGAGGGCTAGCCCATAATGCAGTCACCAAAACCAGAACATGGACCATCTTTTTTTGTTTTGTTTTACCGAAAGTCTGGTACGTCTAACAGCTGCAGACCTGTGTCAAGTCAACAACAGAACAGCACAGTTGCTTTGTGGTTAGCACTGATACCTCACAGCAAAAAGGTTCTGGGTTTGGACCTGGGGTCTTTATGTGTGGAGTTTGCATGTTCTCCTCGTGTTTGTGTAGGTTTCTTCCCACAGACCAAAAAACATGCACGTTTGGTTGCCTCCCTTGCAAAAGAGATCTGTGATTTCATTGGGATTTGCCT
Organism: Cynodonichthys magdalenae; assembly: GCA_031762555.1. NCBI lineage: Eukaryota > Metazoa > Chordata > Actinopteri > Cyprinodontiformes > Rivulidae > Cynodonichthys > Cynodonichthys magdalenae. The sequence goes on from JARVJO010000001.1 coordinate 15,352,045, forward strand.
GGTTAAATAAAGATTAATAAATAAAAAATAAATAAGAGCAAAGACATAGCTGTGTTTCTGGTGTGGCACGATGTGGATATATATTATATATTGTGGACTCACAATATATGAGCAAAAACTTGAGTCTCTCAAAGTGGCATTCAGTGAATAATTGATTATTTTAATATCCTGTCAGAGTTAAACATTATTTCTACAATCTGAGATCAGGTTTAGCATTTAAAACATCTAAACTTTCACATTAAATTGAGTATTATTTACCAGGTATGTTGGTTGTGACAGAGTTTTGTTTTCAGACAATTCAAACGTTTTAGTTTTCGCCTCAATAACTGCGGAGCTCGGCCGAGGCCATAAATGTAGAAACCACATTGTTTTATTTCTCAGTTTAATTAAACCACAATGTCCCCACAGATTAAAAGTCAACACGCTCGGCAGAGTTACACCACCAACACCTAATTCTGAAGGAAAGGGTGAAATAAAAAGTCGGGGCGAGCGAGTGTTCAACACGCAGCTGCACTTCAGAAAACCAATTACTCTTCATTTCAGGCAATCAGAGCTAAAACAAGCAGGGCTTTTATAATTGTGCTTTTCTTCTTGCTTTTCTTCAAACGGCTGAGGAAAGACAATCATAGAAGAATTATTTATTTTAAGAACCCCTGGTCATTCTTATCTGGATACATCAAGGTTTTTGTTTTAATGTTTAAACTAGTTTTGGGAAAAGATTGAGCAAAATGTAAACTGTTAATGAGAATTGAGTAATACAACCTAATTGTTTCTGAACTGCTTTTTTTTCTTGAAAACTAAAGCAAAGAACAGTTTTTCTAAAATGAAATAAGAAAAAAAGAGTCTGAAAATATTGTTCTTTAAAAAAGTTTTCCTGCTGAAACATTTCACATCAACACGTCAGGGAAATAATAGGTTCACTGTAGGCAGAGCTAACCTAATCCGCTAAATAAAAAAATTAGCTTTGCAAACACTAAACCACTAAACAGGTAAAAAAATTAATAGAAGCTAACACTAATGGATAACTACTAACTCAAGGTCTTTTATTTAAAAGCAGACATGTCTGGTATCCACATAGATGCTAATCCGCTAAATGAAAAGTTAGCTTCACTATTAGCTGTTAGCAAAATAGCAGAATTGTGCCCATCAACTGACCTTAACTAAAAACATTGCGTGCGTAACCAATGTTTACTGGTTGTTGTGACTCAAACTTGTTTTTGTGTTACACAAACTGCATTTTCACAACCATCAGACAAACAGACTAAATGGGTGTCGCCTCTTAAAATTTTATAATTTGTTGGGTTTCTGCACAAATTCAACCTTAGCTTTATGGTTCTAAAAAGGACGTTTTGTTTTATTTCTATTTTTGAATTATCAGATTGGTTGGGCAGTATAGTGGAACGGTGGAATAGTGGTTAGAGCTGTCGCTGTCGCCTCTCAGCAAGAAGGTCGCAGGTTTGCCTCCCGGTCCGTGACCTTTCTGGGTGGAGTTTGTGTGTTCTACCCTGGTTTCCTCCCACAGACCCTAAAACATACATGTTAGGTTGACTGGTAACTCTAAATTGTCCCTAGGTGTTTATGTCACTGTGATGGACTTAAGACCTGTCCAGGTGTCCCCCGTCTCTCACACAGTGATTGCAGGACATGAGCACCAGTGACCTCTTAGGAGACCAATGGATTTATTATGGTTCCACTTTACTGAGTAAAGATCTTGGGTTGTCGGGTAATGAAATGTGTAGTTTGAAAAAAAAGGAGCTGTAAGCAGAACCAACACACTGTAATAGCATCAACACACACACACAGCTGCATAAATCTAAATATAGTCCTGCTGAAGAGACGAAGAGGAAGAATCTGTGGAAGAAAAAAGAGGAAGGAAGGCAAGGGGGAGTGGTATGGTGTTAAAGGATGACATCACTTCCTTTCCTCCTCCTCCCATCCTTCCATCACTGGGTTACCTCCCTTCCTTCTCTCCCTTCCTCCTCTCCTCTCCCTCTCCACCCATCCATCTCTCCGAGGCTTTGTTTTGATTAAATGAGCAGCTCTGGTCTTTAAATAACAGTTATTCTGTTTGGGGCTGAGTGTGTGACACACAGAGAGACAGAAAGAAAAAGGAGGACAGCTTCTGTTTCTGCTACCATCCAAACCGCCTCTGCACCTCTGTCACCGAGCACCCAGAGCACAGATAGGATGACGCAAAAAGGGACGGGGGGGTGGGGGGGGGGGTTAAAGAGGAGGAAAATACATTTATATATAGTATACAGGAACAGCGGCTATTAAGATGGTGCCGCGACACGCAGCGTAAAAGTCAGGGGTGATATAAATATCACCTTAAGGGGTTTATGTGACGCACTTAAAGTCCATCTTTAAATAATCTAATCCCCTTCCATAACACATGCAGCGTCCACATTACTCTGCAGAGACAGCGTGTTTAAACAGAGAGACACTCTTATAGAAACGTTTTCAGATTAGTTTATTAATACAGGTTTATATTTACGAGGACGACAAATATCAGCAAAATGATTTGCTTAGTGACTCAGTTGTTGCAGCAAGATGTGTTAGTTTGAAATAACTAATCAAGCTGGTGGGGAAGGAGCTCAGGGTATTAAAATGTCTTCTGAAAACAATATTTGGTTGTGAAATGTAAACATAAATTGCAGACAGCACACGGCTCTCACAGCTGGAGACGACAGCTTTCTGGACTGCTGCTGCTGGAAGAAAAAAATGTGATGTGAAAATAATCTTGTTTTTTTTTGTTTTCTTTTAAAGCTACACAATTTAAAATGAAAGCCATAATAGCTTTTTTCATCTCATAAAGGTTTTGCTTTTCATATCTCACTACATCATGATCAATTTCCCCAGAAGTAAATCATTTCTACTCATCCAGGATTTGATTTTCTTTAGATTCCAACTGATTATTAAAACGTGAGACGTGAGATTTGAGGTGATTCATACAGCTTTTTTTCCTGAGCATCATTGTATTCCTTTAAAAATCAAACTTTCACTGAGACATCAGTGATTGTGCTTCTTGCATTGTTTGCCTTTTCATTACATCTCCTCTGTAATATCTTGCCGTTTTTGTTTTGTCGTCTCTCCTCCTCCACCTGTCAACCCAACGTTAAGTCATTTCCTTTTCTCTCATCCGTTCGATTTTTTTTCCCCACCCTCCCTCTTAATTCATCTTAGACAGTCGAGAGAGAAAAAAACTACTCTGTCTTGTGTAACCCAACACCCAGAGCCATCAAGCTGGACCTAACACACACACTCACACAGTCATTCAATCACCCACATACAATCTGTGCGAGAAGGTGACCACTTTACAGTAAACATCACATTTAAAATAGAACTTTCTGTACATTAATTATTACAATATGTACAAACAAGCTGAGTGAATATTTATTTTATGTAATGTGTAAACACTGTGTTGGGATGTTTTATGTTGAAAAGTTAAAATCTCTGATAAAAGAAATATGCAGAAAAAAAATATTTTTTTAAATTTTTATTTTAAACGTGTCTCAAAAATAGAGGTGATGTTTCTGTATGCAACATAGTTTCATTAATTTTGTCCTAATCTACAATAAATTGCTGTTTACCAAACATCAAGCAATTTTAGTCGATGTAAACAAACATAAAAAGAAAAAAAATAATCAAACAAAATTAAACAAAGCGGACAAAAAACAGTTAAACTGTAATAAATAAAGGGTAAATAAAATTGTTAAAATTTTGTTATGCTGCAATAATAGATGGGAGAACTTGTGGTTACCATGCTGATCCCGCCAAAAGAAGCTATGCTAACAGACATAAGCTAGCTTTAAATTTAGACAAAAATTGAAAGCTCTGATTTTATTGTTCTACACTTAAAATAAATCCTAATCACTGGAAAAGTGGGAAAGTTAAAATATGGCTTATTTTTTGTTTATAATAGTGAAGCCAGAGCACAAAAAAAACGTGACTTCAAGATATTATTTATTTTACATTAACCATGTTTTGAACATTGTAGTAAATTTGGTGGAAAGTAGCTAAACATGCTAAAATGTTAGCCTTGTCAAGGTGGTTTGACATTTAGCTTTAGTGTCACCAAGCATGTCGACTTTTCCTTTCTTTAAACTTTACACACGTTTAAATAAAATTTATTTTAAGTAAAAACTGCATTTTTTTTAATGTTCATGGAGTTATTCAAAAGTAAATACCATCAAAACTAGACTCTCTTCTTTTTTCTTTGTTTCATTTTGACACCAAACAGGTTTTTATACATGAACCCTTTTGGAAATATTTTTGAATTCCTATTACAACGGATAAACAGACATTCTTTTTTTTTTACTATGTTGGTTTTCATGAAGTGCTTTTTAGGGCCCCGATGTGGGTTTCTGGCGGCATGTTTTCCATCTAATCCCATCATTGTTAGCTGTGAAAATGTCCCAGTTCTGAGCTTGTTATGAAACACAAGCAGTAGTGTATTTTTGTACACGGCAGACTGCAGTGGGAGCATTTAAAATGCATTTTCTACAAAAAACAGAAGGCCTGCAAAAAGCACGCTCAGACCTGCTCAAAAGCATGTGCGCAAATCTTTCAAAACCGTTAGCTTAAATTTGGGTTACAGCAAGAATTGATAGAAATAAAATAAAATATAACTGGAATTTAAAATACTGAAGGTTGGTCTTTAACTATGAAGTTGGGATTTTTATTTTTTATATATTATTTTGAAAGAATAACCAGATTTTATTGGTGTACAATGCAATGATTGGTACCATCCATCCATTCATTATCTATACCCGTTTCTTTCTTTTTAGGGTCACGAGGGTCACCCATATCCAGTCGTTACAGTGCGAGGGGCAGGGTACACCCTGGACAGGTCGCAAGTCCATCACAGGGCCACACATAGAGACAAACGAGACAGACAACCATTCACTCTCTCACTCACACCTAGGGACAATTTAGAGTTACCAATTAACCTGACAGTCATGTTTTCGGTCTGTGGGAGGAAGCCGGAGTGCCCGGAGAGAACCCACACATGCATGGAAAGAACATGCAAAGGTCCCTGGGCCAGGATTTGATCCGGCGACCTTCTTACCGAGGCAACAGTTCTACCAACTGAGCCACATCCTTAAAAAAAAAAAAAAGATAACCTATGTCACCTAGACATGTAGAAACAAGAGAAAATAGCAACATGTAAAAGGTTTAGTACAGATTTGTTGGATTAAAGTTTCAGTTAATTCAGTTAAAGTTTCCATATAACATTTCCTGTCCTGCCCATCAAGCTTCCACTCTGTTACTCAGAATTCATTCACATCGTCTGCAGTGTTAGTTTTACACCTGCGGGCTTTTTTAAAGAATTTTAGAAACACTTAAACTCCGACAGAAACCAACAGAAATGGTTTTTGCGCAGGTGGACAGGATTTCACACTCCAACACTGCATCCTTCAGAGCTATTTGAAGCCACTCAGCAGGCTTTTAAAAGTCACTGTTGCTGGCAGCAAATGATAGAAATGTCAAGGACAGACTATAATGCATGGCTATTTATGTATATATTTCTTTTAGAAAACCAGATGATGGTAATTTACATTTGACTCTGGTCATGGTATTGTTGTCCAATAAAGCCTTTTTTTTTAAGAATCAGCACCCAGATAGGAGCACTGAGGCTAAGTGTGTTGAATCATTTACAAAACAACAATTAGGCCAGCTGCTGTTCTGCAGCTTTCATATTGGAATCAGAGAATAATAAGCAAGTGGGTATAAATTTTTGATGAGTAGAAATCCAACACCGTGGCTGGGTGTAAGAAACAACTGCGGTAAAGCTGGACTTCATATTTATATTTTCGTAATCTGCTGTTGTTCGGTAACTGGGACCTGAAAAACCAGCGCCTCTGGTGACAACTTTACAGAAACAGTTTTCATATGACTACCTTGTGACTACTAAATTCAGAAACACATGAGCTGAAGACCTCATTTCAATTTTTAAAAGGAGAGGCATATTGCTGGCTGCCTTTTTCAGCAGGCCATTCAAACCTGCCTGACGTTACGAAACTTTTTTTCACGCCGTCAAACATCTACGTTTCATGCTGCAGTAAGAAATGCATTAAGAGGTGAGTAAAAATGCTGGAAGAACGATCCGCTGGGTTGGGATGAGCTGAGAGTCTGTTTTCTCTTTCAGCTGAAAAAGCTGCTTGCAGCAATAATGTTCAAAATCCCAAGATAGACTTAAAACTGTCCCAGGATTACATTTAAACATATACACATAAAAAACACACACTGAGGCCTTAATAAATATTTGACTGCAACATTTTTTTTGTGAGAATTCATTATTAGGCAGCTCTGAATATGATTACTGATATACTGCATAATAACACCCAAAAAGGTCGAACCTATTACCAGCCTCTAAACAAATCACGGTTATCCGCTGGCTGGGAGACATTTCTGTTCACAGTGAACACTTCTACCTGCAGCGAGGCTTTATTTAATCCACATCCTCATTTATCCCACCCTGATCCCGTTTCTACAACGTGCTGATATTTTTAAACGCGGCAATTACGTTCTGACAATCTGACGAGCCCTTCCAACCTTCATGTAGACGCTTGTGCTGCAGCTAAAACTCAAAGTTTCATTGAGGGTCAGAGCAGTAGATCATGAGATAATGTTCTGAATGCTTTTAAAGGGATAGTTCAGATCTTCTGATGTGGGGTTCTGTAGGAATGTTACAAGGAGACCAAAGGGGATTGCTGATTCTTAAAACTTCTTAAAAGCTCTATAAACCTTTCTGTGCCCACAAATCTTGATTGCAACTTTGTACTGCCAACAAGACATTGGGCAGGACTACAACCTTTAGTCTGGTGAGCCTGATAGTGATGGCACAACACCAGGAAGGAAAGCTGGTGTTTGATGCCATGGGGGAGCTGAATCAGGGAGGGAGGTAGAGTACTGATCTCTGGTTAGACAGAGCGCTGAACTGAATATTTGTTGGTTTTCTTGGCGTTCTAAAAAAACAGACGTCTTTTAGGTTTTGAATTGCTAACAAAGTTATAGAAGCCACAGTAAAAAGATGTGTTAAAACTTCCTGACTACTTTCCAGAACCACTCGAGCACCTTTACACCATCTTAATATTTTCTTTTTCTATTTGGCAAGACAAGAAGTTTTATTTTTCTGTTCCATCTTAATCATTGTGAGAAACACTTTGCAAAAACACTTTGGCTGGTTGGTTAGTTGGTTGACAAATTGGTTGGTTGGCTAACTAGTTGACTGACTGATTGAATGGTTGGTTGACTGACTATTTGGCTAACTGGTGGTTGGTTGACTGACTAGTTGGCTGACTGACGGTTGATTGGTTGGTTGACGAACTAAATAGTTGGCTGACTGATTTGTTGGTTGACAAAATGAACAGTTGGTTGACTGACTGACTGACTAGTTGGCTGCCTGGTGGTTGGTTGACTGACTAGTTGGCTGACTGACAGTTGGTTGATTGATCTTTAATCAGCAAAAGAAACACTGTACTGGTAATGTCTCTCTCTTACACAGAGCAGAAAATGTAAACACATCTGATATATATTTTTTTCTTCTATAGTAAATCAGTGTTTATGTTTGTTTGTGGTTCTCATACTATATTTTTAGCCTAAAACTAGAGACAATAATAACCTTTCACCCTGTGTTTTAAGTGAAGGAGCTGAACTACTCTATTAGCAGAGGGAATATAATGTGCTGGAAGGGAAAAAAAAAACACCTACAGGTCTGTCTGCACTTGGCCCACATACTGCCTGTTAGAGACTTCCCCACAGCCAACTCTCCTCCTGCACACTGCTGCAGGATCTTACTATCCGCTCCTCCTGGGGATGTAGGAGTGCCGCAGCAGCCATGTAATAACTGGGCCTCACTGTTTGAAGGCTGCAGCATGTGCGCTAAGACAGGGCGGAACTATAGGTGTGGTACATCACTGCACTGCTTATCCCTCACTCATGCGCCTGACGGGAAGCTTAAAGCTGAAGGGAAATGAGGTGTAAAATCCCAAAAAGTGATGTCTCCTCCCATCCCTGAAAGTAGAAAGGTCTCCTCTCCTTTAGAGAGGGTTAATGGAAGGAGATTGCAGTCTGTGTGTAAATATGAACATACAATCTGCCTTTGTGCTGCAGGCATCTGCAGGAAATGCAGTCGACCCACGAGGAAAAGCTGGAGAGATGAAACTGCAGAAGTACGAGGACTCAGAAAGGTACAAAAGTATTGATTAAACTGACACGCCCTCTATGTTTAAACACTAAAGCTGCACGATATATTGTTTCAACATCGTCATCGCAATGGTCACACTGCAGGTCCTGTGATGTAGGAGGCATTAAATCAATGTATTATCTAGGGACTAAATCATAAGTTGTTGAACTAAACAGTCATGTGTTACTGCTTTTATTTTGAAGGGGGAAGTGGGCGGATTTGTGCCAAAAAAAGCTAAAAGTTTAATTTTGTTGCAAAACCTCCAGGACAATAATGGCAAAGTGTCGGTGAATTCTTAAGCTGTGGAGAGAGATGACAAGCATCTTGACCAAAACGAGGAAGATGCGCAAAGAACTGGAGGAATAGAGGTGAAATACAGTTTTGATGCTAAGCGTGACAGAAACAGAAACTAAGATAGGCACAGGGGCAATGTGTTAGGTGGTAAAACCTAATTCACATTTGTAAATGATGGAAGGAAACGTACTCAGGCACAATAAAAGCAAGCAATAAAAGAACGAGTAAACCTAAAATACAGACAAAACATACTTTTAACACGATCAAAAAAGAGGTAAGATCGGTGCAGGTGCATCGTCAACAAGATGGCAGCAGAGCTTAAAGTGTTATTCAAGTCATCTATTGAAAATTCCTGTATTTTTTCACATTGCAATATATATCACAGAGTTAGAAAAAAATCTATATTTCAGTTTTTACAATGCCATGCATCCCAAAAAAAGACCAAGCATGGTAAGTAAATATCTAGTTAAAATTAGCAAATTCTCAACTTGGAAAGAAGGAAAATAGTAAAAGTAAGATAATGATTGAGCTCACAACACTCAGATTATATGTTGTGAATGACTCCAAGCTACTACCACCTCAAATTAGCTACCTATCTGTATTATTGGCTGAGATAAATGTCATTTTTGTGTTTCTTGAACAGGATTAGCTCCAAAAGCTAACTGATTGCAGATGCTCATCCAAAAATGACTTTAATTAAAATCCAACCAGAGAGCTGTGAGATATTTTGGTAACATCTGATCGTGTGTTCACGTTTTGGCGGCAGGCGACGACTGAGCAACCAGTTGAAGCTTTAACTCAGCAGCTCTTATCACTACTCCTGCACACACACGCACTGTCTGTCAGAGTGAAGGTTCTGCAGGAAACACGGAGCACACACACCGTGTCTGACAATGACAGCTCATCTTATCCCGATCTTCTGCTGCCTTACAGTCGACCGAACGGGCTCACGTAGATCAAAATGTCCTCTGCGTATTTACAGCAGCTGTGGGACCACAGAGCTATGACAACAACAGAGCAGCTCCCACCGTCTGCATGACGGATGACGTACCGCTCAGGAAGGAGAGCTCTTCACACGGACCCGTTCAGAACCAGAACTCTCTGTGTTTCATGAGTTTCAGCTTCTACCTGGAACTCAGGTGTTCTGTGTGATCAATTAACTGATAGTAAAATTTAATAAGAACAGGCCACAGAAAAGATCTAAAAGTCTAAATGCTCATAATTGTTCCATAAATCAAAGCCACGCTGTGTCTCAGAGAGGACAAAGACAGGCGGAGACAGGACTAGAAGACACCTACAGTTGTGGTAAGAAGTTTAAATACTCCCATTACATGTCATTAATATACCGATGTCATAAAGTCAGAGCTGTTTGTATTGTGGAGTGATAAAAGCCACCAGTAGCAGAACAGACCCTCAGCATGATGCTAACACCTCCATGCTCAAGTTTAAAAGCTTCATCTTATTGTCTAACACATGGACGTTTTGTCTTTGTGGTCAAACACAAACTTTTGTCTCATCTGACCATAAATATCTTCTCCAGATGAGATGTGGCTCGTCCAGGAGACACACACTTGAAGACAGAGACACTGGTGATCTTGAGGACTAAGACACTATGGTTCTTATAGACAGAGACAATGATGTTTCTGAGGACACAGACACTGAGATTCCTGAGGACAAACACTGGGGTTCTTAAGGACTGAGACACTGAAGATAATCAGGACAGAGACGCTGGGGTTCCTGAGGAAATAGACATTCTGGTTCATGAGGACTGACACACTGGTGCTCTTGTGGACAGAGATACTGTTGATCTTGAGGGCACAGACACTTATTCCTGAGGACAGAGACTGAAACAGAAACACTGAAACCCTGATGGTTTAGAGGACAGACACGTTGGTGATCTTGAGGACAGAGACAGTGGGGTTCCTGAAGTGTCCAGTTCATGTCAAACCTTGTGACCTGGATGTCCAAACCTTTCTTCCACAGGACGGCAGCAGGTGAGTTTTGGTTAATCCAGTGTTGATGTCAAACTTAGCATTCTACGCAGACTAGAAGAAGGAACTGCCTGCTGCTGTTGATCCTGATCACTAACAAGAAGTTATTAAGTCTTGAAATTGATGATTTAAAAGATATTTTAGAGCTTCAGCATTATTTACTAAACTAAAGGCCCCGCATCTCTTTGGAAGAATGCATGACACCGGCCACTTTTTTTTCTCAGAGTTTTAGACAGAGCTCATATATGTTCAGAAATGACCTTAAAAAATCTTTACCTAATGTTACCATTCTTAATCTTCCTTTAAATAAAAGTTTTCAAACAGGCTTGTCTTCAAAACAATCATAATTTCCTTAAAAATTTTCCGTCGTAGAGCTATCCTTTCATTTAATGTATATATTATATAATGTGACGTCATTAAGCTTTTTAAAGTTAGGGCGGAAAGACATCACTCCAGACAAACAAAAATCAGGTTTTCTAATCGACACTCTTGTAAACTAGATTAGCTTGTTAATTGGCTCAGGTAGAAATCAACAAATTTCAACAAACTTTGCATCATTTTGAAGTTTTTGAGATGGAGAATTTGAAAATAAAAGTTAGAACATATATGGCAGCACGATGGATTAGTGGTTAATTTTGTTGCCTCACAACAAGGTCCTGTTGGAAGGAGTCAAAGTGAGGCTTTCAAACCTATGAGCATGGTGGTGGTAGTATCGTGCTGTGGGGCTGTTCTGGTTAAAACATAGCTCAGATTCATCCCTAAAAGCTGAATTAAAGAACATCACGTAAGTGTTCTGACCTTTGAGCAGGGGCAGCGGGGTCAGCTCCACCTGGGAGCTCTGGTAGCGGAACTGGGACGAGCTGTGGGACCTCCTCTGCCGCGCTCTGCGCATGGACCTCCGCGGGAAGCCGTCCACCTTCTCCGCGGAGGGCACCGAGAAGCTGGTGGTCGGCGAGGACGGGCTGGACGGAGGCAGCTTGGTCTCCATGATGATGATGATGATGGATGTTAGTTATAGATGGCGTCGGTCTGAGGATGGCCTTCTGGATCAATGGATCAAGAGGAGGAAGAAAGAGGGGAAGACAGGGGAGAGAGATATTTCAGGATGTCCAGTTCTGAGCTGCGTGGATTGTTTTTTCTTTTTTTATCTAAAAAGATAAAATGGCAGCAGCATCCCTGAAATCTTCTGTTCTTTTTTATCCCCAGTGATGCTCTCACACAAACTCAAGTCATCGGCCTAAATTTGGGATATTTCATAATTAAGCTCCTGCCTATCCGAGTCAAAACAAGCAAACATACGAATCCCAGGTGCGTTTATTGTTTAACCTCCTCGATGAGAATTGATATCGACAGAATCAGAGTCCGGTTCTGAGCGATGATATCATTAAATGATCAATCTGGGCCCACCTTGGCTGCCGCATCACTGCTGTCCTTCTGGGTTCTTTATTTATCTCAAACAGTATTTTTATCCTCTCTCGGAGTCGGAACCTTTGTCTAATATCGTTTAGGAGCTTCTTCTTCCCTCACAGCTCCTTCCCCTCCTCCTCTCCGTCCTCCAACAGTTTCAGGGCGGAGAAACAAACCGACATGTGCAGGTCCTCCTCCGCCAAGCCAGCGGCCGATGCACTTCTCCTCCGCCGCTGCCGCCGCTCCGTTTCTCGCCTTGCGACCAGAAAAAAAAAACGTTAAGGAGCGGAGATAAATAAATAAATAAAAAACGGAGGCCCGAGTTAAACAACAGCACACCGTCTGTATAACTAAATCCGTTCGGATCCGGTCCTCCTCCTCCTCCTCATCCTCCTCCTTCTTGGTTTCCGTTATCCGGTTGTCTCGCAGCGCCTCCTCGGTGAGCTGTGTCAACCCGCGTGCAGCCTCTCGAAGGGACGGGAAGTCAGGATTTTGGCCTGTCAAAATAAAAGAGCGCTGAATTCCTGCATTAGTTTCAGGCTCAAATAACCGGGAGAAATTAAAGCTAATCTTCGCAAAGAAAACTGCTTGATATTTTTATTTATAAATTAAGAAACAATCTTCACATTTTATATAATATATGGTTAATTCCATAATACATGTGTCAAACTTCAAGGCCTGCGGGGTCAAATGTGGCCCACCACAGCATTTTATGTGGCCCGCAAGAGCTTCAAAGACATATTAATGTCTTCAATTAAGCATACACTGCTTTAAAGCCTACATTTACCATAAATTAGGTCTTCATCTGTCATAATGCATGTTAATTACTTTACCCATGAAATGATGAGTGGAGCTGCACAGGGAGCGAAATGAAGACTTTACACAGTGAATTTTGAGAAGTGGGAATTTCTCCAATTACAAGTCATGAATTTAAACTGGAACACCCTGCCAGTCAGAATTTCCTGTGGGAAAGTGGGAGTGTTCTGTATTATTTATTTCACATTTAGTCAGTCGTACGCGTATTACTTATCAGTGTTTATAAGAGGACGTGTTAAAACACTGTTTCTATGCAGGAAATACCACATAGAGCTCAGTTAGTGTTCGTTAGCTTTGCGCAATGAGACAAGGAACCTGATGTTTTGGGTTTAGCTGAAGTTAAATATGAAATGTCAAAGTTAATTACAATTGGCCCTTTGAAAGCCACCAAATGTTCATGTGGCCCTCAGTGAAAAACATATATTTTTGTATTTGTGTATGTTAAAAATAACCGCTAAATATGCATTATTCACAACCAAAGGTCTATTGCATAATTTGTAATAATTTGAAATAAGTGAGCAAAATCAGCAAAGTTAGATTTTGTTGCCAACAATTAAGAGTTTGTGTAGATTCAGTCCTGTTGTGCTTTTATTTTGACAGCAGCGACCGGAAGCGGTCCCGTCTCGCTCATCTCCTCTTAACTCCGGTTTCCTCCGCTATGTAAAGGTGGCGCAAGGAGAGGGAGAAAAGACTCCTCACTGCGGATGACGCTATGGCACGGATTTATTTATTTATATACACATCTATGCGTTTATTTTATTTTATTTTATTTTTTTATGTAGCTCCGTGTTCGGGCTGCTTTTCTGATGAAAATCCAGTTACCGGATGCGTCACTATCCGCAGAATCCCTGACTCCAGGATTTCTTCTGAAATGTTTTCTGCTGACCTCCAGCAGAGCTTCATCCGTATTTCAGTTAGACCCCCCCCCCCACACACACACACACACACACACCTCCCTTCCACCATCACCCCAGTTTTCCCTACGACCCATCAAATCAGATCCTATTGTTCTTCTCACTGACCCTCTGATCTCACCTTCTCAGGTGGTTCCTTTAGAGCCAACAAACTTCAGCCTTAAAGTATTATAACATTAGCTGCAATATAAAATAAATGCTTATAGTGCATGTTTTGGTGTGATAATTAAATATTTAGTTGATTTAAACCTTTTCTTTTTGTCCTGATGATGGCGCTAAATGAAAAGTTAGAAAGAAAATTAGTTTAATGCTTTATGATCCAGCTGAAAAATAAAACTGCAAACTTAAGTAATTAGTTTAAAATATTACAACAATTTGTTGGTACCCTTAAAGACATGATTAATCTTTGCATTAAAATATAAGTGGTTTTAATTAGTATCACGGTAGCCTGGCCCTTGCCTTCTTATGCAGTTCCGCTCAATTCTAGTTTCCCTTCAGGGGCTGGTTTTTACCAGGCTAGTATCACGGTTGCCTTCAAGCATTTTATCACTCAGCCTTTTTAAAGCGAGCAACCCGGGCTAATTTTGGTTCTGTTATGTTGATCACAATCGGCAGAGAAAACCTGAACTAAGATTATAGACATCCACGTTAAAAATAAAAGCTCCAAGCTCATCTCCAGAAGCTCAAAGTCCTTCTGATCAACATTAACATTATTATAAAGTATGGTTCACGTGGCTGTAACCAACCTCACAGGGTGTGGATGCAATAGGAAATGCAACCCCATGTTGATCAAATGGAATCCAAAGAAACCCAGAACTATTCAAGCTGAACCCAGAGGTTGTGGTTCGTCACTTTCTGATCGCATCATCCGTTACCTTAACAGAAAACTCAGGAAAAGAGGCGGAGTCAGAGATGTGGCCAAGTTGGGCATTTGTTTATTAACATTTTTATTTTCCACTTTTCTATAGCAACCAGTGTTACAACATAAATATAAATACAGTAAAAACTCACACACATACACCCAAAACCTCACACTGAATCTTAAGCTCATATATTTACATATATTAGACATTTTCCTCTTATCGTTTATAGAAATCTGAAAAGTCAAAATGGCCATCTTGACACAATCATGGTGCAAACAGACACATTTTCTAATTTTAAGGGATAAAAACCAATAACTTGTGTTTTTGTTATATTTCAGCAGCCTTTTTGTTCTCATCTGAGACAGAAAAATACAGTGGAAGGAAAGATTAAATAAGTATAAATAAAGTTTTATTATATATGTTATGTTAACTTTATGGTTTATATGGTCAAAAACAGAGGATGTCATTAGCAGTCTTTCAAAAAAAAGCTTAAATTTTTAACATCAGAATGCTGTTTTTGTTTTATTCTTCGCCAAAAAAAAACCATCTAAATTTGAATAAAATGTTTTACACCAATATATGTTCATCCGTTAAAGGTATTATCCCTTTTATTTCTATTCAATATAAATACCACAACCCAATAAAAGTATAGTCAATTTTAAAGCAGTGAAAAATAAAAAATCGTTTGATTTATCAACAAATCAATAAATAATAAAGCAGAAGAGTTCCAAGGCCTCTCTCTGTAATCTTTGATTTAAAAAAATTTAAAAGTTGAACTGTATTCTGCAGCCATGACCCTCTGCAAGGCTTAGCTGGCATCGTCTTGTCTTCAAACTGCAGCTCCACACGTTATGTTCAACATTTCCATGAAGCTGCGAGGAAGTGAGAACCCACCCCACCCACTGTTAAAGAGACAAAAAGGTTTGCTTGTTGAGTCTGGGTTTTTTTAAGCGTCCTGTGCAAAACTAAGTAAAAGTTTTATTAAGAAAGAGAAGTTTTTATTTTTAAAAATAGTGTGAAGGTTGGATTATTTAGCTGATTTTGTGGGCCGGTGTCTGGTTTTAGCAACGCTTTCTGAAACCTCAGCATATTTCTGAGGGTTTGTCTGTTAGTTTGTCATTTGGACATTTTTTTCTGAATCTAGAGAAAAAAACATCAAATTTGCTAAAATGCTCCTATGATGTGATGATCAGGTTTTATTTTCACCTGGATTCATTAAATTTTGTTAGATTTTATAAATACAGACCAAACTTTTATTGGTTGTTTAAGGCAAATGTGGGCTTTAACTTTTTTATTTATAGTATACTAGTGACAAAAAGTCTTAATATTTTTCTTTTATTGCCATAGTTTTACCTTTTCTGCCTGTTGTGAATAAAATTAAACTCTAAAGCACTGAAATTCAGTAACGTGTTTTGAACCATGAATTGTTTCATGTTTTTCCTGTAAAATAATGCAACATTCATACACAGTAATCTGCAACAGTCTTGAGTCATCCCTCATTACTTAATATCTAACTTCCAAGGAAGCGACCTTTTTTATATTCACTAAAAGCGTGATTTATGTGTCAGGAAATAACAGAAAACAAAATAATCATTTGCTAAAAGCCTGCTAAGTACTAGCTTGCTAGCAAGTCACTTGCTAATATCAAAGCTACTAACTAGCAGTGGTGGGGATGGTTCTACTAATCAGCTAACAACAAATTGCAGAACTAATTTTCTCTGATTTTGAAAACCAATAGTGGACCAAATAGCTTCCTCTAAATTAGGTTTTGCCAACTTTAAGTCCGCTAACATCTATCTAACAAATGATGAACAGGTTTGTGTCAGTCCCAGCAGTCTTCAGCTTCAAGGAGACAAAGATGTGTGACACAGACTGACAGTTAGCAATTAGCTCTTAGTGTTAGCTTTTGTGAATTTTAACTCGTTTGGCTGTTTAGCGTTAGCTTCCACTAATTTCTTTTACACGTTTAACAGTTTAGCATTAGTGAAGCTTTATTTTTAGTTAGCTGATTAGGAGTTAGCAAAGCTAACATTTTGGTTAGCTGTGCCCACCATGTAAATGACAGCGTTCTAATTAGAAAAGTAATTTAAAAGAAACTAAATTTAATTAGATACTTTATAAAGCGATTGACATGGTTCCAATAATTAGTAAACAGCTAATAGCAAAACAAATTTAGCTTTTTGCATTTTGACATTGAAAACCATTAGTGTACCAATTAGTTTCTATTAAATTTTGTTCTGCCAACTTTAAGTCCGCTAATAGCTTGAATTTTTTTTTACATGTTTTGCATTTTAACTTTAACAAAGCTATATTTTTATAGTAAGCGGATTATGAGGTAGTGATGCTAACTTTTTGGTTAGCTATGCCCACCACTGCTAACTAGTGACTTGCTAGCTAGTAACTTTTGATCACAAAAATACATGTTATGCCCATATACTCAAAATAATTCATGAAAAATAGCAATGGTATGTTAGATGCTAGGTTAAATTTAGATCTTTGGTGATAAAACAGTTAACTCGGACTACTCAGTTTATAAAGTAAATACTTGTTCTTTGAAGCTACGGATAATTAACCCCACTCAGAATCCAGTCATTAATTTCTAGAAGCTCAGAAAGAGAGTAGTCTTTGGATGGATCAGGTGAAGGTGGGAGCGACTGAGTCGGTTGAGCTGTGATTCTGTTAAAGCTGCTGGAGGTAGTTTGAGAGACGGTAAGAGGACTGGGGACAGTTAGCAGCGAGAGCAGAGACTCAGGACTGGATGAAGTGTGTTGTTGATAAGGAGCGCCTGAAGAAGGCATCAAACTAGTCTGAGTTGAAACCGGGAGAGTCCGAGGACCGGGGTATTGGGGAGGAGGTCGTGATGGCAAACTGGTTAGATTTCTGCCTAACTGACACGAATAAAGCTGGTTAATGGAACCGAACTGCTTTGCTACGGTTGTGTTCTCTGTTCCCGGATGGGACATGAGAGGCTGTATTTTAGATGAAGCAGGAAAAGAAGAATCTAGCTTCATTGAAAATGTTTCTCCGGTGAAGCAAGGAGTTTCTGATGCTGGAGGATTTTTATGGATGGTGTCAGACGGGAGCCGACTTGTGGAGGAGGGATGAGGGTTTGAAACTAGACTGGAACAGACGGGCGTGGCGTTTGGGAATGGTATCTGAGGCGGATCACAAAACAAGGAGTGAGGCGCTGGTTGTGTCGAGAAAGAGTCTGAATACGGTACAGATGATGAGGAGGATTGAGGTGAGGAGGAAATGGCACGTGTTGGTTTCGTTGTAGCTGCAAATTTAGGATGAGTTTGTTTCATACAGTTGACGGTTTGAAACCTCATTGTGGACTTTACAGAGGTAGAAAGCGTCGACGAAGAGGACTTCATGGCCTGACGAAGGCCGGGACTGGCTTTAGAGTCGATTGAGAATGAGTCTGACTCCTTGAGGCGGCAGTAAGGTTTGTGATTCTCCAGGGAAGTCTCATAGAAGTGGATGTCTTTCTTCAAGGCGGCAATCTCCTTCTGCAGAGCGGAGTTTGATTGTTCTAGATGCTGGAGCTCCTGAAAAAGAACAAAATTAGAAAATAAGACTTTGAAAATCAGAAAAGCACAGGTTCATAAGTAAGTAAAGTAAGTAAACTTTATTTCTATAGCACCTTTCACAGACACAAACATCACAAAGTGCTTCACAGAGAGCAAAAAGCT
>JARVJO010000001.1:15375435-15389003 GCA_031762555.1 Cynodonichthys magdalenae
GTATCAGAGGTCACAGGAGGAGGGACCAGACAGAGGGATGGTGATGGACAGATACAGGCCCTGATTCCGGCAACTTTGTCTGTAAAATAATTTAAAAAACGATTGCAATCTGCATTTGTAAAAGCACTTACAGTAGAAAAAATAGGTGAAACAATGTTTTTGATTGTGTCGAACAAGATTTTTGGATTTCTTCCTTTGGATTTAATAAGATTTGCAAAATAATTGGTTCTGGCAATTTTGAGCATCTCATTTAAGGAGCTGATCAGATCTTTAAGATGGAGCCTGTGAGGGGGAAAAGCCGGCAAAAGCCATACACAGGCGCCATCTTGCCCCGCCTCCTTTAAATGTGGATCCTCATATCAAAGTGAGTCTGGTACATCTTTATTATACCCAAGAGAGGCTCTTATAGGGCCGTAAAACCAAAGAATGAAGAATACCACAAAATGTTACACCCACATACAGTATAATCACACCAAGCCTTGTGGGTGCTGTAATTAAAAACACAGCCAGGAGATACAGACGCCTTTCTCTAAGTGCTGTGCCAGAATCCACGAGAGTCAGGGAGTGGGTGAGTCGCCAAAACCAAAGACCCCAAAGGAGAACTGAAACATCGCTATTCATAGAAAGTATTGCCTGTTTATCTTGAAACGAGTGAGTGGGTTTCCTCTCAAAATAGTCGCGAGCATCTTGATCTCGTCTCCAAACCTTTTATCAGTTTAGTTTTTGGAAATGTGAGACTATTTTGGGAGAGGTTGGTGACCTATGAAACCAAACTGTGACCGACCAGAGAAAAAAAATTAGATTAAAACGTGACTAGATTGCGATATTAAGACTAAGAGACTTAAGAGTTCTAATTTTGTGCGATTCCAAATGAAAAAGATTTTCTCAAGTTTTGTGCCAAAAGGAACAGCCTAGATACCCACGTCAACCCTTTCAAATGTTTACCTGTATACTGACCTTCAGAAATCCACAAATTTAATTAGATATTTGTTGTTTTTTAACGTGATGCAAGGGGAGGGGGAGCAAACTTAGTATTTCTGTACAGAGGTACAAAGTTGTTGTTTTTTAAATACGCAAGATTTTCTCTATATGTCTGCATACATGCAAAATGGTGGAAAATCTGTAATTAACAGACAATCTGTGCAACAATGTGTGCAGATAGATATGGATAAAAGCAACCACCAGGGGAGGTGAAGGGGGCAATGACCATTCCTAAGAAACACTAGCCCCCCCTTGGTTAGACAGTTTTATTCTCTTGATTACAAAGCCTTTTCTTGTTCCTTATTTTAATTTCCCCCATCTATTTTAGGATTAGTAGAACCTTAAACCTAAAAACAAACTTGGGTTTTGAGCAATTAGGTCAATTCATATGTATTTTTTAAATTAAAAAAATAAAACTTAAAATCCAGTCCCTCTGAAAAACGACAACTGATTTTAAACCAGTGTCCTTAATGTTAGGAAGCAGTCGTAGAAAGTTAAACATATAATTCAATTCAGTTTATTTATATAGTGCCAAGTCACAACATACGTTGTCTCAGGGCACTGTACATGAAAAAAAGAACAATCTATAGGAGAACCAGCAGTTGTGCTGAATCACTTCAACACAGTCTCCCATCCTGAGCAAACAGTGGAGAGGAAAAACTCCCTTTTAACAGGAAGAAACCTCCAGCAGAACCAGGCTCAGGACAGGCGGCCATCTGCCTCGACCGGCTGGGAGGGAATATAAGAGTTTTAATAAATATAAATTCAGGTGTTTTTGTTTAGTTTTTGGTTTTGATGCCACCCCATGGCCCCCGTTGACCAGATAAGTTTTATCCCAAACTTCAGCTTGGTGTGCATTTTAATTTCTCCTTGTTTGAGATTAGTGAAACATCTCAAACATAAAAACAAATGTTTTTGAGCAAGTAGGACAAAAAATGTTAATTTTGATATTTTTTAATCAAAAATAAAACGTAGAATCTAGGCCCCCTGGAAAAGGACAACTGGTTTAAAACATATATCCTCAATATTAGGAAGCAGAGTCTCAAAAGATTAAATGTAAAATAGTTTTTTAAAATAAAATATTAATTTAGAAGTTTTTGACTTGTTTTTTTGTTTTGTTTTGGTGGACCACCCCAGGATTTTCAATGGCACCCTCGTCTCATCCCATTGTAAATTTTTTAAAGTTTTATCCTCGATGCCTGAACGTTTGCTTGATGTGCATTTTAATTTCACTTAGTTTTTAGGATCATTAAACAGCAATTAGGACTTAAAAAATGTCAATTTAGAGGTTTCTTTAAAATAAAAGATGAAACTTAACATCTACACCCCCTGAAAAAGGACACCCTGTTTAAAACAAACTTCATTAAGAAGCAGGGTCTCCGAAGGTTAAACGTATAATAGTTTTAACAAATATAAATGTAGTTTTTGTTTTGGTGGACCACCCCAGGATTTTCAGTGGGCCCCTCATTAAAATATTTCTGGGAGCGCCTCTGGATGAAATCTAAAGTTGAGTCCAAAGCTTGTAACTGTACAGTTCTTACATTAATAACAAAGACCAGTAGTAACTATTTGTAAAGTAAAGTCAGTTTGTAAGCAGAAATGTGTGTTAGTCACGCATGCTGACCCTTTAAACTGAGAACCGCTGACACAACTCTGTGCTTTTAGTAACGACCGAAGTAGTTTGTGGTCGCGATGCTTCTGCAAACCGAGCACCGAAAGGAGAACCGAAAGAGATGAAAGAGAGAAAACGAAAGCTCACTATAAACAAAAAAAGACACACCCATTCATAAATCCATCCAAGTCACGCTTATCCAACCAGCTGAGCGCGTTCAGATCAAAACGCTCATTTATCACAGGTTTTACTTTCCTTTTGACTCTATATTTTGTTGTTTGTCTTTTTAAAGTCAGTTAATTATGTGCATGGGACTTTAGCCTCGTGTCGTTGACCTCCCCATTGAAGAAAACCGTTGTGTAAGCCATAGAACCTGTTCATCGGCACAACTTTTAATTTTTCTTTTTGAAAGCTCTTGAGCAGAGCTAGTTTCCCTGCTGGAATTTTGACAGTTTTTTGTTGCTCATAGACTCCTGTCAGTTGAGTTTGATTGACTACCATAATAAACTAAGTGTGGATGAAATGTAGAGAAACATGTTTGTTCCGGTAGAAAATGTGTTTAAGAATAAATATAGTTGCTAAAGAAAACAGCTGAAAAGAAGAAGTGTTCCATTTGTTTAGCTGATTTAGATGAAAAGCTAATAAAAGACATTCTTTTTCTGTCTGCGTTACTTAATTTATCATTTTTATGTATTTATTTTGCTCCTCTTGTACTGACGTATTATTATCAGCTTGAACCAGATCTCTTTATGTCTTTTTGCTTGAGGCATACTGCTGGGATTTTCCCTTCTTCACATACATACTTTATTTTATTTTTTACGAGTTTCCTGGCGTTACTTTAGGCTGACATTTAAAGGATGTGTTTTAAGCAAATCTGTGACACATTTTGGTCAAAATACAAATATGTATATAGTAAAGCACCTGTCTTTATTGCTTTTTTATTGCAGCTAATCTGGAAACATTTGACTCAAATATTATGTTTTCTTCTGTGGATTGTATGTTTTTATGAGTAAAATAAGTGTGTTAGTGTGTGAGTTTTTGCACGTTTGTATGTGTGAAGGTGAAATTTCTAGACTATAAATCTTTTTTATATACTGTATATCTTATCTTTCTTTGCAAACAGTTAAAGATAACCAACTTCCAAAGACCAAATGCGACATAATTCCTGGTTAAAACTCAACGAGGATAATAAAGACTTAAAGATTTGACTTAATAATCCAGACATTATACCCTCCCACTGCAAATCAGAACTGCTCACTAAATTTTACAAAACCTCAGTGTTCTTGAGTGTTTCTCTTTTCCAAGACTGCATTTTCAGCTCAGAAAATATAGAATTTTTTTCATAATTGAACCTTTTTTTTTTGGAAGGATTACAGGTTGAGTTCAGAATGACTAAATCACTGTTCAAACATTCCTGTGAGGTTTTCTCTGCCTTCCAGGGAAACGGTGGGCAACTTTTATAATTTGTTGCTAAAGGCTCTTAACTGTGTTTTCTGTTCCGTTTACCGATCGGCTGAAACTTTTGAACAATTAGTTCCTGCTGTAAAATAACAATTTTGCTCATTTTGATACATTAAATGTTTAAAATTACTGCATCTTTTTATTATTATTATCCAGCTGTGATGGCGATGACACAGTTACTGAGTATATCTTGTTAGGAAATACCTGAACGAAACAAAAAGTCTGTTTGTGTTTCCGTGTCAGGACATGGCGTACTTTACCGTATGTGAGTCAAAGGTTATGTCCGTGTGTGTGTGTGTGTGTGTGAGAGAGTGAGTGAGTGAGTGAGTGAGTGAGTGAGTGAGTGAGTGAGTGAGTGAGTGAGTGAGTGAGTGAGAGAGAGAGAGAAAGAGAGAGAAAGAGAGATCCAGGTATTACTCAAGTGTGTTCACCTTAAATTCTCAAACTTTCTATCAGGCCAAGAAAATTGTCCATGTCACCCCTCAATTACCCAAGACCCTCTGAAATAATAGAACCATTCTTCTTTGTTTGTTTTCTCTGAATAATTTGTTGCTAAATATAAAAACTAATTTAAAAATCGAATAAAACACCAATTACGTGACTTTGTACAACCGAAGGTCCGCCCTGCAGTTTGAGCTCTACTACATTAAATGAATGTTGTTTTCATAGGAACAGAATACATTTTTGGTTTTTTATCAGAATAATTTTAAAGGTAAGACTTGTTTTAAGACAAAAACCGGATTAACCCTCCTGCTGTCCTTAGGTCCAAATAACCTGAGGCATCAGTTTTACGACTCACCGGCCCTTTTGACCCAAGGGAAGCAAGAGGGTGAGCAGTTAGTGTGTTCATTCATGTAGAACAGACAGACGGTCGGGGTGTGTGTGTGTGTGTTGAGAGGAAAGGACAAAGGGGCGGGCCATAGGGGCCGGCAGCCAGAGGGGAGCGTGCTTCTCCTAAAGCAGAGTATTTACAAGAAACGGCTCCCGGCGTTCTACCAGATTGCACAAGAGACACACACAGACACACAACTAGTCACACAACCATGAGTGTCACACTGAGAGGAAAACTGAAAGTCAAAGAAGTGGAAGGAAGCAGGAAACAGGAAAAGAAAAGATTAAAATTTTTGGGGCAGTGAGCATTTCAGACCTCGTGAAGTTCATCCGCCCTCTCGGTCTGTTTCCGCCGGCTCTTCCTCGCCGCGTCTCGGTTCTTCTCCTGTCTCTTCGAGCCTCTGGGTCCCCTCTGCTGGACGTCCCCGTCCCTCTCCTGCAGAGGCAGACAAACCAAAAGTTAGCCACCTTCGCGTCACAAGTTAATTTCTCACTTGCATTATGTCTTCGCAGGTTGTCATAAGATGAGTATATCACAAGAGACGGCATGTGATGGCTCAAAATAAAAACAGATCAATAAAGTCATAAACAGACCTGGACTTTTTATTTGTGCAGATTGTGGCGTGAAGCTAATCCCAAATGAACAACATGTATGAGTATACCTGAAATACCTTTGTTTTTTGCTCAGAAAACAAATTTGAGTTCCTTCATTTTAAAAAAGAAACTTCCATTATTGATTTCCCTATTTATTTTAAAACAAAATTTAGGAATAATGTCCCTAGCAATAAATCTCTAATAAATCTTTATCCCACCAGAGATCAATAAAAACGATCTCCCATTTTTGTACTGTTTACATATTGTAGATAAAGAGGAAATTTACATTTACTTAAGTGTTTTAGTGTAAAGGTTGTGATCAGTGAATATCTTACCTGTTATAGATAGCTCTTTGAATAACTTCAGTCGGGAGAAAAACAGCTTTATTCAGACTAGATTGAAGAGCTAATGGCTAGTCTGAGTAAGGCCAAGCAAACGCTGTATTCTGAGCAGATTGACAAGCTAACAACTATTCAGGGCAGGGCTAAGCCATCAACAAGCTAACGACTAGTGAGGGCAGGGCTAAGCTATTGACAAGCTAATGGCTAGTCAGGGCAGGGCTAAGCTATCAACAAGCTAACAGCTAGTCAGGGTAAGGCAAAGTCATGGACAAGCTAATGACTAGTCAGGGCAGGGCTAAGCTATCGACACGCTAACAGCTAGTCAGGACAAACCTAAGCCATCGACAAGCTAATGGCTAATCAGAAAAAGGTTAAGCAGACATTGTTTTCTGACCAGATTGACAAGCTAACAACTAGTTGTTTAAAGCTAAGAAAACATTGTTTTTTGACAAAAATCACAAGCTAACGGCTAGATTGAGCAAAGCTAAACCATCAACAAGCTAATCAGAATCATGTTAGGCAAACACTGCTTTCTGACTACACTGACAAGCTAACAGATGGTCAGTGTAAAGCTAAGAAAACATTGTTTTTGACCAGATTGACAAGCTAATGACTAGATGGAACAATGCTAAGCCATCAACAAGTTAATGGCTAATCACAGCAAAGTTAAGCATACACTGTTTTCTGACCAGATTGACAAGCTAGCAGTTGGTCAGAACAAGACTAAGCAAACAATGTTTTATAAACCTTTTCACCACCATCAGTTTCATATTACACAATCCCACAGAAATATATAGTTATTTTTAAGTGCAAACAGCAGCTTGTTGGGGCACTTCCTGTGCAGCCAGGGGACACTTACAGAAGGAATATCATAATGTTTCTGCCTAAATAACAATGTAATGTAAAACTGGCTGCAATGTAAAAATTTTTTAAAAAGATGTCTGTAAACATGTTGATTGGAGCTGTTTTCAGACGTCAGTGATCCACTTTGGTCTTAGCTTAACCTAAAATAAACATTAGCTCATCACTCAAGTCTGAGTTTCACCAAAATGAGTTTGTTCAAAGAGCTATCTGCAACAGGTAAGATGTTTATTTTTCATAACCTTTCCACAGAATATCACATCAAAGACTTAAAACCAAACAGGCAATAAAACAAACTTACTGACATGTATTTATTTGACGACAACTCAAGTTCTTTGTCCATCTTTAACCTTTTTGACCTTTCCCAACCCAACATTAGGTAAAATCCTCGTGAGACGTGAAGTCCTCAGAGTCCTGTGATGTTATAGGGAAGCGAGAAAATGCCTTGACTCTTAGGTCAATTTTAACTTTTCTCAGCGCTGCCAAGAACAGAAAGTCTTACCGTAAATTAACACAAATAAATACGAAATAAACTTTACACTTGGATCTAAAACCCTCAGATCATCTACAGTCAGAAATATCAGATCAATTAGCAAAAACCTTTATTTATAACTGTAAGAAAAAGAAAAACTAAGTCCTCTCTGAGCGGAACACCTCATGTTTGCAGGAGAAATAGTGTATTTTTAAAAAACAAATGTTTTAATGTCAAACATTAAAAATATTCATGACAAACTAAGGTCTCAAACATATTTTTTTTTCCTGAACTGCATCCAACCAAGTGGTTGTAGAACTACTGAAGGAAGACATACTATACAGATATACTGATATGAGTTTCTAAAATGCGGGTACATGCTCAACGTAAACATAACAATCCACTGAAAACCACTTTGAAGCTTTATCTGCAGGTTTTACTCAACAGTTCTGATCGTAAATTCATACCTGTACATCATATTTTTCTGATTTCTTGTTTCCAAACAGCTCTTCTGACCTATTTTCTGTCACTTTAGCTGTTTTCATTATATATTTAATTATATATTTAAAGATGTGTGTGATGTGTTTTTGTTTATGAGTTTTAATTTAAGATCTATTTTTTTTTTGCTAGTTTGCATATTAAAGTTGTCTTTAAAGTCATTATTCAATGTAGTTTTGTTAATTTCAGTCTCAAAGTCAATGTAAAAGTACAGTATGTGGTAAATATTTGCATTTTGAAGTAAAAGGAACAAAATAGTTTAATTATTTTTATTTATTTCCCTCACATCTGTGCACAAATAATATAATTTACAGCACAGGTGCAAAGAATTAAACCAATTGACCTCTGGGCAAGAGTATTATCTTAATTTATGGATTTTTTTATTTAAGCTTTAGGGCATAAAATAACATTTTATTTGCTATTTTCTGTGATATTTTGCATCCAGTCTGTACCATTGCCTTAAAGAGTTAAATATCTGTATGTATGTATGTATAAATTATGTATTATATAACCTACAGCATGGCAATTAATGGGATGGTCACCTCTAAAATATTGTAAATAAAATTTATTAGAATAAATACAATTACAAGTTCAAAGTAGACCTATAGAAATAACAAAATTATTCCAACTCCTGTAGTTCTGCATTTTAAAAATAATCCAAGACAACAGCAGCATGACAGCACTTCTGGATGCTCCACTGATTAACTTGCAGCTATAAATTTTATAGTGTTGTGTTTTGCAGTAATTTAAATTAATCCAGTGGGATTATCAGTTGTGATGGCTTCTCACCAGTCCTGAGGCGTTCCTGCAGCTCTCCTCCGCTGACAGAGAGTCTGGACTGTTGGACTCCTCGTACCCGGTGTCCATAAATAACAGGGGCATCTCTTTGGCTCCTGCTGTGTTTTGTTTGTTTCCACCTGCAGGATGAACTCTTCACCCGGTCCGGATCATGTCAGTGACAGCCTGGAGCCGGTTCTCTCGTCCATCCGGCAGCCTGAGCCGATCGGAGCTGGAGTCGCTGCTTGTCGGTGACTTGATGAGAATGAGCCACTCAGACCGCCTCTCTGATGGCTTTTTACAACTAGACGGTGATGATGATGCAACTTGATGCTGCTTTCGATCTTATTTCGGTTTCGCTTTATTTTAAACGAGCCTCTTAAGCTAAACGAGCAGCGAGACGAGTGGTGCGTTCACGGGCAGCACGTTGGGTTTGCTTTCCTTAAAGACGAGATCCTCAAGTAGGACTGTCTAGTGCAATGGTGTCCAAAGTCGGTCCTCGAGGGCCGGTGTCCTGCATGTTTTAGGTGCTGCCCTGGTTCAACACAGCTGAATCTAAAGAGTACTTAATTAGTGGGCCTCTGCTGACTGTGATGGCAAACTGAGAAGGTAAATCATATTTGAATCAGCTGTGTTGAAGCAGGGACAAATCTAAATCTTGCAGGAGACCGGCCCTTGAGGACCGGAGTTGGACATGCCTGGTCTAGTGCCTGTTTTTGTGGATAAATGGAATCACATTATTTGTAAAATAAATAAATGAATAAAAATTAATGACAAATTTGTAGCATTTTTTATGTTATTGTGTCCTCAACTTTTCCAGCCAACATACGAACCATTAAATTCTAATAAGTGTTTTGTTTTTTTTTTGTCTTCAAGTGTTAACTTGTTGAGCAGCAAGTACGTTTTTCTGCGCAGTTCCTGAAGGCACCACGGTAATAAATGAACCTCTTTTTTTTTACGGAACAAGTCTGAGTTTCTGACCATATTAGGAAAGAGGGGCTTGCTTTTTCTCCATGTGTAGGGAATTTCTGGAGTAGTTTTGCCAGGAAATTAAGAAAGGAGCCCCCTCGAGGACCAGCCAACACTTTTACGGGTTTTCAACAGGACATGACAGCTTTAGAAAATAAAAGTGATTCTCATGAATCTGTGAAAGACTTTACTTAACTGAGGCAAAAAAAACAGTGATTGTACAAAGCAGCTCTGTGTCTGGAATTCATGGGAGTTGAAATAAAAAAAATAAACTATTTGAACTATTTATTCAAAGCCCAAATAGGTTTTCAAAATCTGCACATTTTAAGTGTTATTCTTTATGATGTTTATTCTTGGTGATCCCCCTCTTTGAAAGCTGTGTCTAGACTTTTTGATGGCATCACTTTAGACTAATTAAATCAAGTTTTCTAACTAGCATCTCATTTCATGATAAATATTTTTCTTTTTTCATGTTGAAACACATGTTCTGATACAACTCAGTTTATTGTGGCAGAATTGCTATACCGCTAAATTACACAAAAATACATATTACATATAATACTAAAATTGCATATTAAAAATTATACATGGTAAAAATTAAAAAAACAAAATACAACTAAATTCGAATTACACTTAACTAGAGATCACATTAATTTAAAGTAAATAAATAAATACGGGGTTTCCGCTAATGGAATCTATAATACTTACAATTACTTAATTATTACATTATTTTTCTTTCGAAAATCAAGATTGACCTGACCAAAATGGTGATGGTAGTGACGCACAAAAGAAGCGACCAAAACTGGCGCATTTAAGCTGCGCCTTAAAAATATTTTTGGCCAATCAGTTGGCTTTGTCTGACCAACAACTAATCAAAGTTGAGTTCTTTCAACTCAACCAATCGGTGGCTCAATGGGCGGGATTAACATATGCGGTGTAATGCTGTTCAAAGCTAAAAGCATTTAACGCAGAATTGTAAGTTTTTGCACCATAACCATTCATGTTTCAATTTTTGTTGCGGTGAATATTTAAGACCTAAGGCGTCGAGATGGGTTTGTTGACAATTTTGAAGAAGATGAAGCAAAAGGAACGCGAAATGAGGCTGCTTATGTTGTATCCTTTCTGTAACGGTTTAGCCTAGCGGCTAGCTAACAACAAAGTAGCTGTTAAGAATAAAAATGTAAACTGAATTAAAGAGGCAGTGAGAACAGCCTTGTCTTTTTTATAATATAGTTATAAGACAACAACCGGCTGTATGAGTTTGTTATAACATCGTTGAAGTCTAAATATTACTTTTAGGATTAATTAGCAATCAGGTGTGTGGTTTCCTTGACGTGTCGCGTGCAGAGGGCTGGACAACGCCGGGAAGACGACCATCCTGAAGAAGTTTAATGGAGAAGATGTCAGCACCATCTCACCCACACTGGGCTTCAACATCAAGACTCTGGAGCACCGAGGGTAGGAAGCACGATGGTCGCAAACATTTCCTTCAGGTGTTTTTATGGTGCAGAACAAAACCAGACAGGACTCAAACTAATTTTATTTAACAACTAAATATTCAGACTTTCAATAAACACGCCTTATAAATAATTTAAAATATATACGTGTTGTCAGTTTTGCTTTCGGATCACATAGGAAAATAAATTATTTAATATTGACTATTCTTTTGTTTTTAATTAATGTATCTAGTCCAGGAGTAGCTTGTTTTAGCTGTTATGTTTTATGTGGCTTTTATTCCTCTAAAAGTCTATATTTATTCAGATGATTTAGTGTTGAAGTTGCAAACACAGACCCTGTTTTTTCATTTTGTTTATATAAATTGTTTTGTTTAATAAAAACATCTCAGTTCTCTTGTATTGATCATTAATGGAACGCATTAATAAAAATATTGTGTACGTCAACAACTTTTGGCTTTTCTTCAAGAAGCCAGCATATCTAAGATGTTTCTTAAATATAGAAAATGTACATTACTGTTCTGTGTACTTATTTGGTTTATTCTCCCTGCTTTACTAACTGCATTTTGTGTTTCAGGTTTAAACTGAATATTTGGGATGTGGGTGGTCAGAAGTCACTGCGGTCCTACTGGAGGAACTACTTTGAGAGCACAGACGGGCTGGTGTGGGTGGTGGACAGCGCAGACAGGCTCCGACTGGAGGACTGCAGGCTGGAGCTCAGCTCACTGCTGCTGGAGGAGGTTTAAAATATTTGACACCTTTTTAAAGCTCATGAATGTAATCATAAACTTATTTTCATTATAGTTATAAAACTGATAAGTTCTAACTGATGTAATTTGTACTGAAACAGCTGCTGTTCAGCTAATGAGTATTTGTTTTCTCCTTGTTGATCAGAGGTTAGCTGGAGCGACTCTGCTGGTCTTCGCCAACAAACAGGATTTACCGGGAGCGTTATCCAAAGAAGCAATCAGAGAGGTAAAGTCTAAAAAAAGTGGGGCCATGAGAATAAAGTTGTAATAGTTATGAGAACCCTGAGTTTAAATGAATATTTGTGTCACATCAGCAGCCAGGCTTTAAGTCTGATCAGTTAATGCTTGTTGTAAATCATGTACAACTTTATCGTCCTGCAGGCGTTGGCCCTAGATGACATTAAGAGTCATCACTGGTGCATCATGGGCTGCAGCGCAGTGACAGGAGAGAACCTGCTGACCGGAGTGGACTGGTTAGTGGACGACATCGCTGCAAGGATCTTCACAGCCGAGTGAAGGACTTTAATGCAGCACTCGTTTTGTGAGCTCAAAAGGACTTAATGCAGCTCTTAAATTGTTTGCACCTGTCAGTTAATGTTTATAATAACCTGATGTATTGAATGGCTTTTTAAATGTACTGCAAATTTAAGTCTTGACCAGTGTAGTCTTTTGATTACTCATGCACCAAGCTTGTAACTTAATCTGATTATTTTATTCTGATTGTAGAAATCTGACCTGACTGCGCAGGTCTTCTGACTTTCATCCATCGGTTTCTGCACTTCTGTGGAGGGAGGGAGGAGCAGCAGCGCTAGTTTACAGCAGCACCGAACTTTTCCTCCCGTCCTCTCATTCAATAAAGAAGATAAACACCATGCGTTGCTTCATCAAAAGATAAAAAAAAAAAAAAAAATCTGCGCGTCACATGCAGCTCAACCAAGGAGAGCAGTAACGTCTCCACCGTGATTAAAACCTGTCGCGGGTCCAGTCTGGGAGCGCAGAAGACGTTTGTTTACGTTCATCACAGAAGTAGAACTTCTTCTGTGTTTGTTTTAGGGAACGTTAACTCTGCGCATGTCAGTGCTTTTATTCTGAATAAAAGTCCGGTGCATGTAAACACTTCTCATGATCGGATGGTGTTCATGTAAACGATACATTCGGATCATTTAATCGGAATACATTTCAATCCGATCAAAGAATTTTGCGCATGTAAACATACCTAGTGATTTGTAAAGTAAAAATTCCTAGTCATGAGTAAAGTAATTACCTACTATAATCTGCTGACTTCAGAGGTCCTATGATAATACTAATCCAGTTCGAATAGGCATGTCTGATTAAAACAAATGAGCAGGACCTGATTCGTATTTAAGCGGTTGTTACCTGGGCGCATTTGTTTTGGCAAAAAAATGGAGGCTGTATTGGATTGATGACCTTTCAAGTCTCGGTCCATCAAAACCCTATCGACTACTAACGTATGGCAGAAAGAAAAAAAAAAATAAAAACTGAAGAGAAATAGTAAAATTTGATGCAAATGGTGGCTCACGTCGTGCTTTGCACTGTGCGGTAAGAATCATTTTCTGTTAGCCTTCTGTTATTGCAGCTAACACTAGCAGTAGAACAGTGCTGAGTTGTGGTCGTAGCTTGTAAATTAGTTTTATCAACTTGTGTCGTTCTTCCAGAAGTTAGAATCCATAATCGTACTATTAGGTATTCCTATACTACACACAATGTGAATGGATGTTACGCAACGCATCATCATATCTGGGAGATGTCTGTAAAATTCAGCAAAATCTGAGGCTTCGGTTATCCCGTGTGAATGCGCCACAAAAAAGTAGACGTTGGGTAGTAATTTGTTTATTACCTGGGGTTCCCAGATATTACTTATCCTGTCAGAATAGGGCTTTAGTTTCTAAACTGGGGCCCGGGGGGGGGGGGGGGGGGGGGGGGGGGGGGGGGGGGGGGGGGGGGGGG
>JARVJO010000001.1:15416511-15427002 GCA_031762555.1 Cynodonichthys magdalenae
ATCATCCGCAAAAAGCAGAGATGCGATCCTAAGGTCACCAAAACGGATCCCCTCAACACCTTGGCTGCACCTAGAAAATCTGTCCATAAAAGTTATGAACAGAAAATTAAATTAGAAAAATGACAATTGCAAAATAAGAAAAGGCTATGTTTTTTTTTTTCATTTTAACGGTTAAAGCAAAGACGACCTTTATAGTTTGTTAGCGCACCATCTGTCACTTTTTGGAGGAAACAAAAATCTGCATGGCCTGAACTTCTGGGGCGTTACGTTTTCATTTAGCACTTCATAAACGTCCTTTTAAGAAGTCGTGAGAGCTATTTCACCGTAAACAAACTGCTTTATTTTTCAAAGTTATGCAGAATCGGATATGAATGCAGCCGTTGTTAAAATCTTTAGGATTGGTTTCCATGTTTTTAGCAATCTTCCAGCTACTGTAAAGTCCTGTTCTTTGGCGACTTCCATCATTTCCAGTATTGCTACACAGTAATACAGAAACCATATCTTTTATTTTGAAATTAAATAGCTAAAGCAAAAAAAAAATTTTTTTAATTAAACACTTTGGATTTTTAATTAGTTTAATTTTACATTTAGGTTTTGAAAACTGAAAAAACACAGTTGTTTTCTTTTGGCAATTTTATTTTGAAACTGAAAAATGAACCAGACACGGATTGAAGAGGTCTCAGATATACAGCACTGGGTTTGATTCTTACGCAGTTTCACCCCAATTCACATCTTCATGCATTTGATAGAGACATTTCAAGCACTAATAAGACCCCTCATGCGGGTCGGTAAAGCTTGGAACGCTCCAGACGTTGAAGTGACAGGAAGTTGGAAAAAAAGATCCCCACAGGAAGAAGAGCAGGATGTTTCACATGACGCAGGTTTTATTTTCATCACCATCACACTGCACAATGAAGAGACCAATATTACAGTAATAAATACACAAACAACAGCAGATAAACCGTCTCACAGGCACTAAATATAAGCAGGCACAAGCTGTTTTTACAGAGTAAAAAATACAGCAGCTCGTTTGACCCTCTGACTTCAGACGAGGTTGTGGAAGTAGTACTGTTTCCTTATTTAGAACATATCTAGTGATTTTTGAAAAAGTATTACTAAAACAAAACACTGTAATACGCTGAGAAAATGTATTTGCTGTGACCAACAGTGGAAACTAACAACTGAGTTCAGAGAGTAGGCAGGAGACGCAGCAACAAGTCGTTTCTTGAATTTGCTCGCCATATTTCAAAATAAAAGGCAGAGATAAATACTTTTTATTGCCAGAAATTCACCACTAAGCTCCATTGAGTTCAACAGGAACAAAACTAAAACGTGGTTGGAAATATTTTCATGTCTTTGCGAGTGGGGAAGTTTTTTTCTTTTCTTTCCTACCTCGTGTATGACTTTCAAAATAAAAGCACATTAAAAGATCGAATCTGGACTTACTTACGAGTCATGCAAAAACAAAAAGTCATGCATGAGTAAAGGAGCAGAATGGTCCAGACATAGCTACCTGCTGCCAGGCACGCTGGAGGATATATGTGAGAGAAATAAAACAAAATACTCTGATCTGACGATGCAAACGGACCAGTTTTAAACACAGTGAGGCTTTAAAAAGTTTACAAACTGGCGCCCCCTTCAGGCAGCTGCTCAAACTGCACAGTTTGTCCACTTTCATTAAAAAATTAGGATTTAAAACTAAAAAAAGTAATAATTCCTCAGTTTCTCATTTAAACTTACTGACCTCAAAGACAGGCAGACAAAAATCAGGTTAATAAAAACGCCTCTTCTTGTTTTGTTCTGTCTGTTTGTTGCTCAGACCTCCACAGCCGGGTCTGAACCCAGTCCCTGCGACTGCATGGCGTCCTCTCGCTTCATCTTGGGTTTCTCCGTCCGGGTGTGCCACACCAGCACCTACAGAACACAAACATTGCCAGAGAATTTCAACAATTTATATATCAAACCGTTCAGCACCTTCAGAACATTCCAGCTATGTCTCTGAATATTTCTGCTATTTATGCTTTTTCTGCCACATTTTTCCTATTGAAAATGAATGGAGACGTTTTCAACATCCTTAAAATCCTTCAAAATGTTTATCCATTTTTACAGCACCTTACACCTTTACTCTGGTTCTGCTACTTTTAACTTCCTTGTGCTAATTTTAGCTACTTTTTTGCTAAATTTCTTTTTTTTCTATTTCAGCTATAATTCAGTAATTCTTCTATTTTCTACTTTTTTTTTGCTTCTTTCTGCTAATTTGAACTATTTTTGCTTCTTACAGTTGCTTTCTGCTATATTAGGCTATTTGCTGCAATATTAACTAATGTTCAGCTGTTATTGGCTAAAGTTAGCTTTTAAAGCTAAATATACATTTTTTGTGGCTATTATGTTTTTCTGCTAAAGTCAGTAAACTCGTGCTCCTAATGCTAAAATATATTAATTTTCAGCTACATTTACATGTTTTACTCCACATTTTAGCTGTTTTACATTTTTTACAACAAATTTTCACATTTTTGCACTTCTACTAATTTTTTACTACTAATTTGGCATTTTTTTACACCCCTTTCATCATTCATCTGGGTGCCAATTTCAACTTGTGTCTGTTATCTTTAGCTTGTTCTTATGCTAATTTTAGCTTTTTTATGCTATTTATGCTATATTTCTGCTTCTTTCTACTGTTTTTCTGCTATATTAAAACTTTTTTGTGCTTCTTTCAGCTTTTCAAATTATTAAAAGTTTTGCTATTAAACATTTTCAGCGCCATTTCAGCAGCTTTTAACTAAAGTTTTCAGCAAGAAGCCTTCACACTAGCATTTTCGCAGGACATGCAATTTCTATAGTTCTTTTAAGTTGTTCCTGATTCAGACTTCTTACCTTCGTGCAGTTTTCTGCTTTGGGCTCCAGCTCATCCAGAGTAACCAGACCCTTCAGGAAACTGCTTTCCAGGAAGCCCATGGGCGCCTCGCCATCGAAACAGGCCCTTGGATCTGCCAGGACCAGTTTGAGGGACACGGCGAAGCCGGCCATGTCCATCGGGAAGGGCCGATTGGGCCGCCAGCCGGTGTGGAAGCGAACCACCTTCAACAATGAAGAACCAAAAGTTCAAAACACATCAAATGTTTGTTTCCATGAAGCAGCTAACAACCACCTACCTTCCCTCCTTCCACCACCGGGCTCTCGTACTTCATGCCCCCGACGAGCCCCACCGGCCAAACGGACACCCGCTGAGTGTTTCTCATCTGAAACGAGACAAGATGTTTTCAGACGTCTGAAACGGAGGAGGGGAACCAGCTCACGGTCCAGGTCGCACCTCTTCAAACAGCTGCAGGCTGTACGTGTTGTCGTCGTCAGCGAAGTAAACCACACCCTGCTGGTTCTGGTCCCTTCTGTCCTCTCTGAGCCACCGCAGTCCCTCGTTTCTCTGCTCGACCCCGCGGGGCTTCAGCCAGCTGGGGTCACCCTGAGGGAAAAGGGGAGCGAGAGGTCAGAACTACCGTTTAAAGCTAAAACGGTTCTACTCAGGACACGATCCAGACCTCCTGCAGTTTGCGCTCCTTGGCAGTGGGCACGTGCATGTGCGTGTACGTCAGGCCGCTCCTCCTCAGGAGCTCGGCCACGAGAGGCGTCCTGTGCAGCGAGTCCTCCACAACGATCCAGTGGAGCTGAGGGACATGGAGGAACGTCTGGGACATGCGGGTTAGCTCGGCCTTTTGAACCAGCCTGAAATGATGATTAAAAAAATGTAAAATACAGCAACTAAAACGTGAGGCAACAAAGGGGAGCAGATGTTGCAGAAAGACTACCTGGCGTATGTGGGAGTGATGACAAAGATGGTGGGCAGGGAGGATTTGTGCGCCTGGTTCTGGGGCTGCTTTGTCGCCTCCAGCTTCCTGATCTGAGCCTGGAGACGATGGAGCTCGTCGCGGAGGCGAGATATGGCCCGATCTTTGGGCAGGTCGTGCTCTGAGCAGTCACAGCGCTGACCTGCGGAGGACAGGACACCACAAATTTACCTGCACACAAAACTGTGGCAGAAAGTGACTTTTACTTGCTCAATTTTCAGTTTTCTGTCACTTTGTCATCTTACTTATTGGTGAGACTTATCACTCATTGGTTTAAATGATCTAATATAAAGTAGACATTGACCTCTAAATATTGAAAGAAAACAAGAGCACCAATGAAGTTTAACTGATATATCAGTAAGCTATAAGATAAATTATTTGGTATTTATGAATCCTTACCAGCTGTCTATGATCAGATATTTATCAGTTTTTAAATCTGACACCTCTGTATTTGACCTCCACTCACCCAGCTGCATCAGTGCATAGACCAGGCCCATTAGTGACACCATGAAGTACAGCACAAACACAGTCTTCAGCTTCAGCTTCATCCTGGTTGCCATGACACCCAGACCAGCTGTTGGGATAGCAACAAGTTACATAGAATAAAAAAATATATATATAAAAAAATCACTTCACATTTTCTTCTTTAATTGTTTTGTTCACCGTTCTGTCGAGGCTGTGCAGTGAGATAGTAACTGCGCATGCGCAGTGGCGATGGGTTTAAATCAGTTAGCAAGCTAAAGCTAAAAATAAAGCCATCTCTTTCGTTGTCTCTTCGAAATGCCGACATTGTTGAAAGCTGAGAGACTGGGCTCGAATACATAGAAGGTCGAATTTTAGAATTAACATGACGAACAAGTGAGTTAAAGCTTATAGAGAAAAAAGCTTCGACACTGATTTAATTTTTGCGCTCACCATCAGCGGGAAACGACGGAAGTCAGCGGGTGATGAACTTAAAGCTTCATGTCATCTTGAACAGATGTGAGATCAAAGGCGCCTCGGTGGATCACAACAACCATTCATTTCACCCAACGAAGTCATTTCTGCAGCAAAATATCCCAACAACGTCCGGTGCGGCGCGATAATGAGTCCCCCTGGAAACATCATCAGTTCCGCACAGAGGCGAAACGTTGCTAACCATATGGCTTTTTTTTATTATTAATGGATTTAATGAAAATTGTTATTAAAACAAAAACCTAAATATTGCGTATATTTCAATATTAATAGCAACTAAACACAATTTACGGTCCCAAAATAGCAAAGATGATGTTTTTTATTTTCTTTTAAATAAATCACACAGGATCAAACACTTATCTTTAACGATTATATGAAATGCTTAATTGCATTATTGGGATAGAAAGGAATGGAGAGGTTTTTGTAACGTAATACAAAAACACACAGACAAAAGGATCATGTTAATTTTTTATGGTTTTACCTTCTAGCGATTATATATGGCCAATAATTCAAGCATATTACACATTTCCCCTATAAAACTAAGAATTTGTGTATAATCCCATTTAAACCAAGCTTTCATGCATAACCTAGTTAAAAAATATACAGTTTTCTCTAAGATTTTCATTTAAATAAAATAAAAAGACAAAAAGGCGTACTTGTAAAGTCTGACAACTTTTCTTTATTTGTAACATACAAATAAAACACTGAACAAGGCAGAATGACTTTCCCTTTCATCGTCACTTATGGAAAGAACTACTGAACACTCACTCAAACCACAGTTTTCCTTAGTTTAACATAATGTTTAAAAAAGTGTTTTGCCTGTAAACGGGCTGAGAGAAGAGGATGGATCCACAACAGTTTATATATACATTTATATTTATATACACAGAAGAAGAAAAAGAGAAAGAAGCTTTTGACAAAAAGTTTTACCATCGATTTTGAAAGGAAAAACTGGCCTTTAAAAGTAAACCGGGCAAAGTTTAAGCCCGTTTTTTGAAGCCATATCCTTTAAAAGAAAAAAAACAAAACACATCAGACATCGGTAAGAAGTCGTTTGGATCAAAACCACTGAGCAGATTTAAAGCCAAATCTAATTCATGCAAAACTTTCATTTTGAATGGTCTGGATGAGATTTCAAAATCAAATCGAGTTATTTACAAGGATTTCAGTGTTTGAACTATTTCTGTATCGTTTACAGTGGATCAGAGCGATGCCACGGCCCTGACAAGCTGATGAGATGATTGTTCTCCAAAAACAGATGGTCTGAAAATGATTGACCTGAGAGAGAAACTGAGTCGATTATTTACCAGCACTATGTACAACGGCTTTTACCTGTCACCTTACAAAACATGAGTTAGAGCATTAAGAAGGTGTTTTTGTTGATCAACTACTAATATTTCTCCAAAAACAGTAACTTTGAACTCTTGATTCATATTAATTTTCAATACATTGTTTTTTTTTTATATGATAAATGACCTTTTTAATTTAACTTTATTCAGTCATATTTCAGTAAACAGTGTCACACTTGTCTGAACATTAAACCGTACAAAACCTCGGATATGACCACTTTAAAACTTAAAATCCTCACAGACATGCTGAACAAACTGACTAAAACCTAAAAAGTGAGAAAAGGAATGTTTAAACAGCAAAAAAAAAAAAAGTTATCTTACCACTAATCCTCCACTTAGTTAAATCCAAATATTAAACTAGTTTGATTCTTAAATGCATCTAAAAGATGAACGCGAGTTCATAAAAGTGACAAAAATAAGAGCGTCTGATCGCCCGCCATGCAGATGCAATTTTTACAACGCAGCGTTTCTCCTCCATCTTAAAGCATCGACACAAAGACGAGTTTTTTTTTTTACTTTAACAAATGTATTTTCACCATTTAAACCTAAAATTTAACTTCCATTTGAACCTCTGATCCAATCGCTCAGGTTTAAATACGGAGTTTAACCAACAAGAAGAGAAGGAAGATTTTACTACGAGGTAAAGAAAATTTCATGTTTAGATTCGAAAATAAAAAAAGTAAAAATCAAAGCAAGAGATTTAGGTACATCATGAACAAAGAGGTTTCATGGGTTTTGTTGTTGATTTTTTTGTTTCTGTTAACATGAATAAAACTTCATTTGTGACAGATTTGTTAAAGAAGCATGAGGTCAAGAAAATAACAGATTAACTTTAAATCTTATTTTCTGTTAGTTATACTGATTTAGGGGAATGATGTGAAAGAGACGAATTGCAAAATAAAAATAAAAAAACCTTTCAGTGGCCTTCAAAGTTTTTTTTCTGACTGGGAATAACTGTCAGGTCTGAGTGAATGAAAGGAAGGCAAAAAGTCAGGGAAAAAAAAAAAAAAAAAAGTAGTAACACGTGAGGGTTTGAGCTGCATACTGCCTCTGTAGAACAAACAGATACACAAAACTAAACAGCATCCACCCGACCGGGCGTTCCGACTCGCAGCCCAAAGGCGGTACTCTGAGGGGTGGGGGGGATCAGTGGCAGCAGCCCCCGCAGTGCCCGCCGCCGTGAGGGTGCCCCGCCGAGGCCTCGCCGTGTTTGGTCCGCCTGCTGAGGATCTCGTAGGAGCAGTCGTCGCCGCAGCAACCGGACATGCTCGGCGAGGTCTCGTCGATCTCGAATCTAGTAGAGAAAGAAGACAAAACAAAAAAAAAAGGCTTATTCAGCAAATATGAGAGTCAGTGGAGGAGGTGAAAAGGTTCTGTATCCTAAGGTTTTACTCATCAGGAGAACAATGAACTGATCCGATCAGACAGATTTAATGTAAACTCAGTGACAGCAACGTGAGCCCAGATCATCCCCCCACCACTGCCGTGCTGTTTGACTTTCACTAAATAGGGCGCTATGCATTATGGGTAAACATAAGGGGTGCAACAATACATGTATCTGTATCGAGTGCTTTAGGTTCAATACACACTATGTATCAAACAATACAGATTTTGAAAATTTATTTTATCAGCTTGTCTTCTGAAGATGCTCCGTGTTGAAGGATCAGTGGATCTGTGTTCGACTGCTCCACCTAGGCTGCATTGTGGAGCACAGATCCACTGAGAAACTTGCTGTTTCAGCAACATTTAATTTAAAAATTGTACTTTTAAGGTTAAACAAAATGTTCATAATGAATTTCAATAAATTACAAGTTAAGAAGGACATTTTTGTATCAAAAAAATATTGAACTGAAAATTTTCTGTATCGTTGCACCCCTAGTAAACATGTTACCGCTTTTATTTTGGCGGGTTGCTTCTGCCACAAGAAGTGAACGGCTTTGCTTTAAAAAAAAAAAGTAAAAAAATCTAAAACGTGCACGGTTCCAACAGCCTCAGACAAGTTAAATTTAAGACTTTTAATGCCACTTCAAATTCAATTTAAGACCAAATTCACAATAAACACAAATTGGGGGGGGGGGGCATTTGGCAAATTATTACATAAATGTTACCAATTATTTTACTATTACATACCATATTACAATCATCCTACTTTCAATGTGTTAACATTTTTAAGAAGATATTTTAAGGCTTACTAAGGCTTTATATTTGGATCGAGGAAATCAGTGCCCGTTGAGACTTTTTAAGGATCCGCAGGAACCCTGCTCTGAAAAACGTTACCGTTTTTGTCCCAAAAGTTTCACAACAAAATGAAAGTTTTAGCTTTTTTGACGTGAAGCGAACCGTCAAAATAAAAGCTGAGACATGCAACCGTTTAACGCAATGACTTATGGTTTAGTCCCCAAATTAAATTAGCCTCCTGCATCACAGGACCTGCAGTGTGATTATTGTTCACATTCATTTGACGATGATGATGCTCAAACGATACACTGTGCAGCTCTAGAAGGAAACGTGTACTTTTATTAATTAATTCATTTTTTTTTTCACATCACAGGGTTAGAAAAAACTACTATTGTCAGTTTTTCCCAAAATCTTACAGGTATAATTGTATGGAGCTAAACATAAGTTTTGTTTTGAAACTAAAAAAAGAGATTTGAAAGGTTTCTAATTTGCTTTCCAGTTTCAAACAATTTCATTTAGAAAATACTTTTGGCCCCAATTTAGCTCCATATAATTCTGATGCATAAAAACCCTGGAACTGAACGATTTTTCTTTCTTCTCTGCCTGTATGCTCATTTTAAAGTTTCCTTGCATTTCACCACTCCATATTTATAAAATATGTCTTTCAAACAGTTCCTGTACTCACTGTAAAGCTTCTCTGAAGAACTGGTACGCCCCGTGGTTGTGTTTGAAGACCGTCAGCATCACTTTCTTCATCTGTGTGCTGAACAGAGACAGAAACGCTTTGCTTCAATTGTTCACGCTTAACATTTAAAAAAAAAAAAAAAAGCTGTGGTTTTTACTTGTTAGCCATGAGCTGAAGTATCTGGATGAGAAACTTGCCGAGCCCTTTTCTCCTCACTTTGCTCTCTAACTGCACCTCGTAGCTGTGAAGTAGAGGAAAACAAAGACGTCGAATGAGAATAAAAAAAAAATAGAAAATGCGCGCACTGAAGAGCAGCGCACCAGTATAAAACCTCCTCCCCGCACTCCACGTCGAATCTGAAGTGAGAGAAGGCCAGGGGGGTGGAGTCTGCGTCCCGGGCCAGCAGGTACCACGCCCTCTCGTCGTTCATCTCCTCCCTCTTTTCCCTCTCCTTCCAGCCCCACTCACTCTGCTCGTATCTGCAGCAGAAGGAAAGACACGGTTTTCCTTTTCAAACTGCTAACTGAACAAAACACGCAAAGCGTAAGAAGCTGATTTAAGTCGTTCCTCGTCAGCATTTTCCCCCCCTCCTGTGTTAGATTCAGTCAAATCTGTGACCTACTGTCAATAAAAACAAAAAACACAAACATCTTACAGCGCTTGCATGTTGGCTCTGGTGAGTTCGAAGGCCCACTCCACGGCCAGCGGGTTCAGGGAGGTCACCCTCTTACACTCGATCTGTAGGTTCAGCCTGGGCGAGACAAAAAGTTCACGTCAAACAAACAGAATGAACAGAATGAACTCTTCGTCAGCGATCACAGAATAAGAGCACGAAGCAGCCCGTACCCGTTTCTGTCGTACTTTTTGAAGGCTGGGAACGCAGCCAGGGGGTCCTCGAGCTGCGAGAAGAAAGAACAACTTTAAAATTTTTACCAAACAAGCTTTTTGTTTTTAAAATTCCTTCACGTTTAAGAAATTCAGCAGGAACTTTAAATCATTTTTACATTTTAAGACCCGGCTCGGCCTTATTATACTCTCCGGCCCCATTTGTGTTTGCAATGAGCAGAGCTCCGCCTCGATGTGGGCGGGGTCATAATATTAAAACACGTGCAAATCTTATTTTGTTTGAGTTGCGACACAACAATAATGAAGTACACCAAACTCGAAGGAAAAGTACTGAAGACTGTAATGGATCATCCTGCTGTGTAACGCTTCAGAAAACAGGGCAAGAAAATACGGAAGCTAATGGTAGCTAATGTTAGCTCGATATTTAGTTCAACTAATGAGAAAAAAAACAGTCACCACAAACAATTCACATAAATTTACTCTCATCTGTGTGACGTAAACCAGAGGTTCTCAAACTGGGGTCCGTGAGCTGTAGCTTGAGGGTCCTCAAAAAATTACAATAATGCTGCGTTCACACTGAACGCGATTTGAGCGTCAGGAGCGTCAGGTTTACATGCAAAGTCTATGTGAACGAGCC
>JARVJO010000001.1:15442312-15469484 GCA_031762555.1 Cynodonichthys magdalenae
TCCCCCCACTTTATACTCCACAGTTCACAGTTCACAGATCACAGATCACATGGCAGAACAGGAAGGTGCAAAGCTGAGTGGCCCGCTCAGCCACACCGGCCCCCCCCCGCCCCCCTGGGGATGAGGATCATGAAGGGTAAGGACGTGTCTAGTCTGCACGTCATGGCTGTTTTATAATCTGAGATTTGGGTTTTTCAAAGCACTATTTGGATAACTATGTGGTAAAAGAAATTAGATCTTTCTCTTGGTTGTTTCCCCCATTTTGATTCCAGATGCTTCTGTTTTTCATCATGTTTGAGTTTTTCAGAACTAACATTTTTTTTAATTTCTTTTTTTTTGCCTCAAATCTCACCTGCTTTGCAAAAATCTAATCTAAGAAAAAATGCCTACATTTTGTTGTATGAACTGTTTAAGTTGTGTAATTGGAATCAAGATAAGAATAATTTTAAAGCCATAATAGTTGTCAGTTGTTTTGGTTTGATTTTTTTTATGTTTCTACCAGTTTCTACATCAAGAAATAATTGTTTTGGGAGTTATTGTAGCTCAAACTCATCAGTTTTAGAAAACTTCTAATTTTCTTCACATTTGTTTACAACTAAGTTCTGAGAAAGCAAAACAAAACAGACAGTATTTATGTTTATTTTGGTTGATTTAGATTTCTCTCTTAAGGCCCTGTCCATAACGTTTTTGGACAACTTATGCCAACTTGTGAAAAATTTAAAGACATCTACGGTGAAGATGGAATTTAAAAAAAAACAACTGGAAGCCACTTTTAGGCGTGTACATTCTGTAATGCTAACAAATTGATCAAATACATACCTTTTATTAGTAAGTTAGACATAAAAAATGGCATAAGTTGTCTAAAACATTATAGTGTGACAGTGCTTTTAGGGCTGTAACTTGTGATTATTTTTGGAAGGGGTCAAATTTCGATGAGTCAACTGTTAGTTCAGTCAATGCTTCCTCATGTTCCAGAGGCACAAGTAGTTTCTGTAATTTAAAACAGAAAAAGTGCAAATAAGTAACCAAAAATGAGCATGTCAACACACCTGAAATGAACGAGTGATTGACAGGCTCCTGCTAAACTAAATGACATTTTGAGTAGATAATTAAATTATTTGAATCAGGTGTGTTGAAGCGGGAAACAACTAAAACACGAGGGTCACCAGGAGGGGTTTATAAATTTAAAACTGGTCTAGTGATGTTTTTGCTACTTGTCCCACGAGTAAATAGGCCTTTTAGCTTCACAGCTGCCTGTCACTCAATAAGTAATCCTCATAAAGTAAAAGGAAACAAAGAAATAATAAATTAATCTATATTTTTTATTTACATTTTGTCATGTCATCATGTAACTAGGGAGAATGATGAAAGTCATACTGACAAACATGAGACTGAGCATTTTACTTATAAAAAACAGCTACAACTCCTTCATTTCTCATAAAATGATCTTGATCTCAAATTCTGTCATGAAAGGCGGCAGACGATATGCATTCCTAAACAAAATGTTGGTTTTATACACAAATGAGTGAC
The DNA here is from genome assembly GCA_031762555.1 of Cynodonichthys magdalenae. NCBI lineage: Eukaryota > Metazoa > Chordata > Actinopteri > Cyprinodontiformes > Rivulidae > Cynodonichthys > Cynodonichthys magdalenae. Next base: position 15,443,843 of record JARVJO010000001.1, read on the forward strand.
GTCTTCTCTGTTTGTTCGCAGTCATGCCCTCAGTGATGGAGCGTTCGGGGGCCGGGGTCCTGTCCCGGAGCAGAGCCAAAACCGTCACCAACGGCAACAGCCAACCACACTCCGAGGAGGAGAGCAGCGACGAAGAGCACGCTCACGGTAAACACGGTTACCTGCTCACCTGTGTCCGCATCAACGCAGACTCTCCCCGAGTTAAATCCACGCGCGGCGACGGGCCGCTTTAAAACGCCGACTCATGTTCCGGCATTAAACAAACGCTCAGATGTTTTATTGCTGCATCATGCCAGCTGTCCTAGTTGCATTGCTGCAGTGCTTCACATTTCCCCCTCCACCCCCCACCCTGCTCCATTATCCTCTACTGTCTCCACTCAGTCTCTGTTGGTCTTTGAGGTTTTTTAGATCACACACAGATGTTTAATTTTAAATCAATACGCTTTTATGTTTTCGCAGCTTTGGTTTCCTCTCTCAGCGTCCTGCTCCTTCAGCAGTCCCCCTTCCTGGCTCCTTCGGCCCATGTGATCCATCTCCTCGTGTCCCCCCCTCCCCCCTCCCATCCTCTGTCCCTCAGCCTGAGGAAGCTCGGATATGTGTCTTCCTCCTTGTCGTCTCTTTTTCACTCATTGCTTTCCCCTCACTCCTCCTCTCTTCTGTAGCTCAGCACTAATTAACGTCTGCCATCAGCTGCTTTCTTCGTTTATCTGAAACAGTAAATATGTTGAAGCTCTAAAACCGGCCCTGTTGGATCAGACTTTAATGTCAGGAGGAAATAGGGGTAAATTTTTTTTAATTGCCTCCCACGTCTGTGTGCTGTTTATTAGCGACGTATCTCACAAACGCGAGAGCGCGTCCCTACGCCGTCCAGCCGAGACACACTCCCTCCCTGTCAGAGCAGCCACAGAGAGCCGCCTGTGTCTCCTCGCTGTCTCTGCTGTGCAGCAGAGCAGCTGAACGAGAACAGCCACTATTCCACATAAACACACTCACAATCACAACACTTGGAGCACACCCTGTGAGACGATAGAAAAAGACGCAGTTTTTATCGCAGCAAGACAATTTCAGCGCTTCTCATGAATTATAAATCAGATTTTAATCTGTAGGATTGTAAGCTGTGAGTTTTAAAATGTGTGAACAAATACAGCGGAGAATAAAACAGAAATTATTGCAGAGTTTATGTGTAAAATTAGCCTCGGAGGTGACTGAATGCCTTTTCTGTCAAAGTATGAATGTTTTTTTTTTCTTTATCAAGTTCTGCCTCAGTTTGGGGACAATCAAGACTTTATTTCTTTATTTCTTTACTCTAATCAATCACTAAAAGAAATGATCATAACGTTCAGATTTTGTCTCTCCGTGCAGACAGCATGATCAGAGTTGGAGGAGACTACCAGGCCCAGATCCCGGAGTTCAAACCAGGTGAGCCCCGCCAGGAAATCTCAAGAGGAAGAGATGACGGTGAAATGAAGGAAGTAGGAAATTACAGGTTTTTTTTTTAATAAAATGAGGAAAATCTACTTAAACTACTAAAATATTTATCCTCCATACCAGTTAGAGTATAAGATTTCTATAAATACTTTATAAAAGTACAACTTTTGTAATTTTAAGAATGATTAAGCTTTAATTGTTTATTTATCTGGTCAGTTAAAGAAAATATAACCTCTAAAAAAAGACAAAATCTGCATCTGAACCCAAATTAAACTTCTGTTGGGAACAAAGAAAGGTAAGAAGTAGGAGTAAATGGGGAGAAGAGAGATATCAAATGATTCATATTTGGGTCGAACAATGAGAGAGGAAGAACATAAAGAAACTAAATAAGAAATTAAATATATATTCTCGACATTATTTACTTTTTTAAATTAGGGGTGTAACAGTACATCAATCCACATCAATATATCAATTAAATGATTCAATGACATCAAAGCAAATCACAAACATTGATCCATATCGTCATCATTTTCTCCTCTAACACAACTGTCAATAATGTTAGATGGACATATATCACATCATATAGATAGCAGACTTGTGAATTAAACTGAATCAAAATCGTGTCATGGCACACGATATAATGTATAAAGCTGGTGATTTACAGCCACCTCTAGTTTGAATGTGTTCAAATATTTCTGTTCTGTTTTCCTCATCAGACAGTCCAGCCCGCTACAATGAGAAGGACCAGAGGAGCATGTTGGTCTGGTGTCCCAACACTCAGCTCTCTGATGCAATGTGTAAGCTGAAAACAAAGGAAACTGTTAAAGACACAAATAATCTTCATCTTTTGATTGTCACTTTTTATTTATTTATGTTTTTTAATTTCAGTGGATGAATACATCCTGATGGCTAAAGAGAAACATGGATACAACATGGAGCAGGTATGTGAAGCTCATGAAATAATAATAAAAAACAGGATAAAACGTGGCGTTTAACCCGTCTCCACCTTCTGTTTCCCAATTCTCCATCACTCCAGGCTCTGGGCATGTTGTTGTGGCACAAACACGACGTGGAGCGCTCGCTGGCTGACCTGGCCAACTTCACGCCCTTCCCAGACGAGTGGACGGTCGAGGACAAAGTTCTGTTCGAGCAGGCCTTCAGCTTCCACGGGAAGAGCTTCCACCGCATCCAGCAGATGGTCCGAGACGGCTGGAAACTCTAGATTTTATATCTTAAAAAAAAAATACAAATCTGATCAGGGTTATTTGTTCTGTAGCTTCCAGACAAACTGATCTCCAGCCTGGTGAAGTACTACTACAGCTGGAAGAAGACCAGAACCAGGACCTCCGTCATGGACCGTCAGGCCAGGAGGCTCATCAACAAGAGAGAGAAAGACGACAGGTTCGAAACACACAAAGAAAAATTCAATTCAAACCTCAGAGGAAGCTGTTTATAAACGGATGAATGAGCAGATGGACAAGCAGGAAGAATAAATACTGATGAAGCTCCTCATCTGAGGTTTGACATTTCCAGATCTTCTCTGTTAAACGACGCTCAACGGAGCTCATGAATATAAACGAGGAAGAGTCGGATTATTACTCGTCGTTTGAGTCGATGTATTTGAGACGTCATTTAAAATCGGACAGAAGGACGGAGCCTTAGCACAATCAAGTCTTGTTTCTTTTTTTTTTTTTTGTGCAGTAATGAGGACATAGAGGAAGGAGAGCCGGTCAGCGACAGCGACTTTGAAATGGATGCCAAGAAAGAGGTAATAAAAAACTTTATTCAACAAAAAAACAATGGTTTTAACTGGAGAAATGGTATTTCTTGTGAAAATATATTGCTGAATGATTTAGCTGAAATATTTTGAAATGCTGAACTACCAATGCTTGCTGAACAGATGAGGTGGAACCCAGGATTATCTGAATGATGGCTGAAATTTGCTGAGGAACCCAAACTGAAAACAAAAGCTTAAAGAGGCAGATAAAAACTAAAAGTAGTAGAAATATAGCTGAAAGCAGCAGAAAGAAGGTAAAAGGAACAAAAGTAAAGTTTGAAGTAGCAGAAGAATTGCAGAAAAGGTCAGAGTGATAATTGCTGAAATCAGCAAAATAGAAGCCGAAGGAAGCTGAAATTAGAACAAAGAAGCCAGAGCCAATTGTAAAAACTTCAGTAAAGATTTGTTAACCTTTTGAAGGGTTTTGAAGATGGCTCCATTCATTTTCAATGAGAAAAAAGTGACTGAAAAAGCTAAATAGCTGAAAGAGTATAGGTTGCTGAAACACCAAAAATCATAGCCAAGAATGGAAGGAGCTGTACTTTTTCATATATAAATAGTTGAAATAGCACAATAATTGTAGAAGGAAATGCGTGCCAAATAAACTAGAGAACAGTGAAAATACTCAGAAAATTAAAGAGAAACACAGAAATGATACAACTATTTCTTGTTTTCTTTCCACACTGTATTTATCAGCTCCTCAGTGTTGATTTTTAATTTAAAATCTTAGCTAAATTAAAGTTTGTGGGTTTATCATATAAACGTGTATTTGAGTCACTGATTCCCTCGACCCCTCACTCCCAGGCAGTGAAGCAGAACCCCAGCAGCACCGGCTCAGAGAAGCCTGCCCCCAGTCGGTCGGGGCCGGTGAAGAAGGAGAGCATCGGGGCCCAGTACAGACACCACCCCCTCAGAGCCCGACGCAGACCACCTAAGGGGATGCACCTGGACCAGGCCGACATCATGGCCCTGTCGGCCTCCCACGACGCCGGCGTTCTGTCCGTGCGTCAGCTCGACACGCAGCTGGTGTCGCTCAAGAGACAGGTGTGTTTTCACTCGTTTAGAAGTCTAGTCTTAGTTCTGCTGTAGCTGTCAGAGGTAATTTAGAACAAACAATATCTTACCTGCTGTAGATAGATTTGTGAATGGCCTTTAGAGAATTTGAGTTCTGCTTAGTGCCAGGAGGTATGACCATAGTAGTTATTTCTTGCCTTTTTTCTTTTACTATAATTCTGTCTGTTGTAAACAGTCGTGCATTTTGGGCTCATGTCACTTGAGCAGTGAGGGACGGGGGGGGGGCAGGTATGGTGGTGAAGGAGGAGGGATGAACAAAGATCGTTATCAGGCAAAATTACTTCACACATGAACTTCGCACGCCACTGATGAGGTGTGTTCTACATTTAGCAGTGGTGTAAAATCTCCATTTGCCGCCTGTTATTTGTCTGTGTCCAAATTCAGGGGCTTCATCCTTTAAAGGTCAAATTTGAAGGAAGATTACCTCATGGCAATGCGCTGAAGGCTGTCCAAATTTAAAGGCTGCTCCAACTGCAGCCCACAAATGTGTCGTCCTTTCCCCCTGATTTGAGAGAAGGGACCGAATCTTTCTTAGCTCACTCTATCCCAAATTGATGGACAAGACTAGAGACAGGAGAACAGTTTAAAATAAACATCTGGCAGAAAAAAAAATAAAGTTTAAAGTGGTTTGATTTAAACGTTTTTTATATTGTTCTTGTCAGAAATCATTGTAAACAACAGTTCTTCATGTGTTGCCTCTAAGCTGATTTATAATAATATATTAATATTTTGCTAATTTCAATCTTCATTGCTTTCGTTTAGCGTTGTCACGGTTGCTAGGCAACATGACACATGCAAGAATTAAGCTGAAGTCTTAATCGTCTAATCTCAGACACTTTCTTCCGGTCTTCACGGTTGACAACCTGGTCTATCTAGACCATGTAGGCTGGGTCCTTTGAAGGACGCAGCCCCTGAATTTGTACAGAAGGCTGCTCCCGGTCTACTTCCTGCATGCACTTTCAGTCGTGCTGCGAGGAAAAGGGTTTGGGTTGTTTAAATCAGTACACTGCCCAGGTCTGTCTCAGCTAATTCCACGTTACAAACCTTTATCTTGCAGGTGATAATAATAGTAATATCCTCTTTTCTTTTGGTTTAACCCCAACCTTCCTTTGTTTCCTTCCTCTCTCAGGTTCAGTCTGTTAAACAGACCAACAGCAGTTTGAAGCAGAGCCTGACTGAAGGTGTCGACGCCTTCAAACCCACTGAGGTGAGTTTCCCTCCTCTCCATCTGTTACCTCATTGATTTTTGTTTCCCGCCTCTGTTTACTCATCATCCGTTCTGCTCTCGCTCCGGTCCGTTCCCTCTCCTCTTTCATTTATCCGCTCTGCTGTTACCTCGACGGCCTCCAGGTGTCACTTCCCCATCGCCTCACGTGGGACAGAGACCAGTCTCGACCTGCTCGTGGCGCTCCTCTTAGTCTCTCACCTCTCTCTGCCTCTCTTTCAGCCCGCCCCGAAGATGAACTCGCGTTGGACCACGGAGGAGCAGCTGCTGGCTGTGCAGGGTGAGTAGAAGCTGGAGCCGCCTCTTCCTGTCAGGTGACACATTCACGTTGTCCACACAGGACTCACACCGCTGTTCAGACATATTTAAACATGTTCAAGGTTATTTAGAGTTTACTCATTAAAAGATATCAAACTCAAAGTGAGTGTGAGGAAATACACACGTGGACTAGTTTGTATTTCATTTATTTTTGTCAGTTTTAAGTTATTATGGTGACTTTTGTGGGTTTTAATCTCATCGTTTAACACGATATTTATCAATAATTTCCATAAAATAAAATAGTAAAAAATGGATCATTTATATAAAAATCAACTCAAATTGACAAAATATCTTAAAATAGATGGTTTTAAGTAACGTCATCATCTGGGTATTTTTATTTTTTACCAGCCGTGCCATGTTTGTGGGCTAGCATTTAGCCTGTAGCTAGGAAACCAGTATGAAGGAACAGCAAAAGCTAGCTACAAAAATATTACAAAAATTGAACGAGGCAGATGGATGCTAACAGGACTCCCCACGCTACTGTCCTAAACCACGACACTAAAGTCAAACCAGCTCTGAGCTTTAGCTTGGATTGAGTAAAATCTTTGCAGTTATAGTTCCTAATGCCACGGTAGAGGACTGCTACATTGCTAATGCTAGGTCCTAGCCACTTATCTTGTTTTCTCAATGTTATGCAAAAAAAACCCCAAAAAACTGCTGACTCAGGCTCTAAATGTCTTCAATACTTAGCCTGATGGGTTAAGGACTGTCGGACCACCAGGGCTATAATACACTGGAGGAAACCCTGGTACTGCTATGTTAATAATGCTAACATTTCAGGTTAGCGCCCACAAGTATGGCAAGTTGATACGTCACTTAAGAACCATCTATACGAGTCTGAACTTTGCAAACCAAAGACTTAAAGAACCCTTGAGCTTTAAACTTGTTGTCAGAGGCCTGAGAAGAAAGCAGCTCCAGCTGTAAACAGTGTCCTTGTTTCTGCAGCAGTTTGAATGTGAAGCAGGTCAGGTCTGCTGAGAGCAGGTGCATCAGATGTAGGTTAACTGTAAACATCGTCTCTGTCAGACGTTGAGTAAAGAAAACCTCCTGTCTCCTCTCCAGCCATCCGTCGCTACGGTAAAGACTTCACAGCCATCGCTGAAGTGATCGGCACTAAAACTGCAGCTCAGGTGAGCTCCCGTTTCCTTGGAAACGCCTCCATTTCTTGCTCTGACCTCAGCCTGAGTAGCTTTCAGTTTACCTCTCTGTCCTGAAGTCATTAGTCTCCCGTCCTCCGCGGCGTCCTTGAACGCAGCGCGGTCCTCGGCCGTCATTAATTTCATCTCCGTCTACTCGCTCAGGTGAGCTCGTTCTTCGTGAGCTACCGGCGGCGCTTCAACCTCGACGAGGTGCTGAGGGAGTGGGCGGCCGAGCAGGTGGCCACCAACCGGGACCAGAGAGACCTGAGGAGGAGCAGCGAGGAGGTGGCGGCAGCTGCAGACGGAGGAACTGAAGAGGAGGAGGTGAGGACTCAGGATGTTCATTTATAGTTAAATATTTTAAGACTTTATTGTTTAGACAGGAAGAACATTAATCTGACTCTGGTTCAGGTTTCACTGGTACTGGACTCTGGTTCAGGTTTAGCTGGTACTGGACTCTGGTTCAGGTTTCACTGGTACTGGACTCTGGTTCAGGTTTAGCTGGTACTGACCAGTTGTTTTTGTCTCTTCAGGTTAAGATGGAGGACTCTCCTCCCGACACGGCCAGCAGCAGCTCCTCTCCTCCCTCCTCCATCCACACCTCCTCCTCCCTCTCCCAGCCGCCTCCTCTGCTGCGCCCGGCTCCGCCCTCGGCGCCCCCGAGCCTCCTCCGCCAGCCGCCTCCTCTTCAGACGCGACCGCTCCAGAACCGAGCGCCACACAACCATCCTCCCCCTCCGCTCATCAGGCCCGCAGTGACCACCACCTCCTCCTCTTCCTCCTCCAGTCTCAGGGGTTCTCCTCCCTGCTCCTCCTCCTCCTCTGTAGGTCAGCTGCCTCCATCACTGGTGGGGATCAAAGTGGAGCAGCCCAACTCTCACTGATAGAACCGCAATAACATCGACTTCACTTTTACCTGGAATAATTGGGTCACGTGATCGCTCAGGTTCTGAAGGCGACGTCGTTCATTTTAGATCACCCTGTTACTGTAACACACACTACCTCCAACACACACACCTGGTCCGATAATAAATATCTGCAGCGGAGGATCAAAGGAGAGAAAATGTGACGAAGAGGAGCTGCTCGCGTCTGAACCAAACCTGCTTCCTACAGGTCCACCTGAAGAATCGTTTTTTCTTCTGAGCTTTGCTTTAAATTTTGAGATCCTCAAAGATCTAATAATTAAAAAAACAAAGACAAAATGAAGAGGCAGAGATGATCTCTTCCTCTCGGGTCATAGCCATGTGTTCCTAGTCTTACCTGGAGTAACGTTCTGTTGACTGTTAGTTTCTGTACGTAGTTTAGAGCGTGCTTCGTTATTTAGAATCATTGAACAAGCACTAAAATAAGAGCCAAAATAAAACTTGTGACTGGACTTGAGTTTTTTGTATTTTGAGGTGTTTTCAGTGATGAAACACTGGCTGCTCCTAACAGGAACTGAATCCTCACATATGGAGGATTTAAGGTTGACCTTTGACCTCTTACACCTGTACAGGACCCAACAAGTCAGTTTCTACAAGGACCATCAGGATCTGGACCTGGGAAGTTGAAGCAGGACCAACTTTCCCTGCAGCCTGGTTCCACAGGTGATCAGTCCCGACAACTCGGTCTAAAGAAACGGAGCGTAATAAAGCAAAAAAAATTCTAGTAAGTCAAATTTGTTTTGTTTTTTTGTTGTAAATCTTAGAAATCAAAACGTTTCACTAGATCAGGAATAATGTGTTGCGACTTGGTGGCCGAACAGGAGAGACAAAAACCGAACAAAACGGGGGAAAAAAAAGTTTTCTGCAAAAATGCAGTGTGAATGCTGAAAAATATTTGCAAAAAAAAAAAGAAAAAGATGTGCAAATTTGATCCAAAAAGCAGCAGAAAAAGCTAAAACTAGCACAAAGATGCAGAAAGAGCACAAATTTGCTAAATTAAGCAACTGAAAAAGTAGCTAAATATTTCACAAAAATGCGATTTTAGTTGAAAAACGCTGACATTAGCTTAAATTGCAGAAAACGGCTGTAAATCATAAAAAGCTTAATTAGCTAATAACTTAGCATAATAGCTGGAAAGAACAGAAAAACCATATTAGCAAAAAAAGTTCAAGTTTAAACGGTTCACAGAAAGAGTTTTATGTTCAAGTTTTACAATTTTTGTTTTCCCACAACTTGTGCCACCAAGTTTGCCAACAATGTTCGAGCTTTTTATAATTTTTAAATCTTTCTTTTTGACTTTCAACTCTTTTAGATACAAATTAAACATGAAAAAGATATTTGTATCTCTGTAATGGAGAACTTTATAATCCACCCCAGAAGGCGTTGGCTGGGGTGTTAGGTTAGGTTCTTGAATTAGGTTTTATATTCTGGGTCTGATTGTTTCACATTTAAGCTTTAAGAAACATCTTGTTTTAGCTTCATCAGTTCAGTCTTCATTCCAAAGCTAGCAGATGTGAGAGGTCAAAGGTCGTCTGAATTAACTTTCTGCTGTAACCAAGTGATAATTCAGCCAGTAAACCAGGAGGAAACGCATCTCGTCTTTTTATTTAAGTCTTCTTGAGGTCTTGACATGTTAAACTTGTTTATAAAGCAGTTAAAGTCTCATCTTTATCCAGTTGTTTCACCACTTCTTTTTCTGAGCAGATTTTTATTTTAATAAGAACTGTTCAGTTTGAAGCAGCTCTGAGTAAAAAAAAAAAAAAAAATCATTTTGTGCATCTGTTATGTTTGTCTGTGAGAAGTTGTTCACACTGTGGTGACAGAACCAATTCTGTTCAAAATAATAAATTTTAGAATAAAAAACCAAAAAGTCCAAATGGTTGATTGTTTTCTTTTATCCAACCTGGTTAATACTCTCATACTACCACACCTAGTTTTAGCTCAGCATTGGTTGGGTTATCTTAAGTTTTGGTTGATTTAAAAAATAAACCAGTTGTACAACTGGCTGTTAGGAGCAGAGGACTGAATTCTGCTAATAAGGGAACTAGCTTCTCATTTAACGGATTAGCTTTTTTTTTGCTAACGCTGGAAACCCTTAGCGGATCGAAGTCCACTAAAGAATTTACAAGTGTTAAACCTAAATTTTTATGGCATTTATCCCAAATTAAAAACTAGTCCCTCTTACAAGGCATGCTGAACATGTGTAGGATGTAGCATGTTTAGCAGCTAAACTTCAAACTAAGCATCAAAATGAAAAAACGCTTAATATTTAAATAAATATGAAAACTGACTAGATAACATATGGTAGCTAAATTAATAGATTTGGTCACCCACTTTCAAATTAAACCAATAGACAAATAATTTGTGTCAGTTCCACTAGTCTTCAACTGGAAGGAGATGAAGACGGTCAGTTGTTGTCCTAGCAGTTAGCATTAGCTTCTGTTTAGCAGGTTAGTGTTAGCGAAGCTAGGATTCTAATTTAGCTGATTAGAGGTTAGAGAACCTAAGCTTCTGGTTAGCTGGGCTCACCGCTGATTAAATTCAATCTTATGGTTCACAAGATATTATGCTAACAGAAAGGTAAATTACAAAAAATCAAGTCCTAGAAGTTGGGTTCTGTGGAGACAATATGAACAAACAATATTTTATCTGTCGTAGATTGCTTTTTGAGTTTGTATAAAATCTTATGCTAGCTGGATTAGCGAGCTAACTGCTAGTCAAAGTGGAACAGAGATTAAAGTTGCCGTTTTACAAACCTTTACGTTATCAGTTTTACATTAGCTATTTGCAAGTGCAAATAGTACTAGCAGCAGCTAGCTGTAGCACTTCTAAAGCAATCTGGAGCATTTGGATTAATTTGTTTGTACCCTAGCACAAAAACAAAATTTGTCTGGTCAGAACCAGAAACTTTGTTTTTTTTTCCTTCTGTGAGTTGTGAGGCCCTCGTGGTTCTTCTTCAGTGGAGTCCATTATAAATCAAAAAGCTGCCATTAGAAAACAACTTGTAAACCGGCCATCATTATATCATTGTTTTATTACTATCATTGTAATTTTTCATCATTTTGTCTTTGCACAAAAAAGAATACATTTTTTTTAAAGGAGTTGATCATCCCTCCCGACCCCCAGAAATAATAAACAAAAAAAAAAAAAACACCACTACAGTTACAGTTTGCTCAAAACACATTTAAAATCAATGTAAATTACAGCAATGTAAAACAAAAAAGATAAGATAAAATCAACCCTGAAAGAGATAACATAACAGCAACAGCCTGAATAATAATAATTTGAATCCAAAACCCAGCACCGTAAAAACAATGATTTTTTAAAAAGAAAAATCCTGATGGAATAAAAACGTAAAAGAAAAAAAAACAAAAAAACAGTGTGTCGATGTGAGAAAAGAAAGAAAAGTGTTGAGTTAGGTACGACTAACTGACAGGCTTTCTTTGACCCTCTTTGTATTTTTATTTCACTTTTTTTTTTTTCTTCAGCGTCAATAAAAGCTCCTCCTCCTCTGCTCAGGGGTTTGGAGCGTGAACGAGTGCTCTGATACGAGAGAAACAAACAAAAAAAACTTCTCTCTTTCTGCTTCAAGCCATTCTGGACCAACAAGGCCTTTAATTAAGTAAATAAAAATAACAAATAAAGAAAAGGCCCAAAAAAATTAATCAGCAGTAGCCACCACCATCATCATCATCATTATTAAATAGATCAACAATCCTGCATTTTGAGGGGGAGTTGGTGTTAAATTGGAGTGGGGAGTTAAAGGTGCATTACACCAAAAAAAAAAAAAAAAAAAAAAAAACAAAAAAAAAAGGCAGCGATGATCCGACCCCCCCCCCCCACACAGATAATCTGTACAAACCCCAAAAATTTCAAAGACACAAAAATTAATCAGGAAATTATTCACCATTCATCGTCAATTGTTGTTTTTTTTGTCTATTTTTTTCCAGTGATCTTTTGTTTTTTCCTCTAATAATAATAATAATAATAATAATAATAATACACACACAAATCTTTGAGTTTGCTTCTTGGGATGTGTAACAAAAAAAAGTGGGGGAGGGGGGACAAGTCAGGTTCTGGATTTGAAGGCGTGATGTGAGTCGAACCAACAAACGTCAGGAGGGAAAAATAAAAACGGTTCGAAGAAAAAAAAAATAATAATAAACTTTCCCCCGAATTAATTTTTTTCAAAAAATAAAAAAAGGCAACATAAAATCCAACAGGAATCTCTTCCGTAAAGGTTCAAAGATGCCCCTCTTGTTCCAGTGCACAACTCTTTAAAAAAAAAACGGCTATAAAATAAACTAAACAAAAAAAAAACAACAGTACGAACGTAAAGACTGCACGGTCGATGGCGACATCAAGTCAGACTGGCCTCCGTGGACTTGATGGTGAGAAATAAAATTAAAAAAGGAGTGAAAAGGTGAAAGTCTGGATGTGTTTGTGCTGAAGAGGAAGAGGATGATGAGTTCAAGGGCCGAAGAGGAGAGGAGGGTTATAAGAGTTTGTTTTAACCATCATCACTAAGTGTGTGTGTGTGTGTGTGTGTGTGTGTGGGCTTCAGAGACTGAAGTCCTGGCTCAGCTGGAGTCCGTTCATGTTTCAGGACGATCAGAATCAGAACAAGTTCACCTCGAACCCTCCGAACTGATAAAGAAAAATGAATGAGGTGATGGCAGAGGCGTGCAGGGAAACTGAATAAATAGGAGGAAAAACTGGAGTGGTCCAAGTGATCAAAGTGTGACTCCTAAAATAAAAAAATAACGAGAGAAGATCGGACATGCAGAAGAGTGGAACGTCTTCGACAGAAGCCCCGCCCCCAGCAGGGTAGAGAGAAGACCACCGTCTGATCAGCTCTGAGTCTCCGTACGGATCAGAAAGCTTTGTAGTCTCAGAACCGGCAGCCCCAACTTTCAGACTTTAGTCTTGATAACAATCATCTTTAGCTTACCTCATATTGCCCCGCCCCCCCCCACATACACCCCGCCCACCTTACAGCATCATTTCAGCCCGTTTCCCGCTCACAGTTTCAGCTCGTTGGCGATCTTTGAGGCAATGTTCTTGAAGGCGATGGACGTGCCCGAGATGCGCTTGAAGCGCACGCCGTTGAGGGAGAGGCGTGGCAGCTTGCACACCTCCATCTCCCACTGGACGAAGTCGTCGTGCGCCGGTTCGCCAGACATGCAGAGCAGCATGTAGCGCTCGCGCAGCTCGTACTCGCAGCTGTTGGAGTCGAGCACCTTGCGGATCTCGCGCATCATCTCCGTGGGCTCCATGGACGAGGTGGTCTTCATGGACCAGGTGAACCTCAGGGAGCGCGGCTTGGCCGTGTCCTTCTGGCTAGCGTTGGCTGGGGGGGTGCCGGTGCCACCTGGAGGGGGAGGGGGGGAAATGATTAAATGATATTTTACTACAAAGAGATGTCCATCTATCCATTCATTATCTATACCCCCTTTTTCCTTTCAGGGTCACTGGTGCCCAAATCCAGCCGTCACAGTGGGAGGGGTGGGGTTCACCCTGGACAGGTCCCAAGTCCATCACAGGACCACACATAGAGACAGACAACCATTCACTCTCACTCACACCTAGGGACAATTTAGAGTTACCAATTAACCTAACAGTCATGTTTTTGGTGTGTGGGAGGAAGCCGGAGAGAACCCACACATGCAGGGAGAGAACATGCAAACTCTACCCAGAAAGGTCCCCGGGCCGGGATTTGATCCGGCAACCTTCTTGCATCAGCTCTACCAACTGAGCCACCGGTGCCGCCCAAAGCACAAAGAGATGTTTTATTCATAATTATTATACTGTAAATACAGGAAATTATTACATTTAAAGTGTAAAAAAGTCTCATGAGTCTTTTTGCTTATGTCTGGCTAATTTTAAAACTTATCCAGGAAAAAACAAAGAAAAAAAAATAAAACATCTTGCACAATCAGTGCTTAGAACAGAAGCTGGGCAGTGGTGAGCACAAATAACCAAAACGTTAGCTTCACTAACCACTAATCCGCTAAACAAGAATCTAAGCTCTGCTAATGCTAACCTGCTAAACAGATAAAAAATTAGCAGAAGCCAACGCTAACCGCTAAATGACTGTTGTTAGTTTTTTTATTTGTTTCATTTGAAGATGGATGCGATTATCTGGGGCAAATCAGCCAATCCAAACCAGAGTTGTGATATTTCAAGCTTAACCTTTTCAGAATAAAAGCATTTATTTGACTGAGTTTGTTTTTTTATTAATACTGTTTGAGGTTAGTCAAACAACAAATAGTACCATATTTTATAGTCAACTTTTGTATTCATTCATTAAATATTGTTAAATGTTTTATTTCTTTTTGACACACACTTTGATACAACATGCTACACACAGACACACCCAGCACTGCTTGTAAGAAGACATGTTTTATTTAATTAAGAATAAATGGTATAAAAATAGAAGTTTAACATTTTAGTAGACTTAAAATTAGCAGGACCTAATTGTATAGATATTTTAATTAAGCAAAAAATCTAATCTGCTAAATGAGAAGCTTGTTCCGCTATTATCAAATTAGGGGAACTGTGCCCACCACAGGATTTGGGGAGGACTCTCATCTACTACCACATTAAGTTTTAGCTTAATGTCTATAAAACAGACCGAGCTGTAGCTAATTTTGTTTGAGAATGTTGCTCAGCTGTGGCAGCCATCTTGAAGTGGGTTGTTTAAGTCCAGTACATCCAATAAAGGTCAGAGCATCATTAAAAACTGTCCACTTGTTCATGAGATATTTTGCTAACGCTACAGACATACACGTCATAAAGTTGGTGATAAAAAAAAAAAAAAGGAAACCAGACGTACCGGTGTTTCCAGATCCCGGTGAGGAGTTGTTCTCGTCGTTGTTGGAGGAGGAGGAGAGAACGCCGCCGGACGTCTTCTCCGACTTGTCGACGGCGCTGCTCAGAACGGACCTGTGGAGCGACGGGACGGACAGGAAGGAAGGAAAGAGGGAAGGAAGGAGAGGAGGTGAGCAAAGAGAGGAAACCAAGTTTCAGAAAGTGGAGATATAAAACAGCCGGGACAAGAGGAGGGCGTGCAGAGGAGAAATCGAGAGGAAGAGCAAAAAAAAAAAAAAGATAAATGAGGATGTGTGAATGAAGACGAGCTGAACTTTTAATCCTCCTGCTGCCCTTGGGTCAAGATGAGCGGCGAGGCCTCAGCAGGAGGGTTAAAGCACCTGTGTGCGTTTGTGTGTCTCAGATCAGGAGGAATCAGGTGAGGTTACACACAAACACACATCGATGCTTAAATTTTGATTCTCTGCCCCACACACACACACACACACACACGCCCCAACATGCAGCTCTACACCATGACTACCAACCTCTACCATGACCTGCAACATCCCCATCCTCTAATTGGTTAAGCCCATTATTACCACCACCAACCAATTACAGCTCAGCTCCCATATCCCATCCACTCACAACAAGCTCCGCCCACTACTGATTGGTCCCACGCTACTGATCAGGGGGTGGGGGAGAATTAAAGGTGGGTTTGGATTCTTTTCAGGTCGTTCTGTGTCTCACCTGCTGCCCTCATCCCGACCCTCTCCCTCATACGGACTCCTCGGAGAAAATCAACACAAGTTTAGTTTCTCTTTGATATTTAGATGAAACAAAAACAACAACAAAAACAAAAATCATCTGGTTGAGAAAGACTGATGACCTCGCCGACCGAAACCTTCCAATCTGAAATTCATTCCACTCCAAGAACTTTAAGTCAAGATGTGACCTTTAATACGGATTAAAGGACCGAGTTAGAACAGAGAAATAACTTTTTATAAGTAGATTATTTAGAATTCTGACCAAACGTGGATTAAACAAGTCGTTTAAGCAGTTACACATCCCCGACGGGTTTTATGGGCCATGAAAGGGCAGAGATACAAGTTTTATTTTACATTTTATTCATTATTGTTGTTAAATGTTTGAATATTAAAAGCATAAACGTGAGGACCGCGGGCCAAATGTAATTATATAAAACATGAAACGCAAATAAAAATAGGTAAAAATCTTTTATTTGTATGATTAAGCAAGCAGCCAGTGTGGTGGCCCATGTTTTTTTAGCCTGTGCACTTGAAGAAAGCTAAATAAAAAAATGAGTATTTGTGGATTTGTAAAGTGGGAAAATCTCACCCCTAATAAGCTTTAATAAGCTTCAATAAATCAATAAATCTGTGACGTTGATTCAGTCAGAGACTTCCTGTAAGCTGCCACTTGCTTTCATTAAGAAATACTTTTTATCTTTTAACTAAATAATGATTTACTTCATGACAAACCTGATACAGATCCTCAGGAAAACATTACAGAACGATAAGTTGAGTAGAGCTCGGAGGAGTTCACGAAACAAAAAAAAGTTTTAAAACGAGCCGAACTGGAACAGAACGAGATGTTCTGGAAAAGATCACAGTTTGACAAAAAGAACAACGACAAAAAAAAATCTCAGAGTGGAAACTTCGAATGGAGGACGGAACAGAACGGTCGGCGTGGCGAGAGCGAGACCTGCAGCTGAAGGATGTTAGGAGCCAGTAATGATCCCAGAACTGAGCTTCACCTATATTAGTACCTTCAGATGGCCCGTTACACACACAGACACACACTACTGTATATAAATACACACACATCCACTCTCAGAGCAGCAGACAGGACAGGAAACCAAAGTGATAAACACACACGACAAAGACAACAGCATGGAAGTGACAAACTCAACAGCTTTTTGATCCAGAACTGATTCTGTAGGGATATTTCCTGCTGCCTGAACAACAAAAAGAACATTTTAACACCTCAAACAATAAAACTTTAACTCTAACTATAACCACAGACTACAGGAAGTGGATAAAGTTAAAGGATAAGAGATATGGAGGTGAGGTATGTTAAATATTCCCCCCTTTAATGATTTATCTCAATATGAAGGATTACAAAGAGGAATCATCTCTAAAATCTACTTATATTTAAACACAAATAAACTTTACAGATAATTATTCTCCCTCCTGATTGTCCAGTTTTGAGAGTAAATAACTGATAAACAGTAAGAAGTTCATTAAATCACACACAGATACAGTACACAGTGTGACCAGCAGGTGGAGCAATGGTCCGCTCACAGCTGGAGAATTGCTCCTCCTGCTGGTTAAAAGCTAGAATGCAGCTGGACTTTTTCAACATTATTCATGTTGGTTTGTTTTTGGCTTTTTTTCCCCCAATGAGTCACAGGTGTGTATGAACATGTGACACCAGGTGTGTTCATGCGAAGGATGCTCAGAATGTGTGTGCGTGATGACAGAATGAAGGTGTTTTCCAGCCACAGTAGGTCAAAGCCATCCAGGTCTGCTGTTGTTAGAGAGCCGCTGCCAGAGTGAGAACAGATGAATGGATGGAGGGTGGGGGGAGAAAAAAAAGAAGGAGAGTGCAGCCTCCGGGTGAGAGAAGTAAATAAATTAAAAGGACTGAAACGCTGAAGCCCCGTCCCTCCTGGGTCCTCTCCTCGACCCGGCTTCCAACCCAAACTACAACCGACTAAAACCGGAGATCTGCTGACGACTCGACCTCAGGAAATCTACCGGACTGATTAAACATGGAGATGAGATGGGGTGATGGTTTGGAAGGTGTTAGCCTGGATTAGCAAACATTTAGGGTTACACAGCTGCCGAACTGTTTAAAAATCTTGAGCCAGTCCTCATCTTTTAACGTTTCGCTTCCAAGGAGCAGAGTTTTTCTTGGGAGTTTTGTCATTTTACCTGAACATTTTTAACGTTTTCTTGGTTTGACCTATAAATTATTAGGAGATAAACAGACTTCTAGACTTAAATATTAAAGTGCCTGTGACATGCATATCCTTCAAATACAAAAAGAAAGAAAACATCTTTATATTTAAAAAAACTTGACTTGTCCATTTTGTCACTTAACTGGCAGATTTTCTTTTCAACTTAGCTCAGCCACAATGAAACAGGAAGTGACATCAAAGGGGGAATTCTATACAAAAAAGAAAACTCTCTGGTCTTTGTTTAATGAAGCAAAAATATTTAAACTCTGACACTTCGTCTTTCTGATAGTGATTCAAAATAATCTGAACAAACAGATTCTTCTCCACAGTCTGTGTTATCTTTGTTTACATTCATACATTCCCCTTTGACATCACTTCCTGTTACTTCACATGCAAATATCTCAACAACTGTTCATCTCAGCGGTATGAAATTTTGTTACAATAAATCAATTAATGTTTTATTTTCAAAAATGCATTAATATTTATTACAAAAACTTGATGTCACAGGAACTTTAAACCTTGTTTATGTAAGAAACTACTTCTAAATAACCTATTTAAATTAGATCCTTTAGCTACTTACTAGCTAAAGCGCCACCAGTGAACTAATGACATACTAGCAGCTGGTCATAAAGACATAATTGGTTTTTATTTCTTTAGTTGAATTATTATTATTTTTAGAGTGGGGACCAATACAGTTTTACAGATAAAATAGTATTTTAGCTCCAACAAAGTGATTCCCAAAGAGCTGTTGGCTAAAACCACACATCAGGGCTATTCAACTGTACAATGTGCAATTTTATCTAACTTAATTTAATATAAAAATTCATTGTAAATCAATTCTAAATGTTAAACTTACAATTAAGTGCATTAAAATAAACCGATTAAAAAAAAAAAAAAGGTACAAAATAGTACAGTCAAGGCCCCACAGGGTTTGAGGACTTGGTTTTTTATGGATTCTTTTCATTGAACCTCACTTGTGGTAATCCTTGTGATTTTTTTCTTTCCTGCTATAGAGTGATTTTTCAAGCTCAATTATCAAGAACAACTTAATTGACTAATTTTGTAACATAAATATTAACTTAATCTAGTTCCATAAAAAACAATACTGTGCAGTACGTGACACATGCTGTGTGTTTGCCAGGATTTTTCTCCAGTTTCCTAAAATCACAACTTTTAGATTCTGTTTATCTGCTGTAAATCATTTTTCAGGCCTGAAACATTTTATTCTTGTTAATTTTTCTAGTTGTTTTTTTTATACCACTTGCAGCACAGAATGCTGCCAAGGTCAGAAGTCCAAAGAAAAACTCAGATCAGGATCACTTTAAAGCAGCTGAGCTGAATCCTGGTCCTCCAGCACTGGTATCCTGCAGGTTTTACTTGTTTCCCCTGCTCTAACACACCTGTTCCGGTGACTGATTTACCTGTTCATGCCTGTTAATCACTGACTCACTCACACCGTGAAGGATTACATGGAGATCTGGGTGCTTGGAAGCAAAATGTAAAAGACTTTCGGAGCGGTTTAAAACTTCTGCACAACACAGGACACATTATTTGCATGTGTCGCTACAAAAAAAAAGGGGGGGGGGGTTGTTTTGATATTTGGACGGCCCACTAGGACCAAAATTTAGGACTTGACAGGGCGTGTGAGCTCAAACAGTCTGCCTGGAACATGAATGGAAAACAGGGCGAGGATGAGGTGGGTGGGAAGGACGGTGGCGGGATGAAGAGGAAGAACGATAAAGGGTTATTGTAGGGCGTGATGATGATGAAGTGCCATGGTGAGTGAGTGAGAGGGATGTTAGTACAAAATTTAAATAATAAAAAAATGTCCAAAACACGGCACTTTAAAATCAGAAGGCTCAAAAAAATAAAAATAAGGAGCCAAACCACAGGGAAAAAAGGAAGGTTCAAGGCACAAAAGGAAAATCTCAACAAAAAGCTGCACGAAACACCAAAAAAAGTGGAGGAAGTATATATATATATAATATATATAAAGAGAGTATACGTGGATATATATCAAGGGGTTATGTTTAACGTTAGGTTATGTTGCCTACCTTCTTGGAAACCTGAACGAGAGATTTCTACAAAAACAAAAGAGGGATAAAGAAAGAAAGAGAAAAAAACGGATGTATAAAAATGGTTTTCTGTAAAAGACAAGCTGCCCTCAGAGTAGCAATTTTAAAGCAATAAAAAAAATCTAAATAAGATTGAATCAGCAATAAATTACAAAAAAATAACTAAACAGATCATCAGTGTTACTGCTGAGTGTTTAAATGTTGGGATTAGAGGTGAACAAACATTATTAGAGGCCGTTCTGTGGGGAAAATTTAATTAAGTATCCCCTCCTTTTTTTTTTTTAATGAAATGACTCCTCCACACACACAGCAGACCGGGGTGTTCCTGAAAAGAAGTGTTTGTGAGGTGGAAAGTTCAACCCTGACAGAAAACTAAAAAAAAATAAACACAAAGACATGATTAAACAACTAAATCTTTAAACATCAAATAAATAAATAAATAAAAATCTTCACACGCAGAGACAAAACCAGAACAAACACGACAGTGATGGTTACGAGACATTCCAAGAATCCTCCTGTGCGTCTGAGCATGTGTTTGTGTCAAGGTGTCCCCACCGGCGGTATTTATAGTTGTGGGAAAAGTGATATCTCCGGCGTAACCATGGATACTGTCGCCACGGAGCTACACTATCGGTGAGTGGGAGGCCTGGAGAGTGGCTGTACGTCCGCCTCCTCCCCACACACACACACACACACACAGCCGGTTTCTACACCCCCACCAGAGGACACGCTGTCCACGCGAAGCACATCCTGAGCCTTTAACCTGACTCTAACCTCCACAGCTGATGAACTGATCCAAACCCTGACCTCAAAGCGACAGCTCAGACTTTTTAAAGAGGCATTTCTGAGGGAAGAATATGAACAATTAGTAACTCTCTTTGAACGACCTCCGTTTGGGAAAAAACAGAATTTAGTCATGACAGAAGTGACGAGCTAATGGCTAGTCCGAGTGATCTCAAAGCAAATTCATCCAAAATTTTAAAGCGAGTTATGAAAAAAAAAAAAAGCTGTTTTATAAACATTTACGCTGTTGAATTTCATGGTTGTTTGCACAAAAAGCGATAGCAGCATCAGCAGCTAGCTGTAGCACTTTCAGCAGGAGTTAAAGTTTGGAAAACTCTGTACCAGTTTTCAAATCTAAAAAAATTCATTGAGAGACAATTTTTTTATGCTGCGTGGTTAGCATAGCTTCCAGTAGTGGAAAAGTTGCAGTAGAGATTTGTGTTTTCAGATCTTTTCATCTTTTTTTTTTGCTGAAACCTGTCTGTAAGTACCTGCTGAAGTTATCACATGACTGACTATAATCGTGACTTTCAAAATGTTTGATTTGTGTAGAAATCTCCAGTTAAACACAATGCTAATAGTGTTAGCTTTCCTATGATATTTTCAATGTTAAGTTGGCTAATTATCGATCAGCAGCTATATTCCAGGAGCTGTCTACAACAGGTAAGATACTGTTTATAACTTTTCCACAGAACATGACCGCAAAAGATGCAAGCTGTCCCTTTAAAACCTTAATTTATTTATCTTTGTATTTTATAAAAATGGCAAAAATCACCTAAAGTGAGCTAACAGAAACATCAGCTTCACCTCTCAGCTTTTTATTTTCCTCCTCGTCCACTTCCTCTTACAGCCTTGCTCGTAAAAAAGCCTCCATTTTTTAACCCTTCTGTGTTGTTACTTCCTCTGTTGGGCATCTTCTCACGCCCTCCTCAGATAATAACCAGCTCCTCTTCCTCACAGAGCCCTTTCACTTAGTTTACTTACACTAATAAAACTAGTAAGTCACAAATAAAATGCCTCCTGAGAGGATGCAACTCATTTTGTGTTGATAAACTATGATTTGCTAAAGCTAAAAAAGCTAAAATGAACACAAGACCATGCTCATCAGGCTTCTCTGCAGGTTGAAATTACTGTCGGAATGCACAGATTTAAAACAAAGAATATGGTTCAGGATAAAAAAAATTGAACCCCTTTAGCCCTTATTTGACCCACAGTTTAACTCCTGCAATCTGAACTGAACACACAAGCAGAAACGGGACCGCAACCAAAATTACTGCCTCGTCACAAACTGCTGCTGCGACCAAAATTACAGGGATGGCACGGCTGCTCCCTTCCTCTTTTAGCAGAGTTACAGATCAGCACTCGTTTAGATGTGGATGAGATCAGCTCCTTTAAAAAAACACGCTGATAGAACTGTGATGACGGAGCAGAGAGGGGAATGTTTCTGAAATAAAAGAACTCCTGAAACGTCACAGTGGATTTAAACTGCACGAGTTAATAAAGAGAACTCAGCTATTAGCCTGAATGTGGAGTTCTCCTGTGTTTCTTTATTTCTGCATACTTTATTATTTTAACTACCTATACATAACCTGCTTCAGGAAACTGGCTTAATTTTGTCTGGTCCCTTTTAGCTCATAGCCACTGTGTTTTGCTTATTTTAGCTACTGTTTTGTTCATTTTATTTTAGTATATATTTCATACTTTTAGCTACAGTTTTGCTAGTAAATAGTTTTTTCTACTTTTAGTTTCTGCATTTCTAGTTTTAGTTACTGCTTTGTTCCCTTTAGCTTTAAGCTACGGTCCTGTTGCCTTTAGCTAAAGTTCTGCTGCTTTAGGCTACAGTTTTGCCGCTTGTGGCTACTGTTCTGCTGTCTTTAGCTACAATCAATTCTGTTGTATTTTGCTACAGTTCTGATACTATTAGCTATTATGTTGCTATTAGCTAATGTTATGCTATTGGCTACTGTTCTGTTGCGTTTTGCTAAAGTTTTGTTGCTTTAGGCTACAGTTCTGCTGCCTTTGCTACAATTTTGTGGCTTTTGCCTACTGCTCTGTTTTTATCTACTGTTTTGCTGCCATCAGCAAAAGGTCTGCTGTTTCAGCTACTTTCCTGCTGCTTTAGTCTACATTTCTGCTGCTTTTAGAAGCAATTCTGCTGCTTTCGGCTACTGTTCTTCTGTTTTTAGCTACAGTTTTGCTGTCTTTAGCTGCTGTTTTTAAGCTACAGTTTTGTTGTCTTTAGCTGCTTTAAAGCTATTAGCTTGTGTTCAGCTCAATTTGCTTGGTTATGTTTTGTTTAGTCTTTGTTCGGCTACTTTTACTTGGCTGTTTCGGCTTTTTCAGCTGTCATCCAGTACTCAGCATTCACACTGTATTTTCACAGATAATGCAGCCTCTCTAACTTGACCAGACTTTCCTCTTCTTCCTCACTTCCTTTTTTGTTCTTCCTGTTTTGTTATTTTCTTCCTCTGCTTTTAAAAACATCACAAACACAAAGAACCTGAACTCTTCAGGTTTTTTTTTTAAATTCCAACTACTCACTTGCGAACAAACTTGGAGGTGAACTTGCTGAAAATCCCCGTGGCCCCGTGCGTTCTCCGGGCCTGGCTGTTGCCGTGCGACAGCGACGGGGAGGCGGGGCCGCCAGAGTAGGTGGAGCCCTGCTGGTCCCGGGCACCGCGCTGTTGACCCGCGTGGAAGGTGCTGCGGATCACCCCGCCTCTGGGGAAGTTGGTTCGGTCCGATACGGTGGCGCTGCTGATGTTGTGGGCCGAAGGGGAGGCGCCGGGCGCCCGCTGCGACGCGCCACTACAGGAGGAGCAGGAAGTGAGGAAAAATAAAAAGATGAAGAGGAGAGTGAGGAGTAGGTGATAAATATTCAAGAAATAAAAGGGAAGAAATCAAAAAGTTGAATCAATATTTGGTGTGGTAAGCCAGATCATTACTTTAAAGGCAACACATCTCAAAGTCGTCATGAAGTGAAAAGGTTTTAGTTTTCACACTGAAATGTGGAACAAACTCACCTGCAGCAAACAAACAAAAACTGTTTCAGGTGTACATACAAGCAGGACGAGATCCTTTTATTGGTGTCTCACATTTCCTCAAACGTACATTTTATATTCCATAATGTAACAGCTGATCAAATGTTTAAATGCAGGTCGAAGTATTTGTTCAGAACAGGATCAGACACATTAACAAGGGAGCTTTGAGACTTCCAACATGAAAAACTTCTTCATTCATATTTAGAAAGCGATGATCTCTTGGGGTCTGTGTACTTTTTGGTCGTTCGATTTTTGTTTGGAAAACAATATTCTCCGTGGTTCCACCTCATCTTCCTCTCATGCTGAGCTCACTGTTGAAGACTACAACCACTAAAATCTGACGTTACTCCGTGTTTGTTTACATTTTGTAAAGAAGGAAGTTGCGCTCTGTCTTCTTCTGAGGTTTTCGTGTTCTTCAGTGGTTCTTGGTGCAGCGCCGCTGGGGGGTGGGGTGGGGTGGAGCAGCCACAACTAACATTAGCTAACTAGTTTCCCATTTCTTTAACAGGCCTCAGTTTATATCACTGATGATTCAAACCCGTTTCCTGGAGCTTCAGCTGCTTTTAGCACATGGTGGTGCATGGTGAGGAACTTCAAAGCAGCAGGTCAGCGGTGCTAAACTTTCAGCTTGACAAAAATAAAAATAAAAACTGGTTGGTTTTCTTCATTTTAAAATAAAATAGTATAACCATCTGTTTTTCAATATTTGTTTTAAAAACAAAAACGAACGACCAACAAGAACACGGAGGGGATTGATGGGCACTTCAGGGCCGTGGATGGTTCACACTGGAGTCTTAGGGAAGTCACATTTAAACGATAATGTGAACAACCAAATAAAGAAAATTTGATCCAAGCAGAAAAAAAAACCAAAAGGGTTTAAAAATAAAAACCCTGCCTATCAGCAGAATTGTGGAGGCAGACACAAAAAAAATAAACCTGCCCAGCCTGATCTGAAGTGTCTGACTGTTCAGTTTTGGTCCAGCAGGTAAAAGTGCAACATGACAGTGGCAGCTTGGTCAAAACAGAGTTGTGTCAACACTTCCTCACGCTTTCCTGAACTCTACTGTCTACTTCCTGGCTGTTGCTAGGTAACCACAGGGTCTGAGATGGCCAGTTTTAGAAATGCTACGAATAAATGGCGAGTAAAAATGCAGCACTGTGCAAAAGTCTTGAGTCGGCCCTCCTTTTTTTTTGAAAATATACTTAACACAAAAAGTAATAAAAACTGTGTTTGGTAGATTATTTCTTAGTTGTAACAACGCTTCTTGGAAATAAATCTTATACCGTTGAAAAGCCTGTTAATTTCCCTTTTAAATGGAGCCACATTTGTAAGGAACATGCATTTGTGGGATGAGCAGTAGAGTGTGTGGGTTGTGCACATGAAGATTCTGCCAATCAGGTGCCTGGTTTAAGGTTTATTGCCAAGACGTGTTGTAACAACAATAAAATAATCAACCAAACACTAATTTCATTACTTTCGTGATAAGTTTATTTTGCAGAACCTCTTTGTAATCGCAAAAAAAATAATAATACATTTCTTTGTGGTTTTGTTGAAGGTCGTTCAAGATTTTCCCTTGGATTTTAGTGGATTTAGAGAAATTTGCGAACTCTTAAATTCTTGTCCTTGTTCTGAACGAGACCGACGAGGCTTCTGGCAGCGGAGCAGTTTGTGTTAAATGAATCATAGAGAAAAGAAAAAAAGATTCTTACATCGATTCCCACATTAATGGGGTAAATAAAATGTTGGCAGCAGAGTTTATCATGATGTAAATAAAAAAAAACAAAGGAAAGAAACAGCAAGAGCAAACATTTCCCTTTATCCAGCTTTCTCCTCTCTGTGCAGGAATGACGATGATGATTTAAAGGTGATTTGAGGAGGTGCGTGTGTGTTTGTGTGTGTTTGACAGAAACACAAAAGACTGACACTTGCCTGGGCCGTGGTGCGTGCAGGTCAGAGGGGCATGGATGATTGGAGGAGGACAGGGACTTGTGGTGGCGGGGACGCGAGGAGGAGGAGGAGGAGGACAGGACGGCAGCAGCTGAGGCAGTGGAGGCTCGGGAGCCTGGAG
>JARVJO010000001.1:15470235-15500632 GCA_031762555.1 Cynodonichthys magdalenae
CCCCCCCCCCCCCCCCCCCCCCCCCCCCCCCCCCCCCCCCCCCCCCCCCCCCCCCCCCCCCCCCCCGCCCCCCCCCCGCAGAGAGACAAGAGGAAGAACAGGAAGTGCAGCAAACAGAACAGAGTTGGTCTTCTTTTATCTCTGTGGTTCCTCAAAAAGAAACCAAACCACAAACTGAGGGCAACTGCTTCTGTGTTTTCATAATATCTTTTTTTTTTTATCTAGTTAACAGAAAACACAAAACAGAACAAAAAAATGTTCACACACTTCTGACTGAGAAACTTGTGCAAGTAGATGAAAGACAAAGCAAAAAGTGCAAAGCAAAGAAACCAGAGGAATTTAAGGGCGACAATAAAATAAGATTTTTTTTCAGTTGATCCAATTTGTATCTGAATATGCACACAAGCATTTTTTAAATAACTACTGTCACTACATGTCAAACTAAACAGCTTTTTCCCCTTAAAACACAAATAATAAATATCTACTAACTGAAGCGATTAAGTTCTTGTAGAAACAAAAAAAAAAAAACTTTTGTGGGAGGAGTTTGTTAAAGACGTTATTGGTCTGTTTGACTTGTTTAGGTGGGGTTGAGGAACGCTGGGCAGCTGGGGGGATGTGTAGCTCAGTTGAAGTGACCAAAAAGCACCTATAACTTTAAATGTAAATAGTAATATTAGTCATAATGAGAGACAGGAAGGTGCTAGTCGCAACAAATTTGGAGTCAAAAAATTATGATAAGTTCACAATAATTTTACTATTTAAATTACTTCATTTTCAAAAACAAGTGAATCCTGTGTTGCTTAATTTTGTTTTTTAGAAAAAAAAAGGAAGATGTTACAAGACTTTTTCCTTCCCTCAGTTTTCTTTCATTTAATTTATAAACTGTATTTTGTTTGTTTTATTGTAGATTTCTTCTTAATAAAAGTTTTAAACGTAAAAAAAAAAGTTTTAATTAATCCGACAAATCACGGTTTTGTCAAACTCCGCCCACCAAAGAACTCCGCCTATATCCCAACCTCCGCAAATTACAGTTTGGATACACTCCACCCACACATTAAGAAACTCCTCCGATGTGCTGCAGGGACCTCTACTTTAAACTCCAACTCCATTTTAATTTCCAAGAGTACAACTACAGATAATTGGAGGAATTGAGGTATGGTTGGTGAGCACACGCATCTTTTGGGATTGCCCAAAAATTAAAACCTTTAGGGAGAACTTTAAGCAGAAGATTGAGGATATTCTAAGGACAAATCTTCCCATGGACCCTCTTTTATTTCTGCTGGACATAAATCCCAAGGATTTACTCACTAAAGAACAATGTTACATACTGCACATTCTGGTAGTAGCTGCAACAAAGACTATTACAATGAACTGGATAAAGCCTGAAAAAATGTTTATATGATGGGAGCATCTGACTGCCAAATTACCAATAAAAATGGATATTTTTTTACAAAAATGGTCACAACTGCCCATTTTATTTTATTTATTAGCTTATTAGCTTTTGTATGTTGATTAATTCTGCGTTTGTGGGTCTATTATTTGTTTTGGTGTGTGTTTATTGAGTCCAATCTCAACAACTTTTAGTTTTTGTTTGTAAATTGCTGTTGTTGATACAATTTGAGGCAAAATGCTCTTATAGGTTATTCAAAGAGACATTCAGTATTTATTTTCCACAGAAGGAACACTAATAAATCTGAACCTAAAAGTTGCTCTGAGCTTTACAATTTGACCTGCTTTGTTACTCGTGTCATGCAAAGCAGCAAACTTCTTCCTCTTCTATCCTTCCTTATTTTGCACCACAATCCAAACCTTTAAGTTCTATTTATACTGTAAAATATTTAAAACCACTTCCTAGAACCAGAAAACTCGTTTCGGAGCTCTGCAGATTTCCCTAACTGGGTTTAGTCTGAACACAAAAACAAAAAACAGTCAGGGACAGAGGAGAGTGGTACCAGAGGCAGGGCAGAGAGAACTGGCAGCCAGAGTTTAACCAATGAAAGCTCATTACACAGAATATAAACATACAGCTGGAAAGAACACAGTTTCTTTCTGACAAGGATTAGAAAAGGCTGATGGAACCATCTGACATTTACAAGGTTTACGTGTATGTACATGTACGGTTTACATATTTTAGTAGGAAAGTCTATTAAAAGAGCAGCATAAAGACCATACAATGCCAGAAAGGGTTAATATTCCATCACAAGTCTTTCTAATCTTCTTAGAAAAAGAGGCAAGGAAAATAGAAATAAGAAAGATTAATATAAAGACAAGAGGAAAACGGAAGGCGCCAAAAAAAAAAAAAAAGTGTGTGACTTTGGGTCCAGAGGGATAAGAGCTCAGACACAGATAAAAGTAGACCAAATTAAGAACATTAAAAAAAAGACAGAGAGAGAGGGGGGTGGGGGGTATAACAAGTAAAACAGCCCAAACTTCAAAGCAATAATGATGGTATAAAAAAAAGCAACTTTAAAATCAAAGCACATGATAACCACTAAGTTAGCAGAGCCTATCAAGGCTAACAGACCCACAGAATTAAAAACAAAAGCAATGATGACTCAGATGACCTCTTCAGCACCAGGAAGTGAGTAAGACAGGTCAAATTTGTTAAAACAACCCAAATAAAGCACTTTGCTGGAGACAAAAGGAGGTCATCTGAGACTGACAACAAGTAATGAAGCATTATGAACCATGAACACTGCGTCACATTTGGAACGATGGTTTAATGTTTATGAAAAAGCACACAGAGCATAATGGCTGGTTAGGCATGGTTGCATGTGTGGAGAGGCAGGAGTTGCGTAATCCCAGAATTTAGCACTTGATCTAACCCGTACCATGAATTTAAAAATGAAAATTTTTGGAAAGGCATTTTGTTTTTGCTTTCATAGTTCAGACCTTTGAAATCTGGTTATAAACAATTAATATCTTACCGGTTGTAGATAGGTCTCTGAATGACCTCGGTCCACAGAAATAAGGTTTAACTCGGATCAGAATAATGAGCTAACGGCTAGTCCGAGCAAAGTGCAATGCTGTTGTCTTAAATCGACTCTGATTTCAAAGATTTTACTGTTGTTAATGTTGCATTACACATCACACAGAATGCTATGATTAGTCGCAAGCACAAATAGCAGCAGCAGCTAGCTGTAGCACTTTTAGTGCAGCCTGGGGTCCTTCCAGTAAGAACAGAAAGATATTTCTGTCAGAATACCAGTATGATGCAAAATTCACAAACATAAAAGCTTTATAAACAGTCATTCACATGAACGGATATATTTTTGAGATTTGAGTTGTTTTAAGACGACAACTATGGAGGTAATTTTGTGTTTTTATTATTCAAACAAAGAAGCAGTTTCAGTAAAAAAAAAAGTAGTTTCAATCAATCAAAAAAAATATATATATATTCCACTATGTCCCTATAGGGACACATCTTACAAAGTTCCTCCTAAGGCCCTGCCCCGGATGTACATGTTCTCAGAGTTTTTTGTTTGGTTGAAATTATTTTTTTTTGTTAAAATAATGTTTTTTGATTGGTTGAAAAAAAAAAAAAATTTTTTTGAATGAAATTTTTTTTTGATTGAAACTGGATTTTTGTTTGAATAATAAAAACACAAAATTACCTCCATAGACAACGATACATTTTATGTTGGACCAGCCCTTAGGTTTAAACTTCTGGAGTCACATGAGGCGGTTTAACTCGTCCATGAAACTTTGAGTCAGATTAAAACTGACTACAATGAGTTTAGTTGTCTAATGTTTGTCTTAAATAAACCAAACTATTTTCATGTTTATGTTTAAGACATTAAGGCTCCAAATTAAAGCTTTAATATTGTGTGAGAGAGCTCATTGTTTTAATCATTTTCTACAAATGTAAGAAAAACTGAAATGCATTAACATGGTTCTATAAAAACTAATAATTTTCTTGTACATAACCGTTCTTTCCTTTTTGCCTACACAATCAAACAATTTAAAATATATATATATATTAATTGTCTAAACAGTTTCTTAATTTTAACAGTTGGTTATATTTTGAGGCTGTAAACAAATTGTATTAATTTCCCATTGTAAAGGTTGCAGACCTTTAAATAGCTATCAAGAACAGGTAAGATGATTATTGTTCATAACATTTCTTCAGAAGGTCATTTTAAAAGATCTGAACTATCACTTTAACTGAAGAGACTCCAGTGCAGACAAACCCTATTTTTGTCTGAACTGGAGAGGTTCAAAGTGGCAGAGGAAGAGAGGAGAGGTGAAAACTAGATTTGGGAAATGAGCGTGTCCCAATCCAGAAAAAGAAGAGGGGCAGCCAGTATTCCTTTTTGTTTTTTTTTTGCTCGGGCCAAGGATTGTTTCCCTCGAACTCCCTGCTCCAACCGGCGGGCCTCCATGTGACCATCGTGGATCTGTAATCTGTAATCTAGCGGAGGTTTGGCCTGATTTTCAGGTCCAGGAGGGCTTACCCCTCCCTGAGCCAGCTGGCAGCGCTCTGGCGAGCGCCAGCCAAAATGTGGGGATCAGTGACGGACACAGCTGTGGGGCCGCTTCATTCACAAACCGTCAGGAGCGTGTTCCTGTTCTGCCGCACGGCTGCGTGTGGGAGTGTTTATCCTCGACTTTAAAACGACACCTGATATTTGTGTGTGTCTGCGTACCTGTCCTTGCCGTTCTGGATGCCCTGGCCGAGCGTGGCTCTCTCAGCCAGCGGGGAGTTCCGACTGCGACTGGTACCGGTGGACAGGATACTATTCTGAAGAGGGAGAGAGACGCAAAATATAAAATGTTAGCAGCAAAAAGGTCCCAATCAGACAGGATTAAATTACTTAACACTGATTTAATTAAGACCCAATTAAACCTGAAGGGGATTTTGTCTTTAGTCATTTTTTCTGAAGCTTGCCTATTTTATCACTAAAATCTTGCTTAACTTGTCATTTTAAGACTCCTACACACACACACACACACACACACACACACACACACACACACACACACACACACACATTTCATGTTGCCATCAAAGCCCACATATAAACAAGAATCAGTTCAAACACAGACCTCAGAGTGAGAGAGATATAAGGAAGCAGTTTGTTGAAACATTTATATGTCAAAACGTTTAGCTCATTCAGGAGAGGAGTGCTGTGACATTTTTTTAACTTTAGTTATAAACCATTACCCCATAATGGTTGCTACAATAAGATTTTACCAAAAAAAATTTGCTGGTACTTGTTACACACCTGGTAACACTGAGGCTTGTCAAAGATGAGACATGTAAAACCGCCTGTCATAAGTTTTCTTTCTTTCCTTTTTTTTTTTATTAAATTAAATTGTCTTTTTTCGACTTATACCATTGAGACAGACTTCTCCTAGTTAAAATACTAGTTCTGGTAACTGCTGACAGTAAAATAGTGGAGCTTGTCGTTCCTGCACAGCCACATTAATTATACAAATGATAACACGATAACAACATGTTATGTTGAAACATGATGGCTTTTCTTCTGATGGCATGGCTGCAGCTCAGACGTGTTCTTATGCTTTTCACCAGCAGATACAAATATTCTAACTGTGCACATCTAAAGAACAACCTGAATAAATTTCATAAGATTTGAAAATGACTTCACAAAATGAAGACAGCAGATAAAAGTGTGGCAAACTTTGTCTGTTAATCAGCATTTATTAAGTTTAATGTTTAACTAGAATTGCTGTTGATCTTTGAACTTACGGCTGATGTCAGCTCATAAAGTGACTTTCAAAATAAAAGTCAATTTCTTAAAACACCTGACACAGAGATCCGTTGATTTCATATATGATTGTTCATATTTGTACTTTATTTTATTTTTTCTGCTGAGGTAAATTGGAGCTTTGACCCTCAATTGTGTCTGAAAACATGATATAATAACAGATGACTGCTGATCTAGCTGTGTAAATAAAAATAAAAACAAAATGCAGTTGATCTGTTAGTGTCGGGACATACAGTGGAAGGCGTGGCGCTCTTCTTGCGGTCAGATGACACCAGAGGGCTGGCAGGCACCTTGGTAGTGGAACTGCCTGATGAACTTTTCCTCCCAGAATCCTCCACTCCAGAGCGGTTGTCTGACTGACCTCCTCTCTTGGAGTAGGAGGAGCCTAAAAAACAAGCACACAGATAATAAAAAGTAAATCTTAAACTCTGACATCACCTCCTTCATCTCTTTCTTTCATTTCATTTTTAAATGTCACCTCCATCCATTTGCCCCCAAACACACTCACCCTGCTCAGTGGTTCTGCGGTTCTGAGGCTTCTGGTTGGATGACACACTGCGCTGTACCTTGGAGAGACAAGACAACTTCAGGTCAGTCAACTATTCTTATTAGTATTTAGACACGTTCAAATAAAAAAACAATGTGTTTACAGGTGTTTTTTTATACATAAAGCTTCTAAAAATAAACTTAATACAAACCCAATAAGTAAAATGGGTGACATTAGCAGTAATTTAAATTGAAGATATAATAAAAAAGTTTAAAACAAGATATAAGAATACAAAGAGACCAATCCATTTCTGCCCTCTATGGTTAGGAGATGTCATCATGTGTTTCGTGAGGTTTCATACCTTGTGAGGCGGGGAGGGGGCGTTTATGTTGCTTAAATCACTTCCTGGCCGTGGCTTAAGGCAACCTTCATCCAGCTGAGTGAGGAAAAAGAACTTATAGCATAAAAACAAGACATAATAAAGTGTAGATATAAACTAAAAATTTAAAAAATGCATTTTCTGTAAAAAAAAGGTAGCGTGAATGCTGAGTTCTGAATAACTTTGCTAAAGAAGCTACAATCAGCTGCAAGCTAAATGTAGCAAAACACTATAGAATGCTAAACCGTAGCAGGTACACAACTGTGCACAAACCAACAGTTACTCCTGCTACTCTATTATACAGCACAAAAACACAGGAAAAAATATTTGTATCTGTTTAGCACAAGCCAGTATGACAGTATTTTGGTATACCGCCGTATTAAAATATGGTGACGGTATTTCAAAATTATGACGATATATGAATGACGTGAGGCGATGTGCCAAATTTCCACCACGTTGCTATGAAAACTGGGACATAAACATTCAAGGCTCTTTCAGAACGAGGAAATAACTATTCTTTATCAGCACAAAGACTGGATGAAGGTATGCAGGAGCGCAGATAAAACCGATCATTTTGAAAATTAAAACCCTAAAAAAAAAAAAAAAAGGCGTACTTTGGTATTTTGATTTCTTTGACATAAAAAGGGGCAGGGCCATTATGTGACTCCTGTTGCTCTCAGATTGAGGGACAAAACGTCAGTTTTTTTCCCACGGCTCTCTCTGCCTCTATGTCAACCTATATGCATGTAAAAGCTAACAAGTCGCTGTTTCTTCGTTAATTATTAATTACTCAACATGTCACATGTATAACCCCCGGCACCCCATCCCCCCAGTAATACTGTATACCTCTGTATTTTCTGAAGGTTATACCGCAGTATGAAAATGATCATTACCATCCAACCCTATAGAACTGGTAGTAGCACCAGACAACAAACTGTATGTGTGAGAGAAGCTTCTACCTCAGAGTTTCTGTAGTCCAGAAGCAGGTACGTAGCCATCACTTCATTGTACTTCTGGCTCACCAGTGAGTCCTGAATCTCTTCTTGAGAATATCCCATCCGCAGCATTTTCTCTGCACAAAAACACCACAAAACAGATTCGCATTACGTACACACTGTGCACTTAAATATATGTGTATGGTTATTAATAAAAGGGATTTTTTTTCATGTAAGTTTGAGTATTTCCGCTGCGTACCTGTTCTCTTGGGGTCCTTATAATCTGGCTGAGGTTCGATGTAGGGTTTGAGTTCCTCCTCCTCGTAGCCCACGTTCATCCATCGGTCCCTCATTATCTGCTGCTGGGATCAAACCAAACACAATCAGGATAACAGGAGCTGTCGAACAGTGTAACTTTATCCTGTTCATTACCACTTTCGCTTTTGGTGGAGTTTGGTCTATTTACAGAAAATACAAATCTAAAAATCTTCAAACGTCAGAATAAAGAGAGCTTAAAAGTCCCCAGACTTAAAAATCCACACTGCTGATGGAATGTGAGAAACTGGTAATGATTAAAAACAACTTCAATATTGTTTTGGTTGGACACAAACTCCAGGAATAAAAGGTTTATCCAGCAATGAATGCTGTAATATTTAGCACCACAAAACAAAAGATTATTCTTTGAGCAAAATTTCCTTTTCCATTTAGTCTGAGCAAATTTTGTGGCTCATAAATGCCCAACTAACACATCTTTACCATGCCTTTAAAAACATTTTACAGTTCTGCTACAAAGTCTCATATACAAACTGTGCCCCACAAAAAATTTATTATTTGCTGAAAAATGCTGAATGTTTATTAAATCATGTGAAATTTAAAAAAGACTTGAATGATGTTTTCTAATAAAATGGGTATAAAATGGGATTTCCCTTTTCCCGTCAGCTGCTGTGTGTTTTGTTTACCTCGAGGCTGCCTCTTTTAGAAGGGTTCAGGATCAGGAACTTTTTCAGCAAGTTCTCACAGTCCGTGGACATGTAGAAAGGAATCCTGTATTTACCACGAAGCACGCGCTCTCGCAATTCCTGCAGAACGAGAAGAACAGAGGAAAATCAACAATTTATGCTTCCTTTTTTAACAAAATAAACGCACTGCTAATCACCTGTATTCGGCAACTTTAAGACAAAACGGAAACAGCGGCTACACCCGGAATAAAGTACATCACAGAAAGCAGGTGATTTATTTATTAAATTAAAAAGTTTTTTTATTTTAATACGACTTTAAAATGCTGGTTCCGGTTAAAAACAGCTCAACAGAACACTTCAACCACTTTTATTAATAAATCTCATGCCATACGATAATCTAAGCAACATTACCTGTGAAATATTCTATACTTTATTCATCCCACTTGTATTGTTATATTTTACTATATCGTGTCCCATATTTATTTTGTACTTTGTAAATATTTGTGTGAACGCAATCAAGCAGTCAAACTAGTTTTCTTCTGTACGTTTTTCAGCTCGTATCTTGTTCCACAATGTTTGTGTTATTTCAACAATTCATATATCAAAACGTTCGGCTTCTTCAGGACATTTCGGCTATGACTTTTAGTATTTCAACAATTTTAACTTTTTGAGATATTTAGCTTTTTCAACCATTTTTGTTCTCATTGAAAAATAATGAAGCAGTCTTCAACATCCTTAAATACCTTAAAAGTAATTACACGTTATAACTAACTTTTTTGTGCCAATTTAAGCTTCTGTTGGCTTCTTTATTGCTAATAGTAGCTTTTTTCCTATCTTTCTGCTCTTTTCAGCTATTCTAGTAATACTTTGTGATTCTGTCAGCTTCTTTCAGCTAATTTAAGCTTTTCATGTTTTTTTTAGTTTTCTGCAATTTAAACTACTTTTAAGCAATTTTCAAATAATTTTAGCCTTTTTTAGCTACCTAATTTAGCAAACATGCTCTTTCTGCTTCTTTGTGCTAGATTCAGCCTTTTCAGCTACTTTTCTGCTATTTCCAGCTCTCTGGGCTATTTTACAACAAACAGATACGTTTTTGTAGATCTTTCCTTTATTTTTGAGAAAACTTTTCATCATTAAGCATTCATGTCACATTTTCTCAGAAAATGAAAACTATCTAGTATATTTAAATTTTTATTTTGTATTTCTGTTGCATGTTATAAGTACTTATAGAACTGCAAAAACTGCCATCTAGCCAAATCTTACAATCTTATATCCATCCAAAAAGTATTTCTGATCTTGTTTTGAGCCGGATATACTTAACAAGAGCAGAATGTGTTAGATTATTTATATTATTAGCCTGGAAATTTTTCTTATTTCTAGAAGTCGTACTAAGTGCAGTTATCTTACTGCACCGGCAGATTCTTTCACTTAATTTGAGAAGATTCAGACTATAATCTAATATTTTTTTTACTTTTTGGAAGGTTCCTCTCATCCTAAGCATTTCATTGCATTGACGACTTCGTGTTAACCTGCATATGACAAATAAACCAGTGCAATTCAAATCCAATCCATTGGTGCATCCCTGATAGCAAAACTAAATGTAGCTCCATGACTGAACGAAACAAGCCAGGATTATGTTTCAAAGTCTTTCTGACATCCTTCACATCAGGTTTAATGTCACATTGTGCACTAAAATGAGTCTGCGCTTCCAAAATGAGTCATGAAATTAGTTTTTAATTTCAGTAGGCCAAAAGGAACAGAAACCAGCACGATAAATACTACAACCGCCCACAGAACGCAGACATCAGATTATGTAACCCACAAAAACAGACACAAAAACAAACACTCTCCTCTTCCCAACCTTGAGGTTTTGTCCATCAAAGGGCAGCGAGCCGCTGACCAGCGTGTAGAGGATCACCCCCAGGCTCCAGACGTCCACTTCAGGTCCATCGTACTTCTTGCCCTGAAAAAGCTCAGGGGCGGCGTAGGGCGGGGACCCGCAGAAAGTGTCCAGCTTGTTCCCCAGAGTAAACTCGTTACTGAAGCCAAAATCAGCTATCTTGATGTTCATGTCTGCGTCTAGCAGCAGGTTTTCAGCCTGAAGTCAGACAGAGGTGAAATAATCAGAAAGTTAGAGTTAAAAGGTCCTCATTACTAACTATAAAAACATAAACACACTGTGTGTGACAGTCACAGTATGTGACACATCAGAAATTAATTTGGTCAAACTAATCAAAGCGTATTTAAAGATTCTTGATATTTTAAGCTACATTTTGATACCTCCATCATCCTGGAATCATAAGTGCTTCCAGAGATGTGGCTATATTTGCTAATTGGCAAGTCCCCTGGAAAATCAGTCGAAATGCTACTTTTTGCTTATTTTAATGAGGATTTCTTGAGGTGATTTAAAAGAGGAAACCTCAAACCATATTTGGATATTGGGATTTCCCAGCTGGTATTGACTGAAACTAGCTTCACTAGCAGGCAGTGATAAGGATTATATTTTGGACACTTCCTTCAAGGGATACGTAGATAAAGTATTTATCACATTTTGAAAAAAATAAATACTGCACTTAGTTAAGGACTGTTGTCGAACACTCTTTAGGGGAAAAAAAATCTCTGTTGGATCAAAAGAGCACTTTGAGAGCAATAGTGTGGGGCTGGCAGGCAGCACACAATGGGAAAGTGAGCTGCCAGAGCTTATACCTTTGTGTGTGTTTCTTTAAGAATAAAGTGAGCCACCAAGTGGGGAGGCTGGGGTTGCCTAGCAACAAGTGTGCTCTCCTTTCAACTTGCTCTGAATACTCTGAAGCTTCTGCGAGTTTCTGGGTGAATAAGCACAGTAAATACCAAAAAAAAAAAGCGGACATCGTCTCGAACCCCTGAGCTGAAGTGAACAAGTGAATGAAGGTTTTATCACAAATGTTTTTATTGCTAATTTTAAAAAAGAGATTTTAGTTTTTTTAGTGCTACAATATGCAGATTTTGGTTTGTTTGGTTTATTTTAAAACATGTTAACTATTTACGATTATTTTAAGTAAAGAAGAGAGAAACAAAAAATAAAGAAAAATATACAAGGATAAATAAAATAAAATTAGAATAAGCACAAAGTACAAACTTATTTATTCCCACCCCTTCACCAATCTGACTCCCCATCATTACAACCACTAATAGAATAATAGACATAATTACAATATTCAAATATTATTTATTAATGCAGGTTATTTTCATATTTTTACATATCTTTATATTATACGAAAATAATTTCCTTTTAAAGAACTTTAAATTTGGACATTGCGTCATCTCTTTCACTCCACACACAGAAACTTTTTATTTTAAAGAAATAATTATTTTTCCTGACTTTAATAGTCAGATTATATTTAGCTTTAAATATAAGCTGATTAAAACTTACTGAATAGGATCAACCAGGGTTCCCACACACATTTCATACTTCTACAAACTCAAATTTTTAAATTTTGAGTCATTTTTCAAGACCAAATCTGTAAATGTACCCCGCTAACATTTTATTTTTTAATTTATTGCCATGGTAAAATAAAGAAATAACCTGCTAATTTCAACAACTTTTAATTATATTAAATTTACTAGTCTGAAAACACTAAAATCTATTACCGTTTAGTTTTCCAGATAAATTATCTACACCTAAATTACAC
Organism: Cynodonichthys magdalenae; assembly: GCA_031762555.1. Taxonomy (NCBI): domain Eukaryota; kingdom Metazoa; phylum Chordata; class Actinopteri; order Cyprinodontiformes; family Rivulidae; genus Cynodonichthys; species Cynodonichthys magdalenae. Next base: position 15,482,396 of record JARVJO010000001.1, read on the forward strand.
CTAAAACACATTCAAATTAAATATATTTTTTATACTGCCTACAAGCCCCAATTATTATGAGTTACTGGAATTCACATTCATCCCTTAAATTCTGAGTGATTCAGACAAAGTTCAGGATTATAATAGTGAGAACTGTACATCTAGCAAAACCTTCTAATTTCCCATGTTGCCTTTTTTTTTTAAATTAACCATTTTGACTTGAAAAGCTTAAGAAGGAGAAGAACTTTCTGTGTCAAAACTTAAAACTCCAATAAAAATAAAAAAAAACTGTTCGCTTCAGCAGGTTCCTCTGAGGTGACTGCAACAGTAATCATGATAATGTCTACATGTCTGCCTTCTGGTCCAATAAGAGGATTTACAACCCTGAAAAACACAATGAGCCACAGTGACCTGGAAGGCTGGATCAGAGAGCACAAGCTGGGAGTGAGTTCTGGAGCTAAACTGTGAATTAAAGAGAAATAACACAAACAAAGGGACTAAAAGAGAACAGATAGAGGGGAATAGCATACACATGTGTGTGTGTGTGTGTAATGCTAAAATGAGGTCATTAGCTCATCTCTGTGATTAACCTTTGGGTCACTTGTTTGTGGGGGCAGCATTTAATCAAAAAAATGAAATCATATGAAAATTAATAGGCTGAGACGGAGAGTGGGAGCTTCCTTTCACACAGAATCACGTGTGTTTGTTTCATGTGTGCGTGCTCACCTTGAGGTCTCTGTGTACTATACATTTCTGATGGCAATACTGCACCGCTGACACAATCTGGAGAGCGAGAAAAAAAAACATGACGATGAGACAGATCATTAGACAATTAGGTAAAAGACAATGTGTACGCTTAATTAGGATTTAATCAGGAGGCAATTATGAGGAACAAACGAGGTCGTGGGATTCAAACTCAACTCAAACATTTATAATTTATTGCTCAACCATCAATTAATAAAAAAAAAAAAAAAAAAAAAGAGATTATGTAAAGTTCCTCAAAACTACATTCTGACTCGTCATTAATTAACTGTACGCAGTTCAATATATCTCAAACGATTCAAGGTTTTCAGAGCTGCCTACTAAAGAACTTAAGGCCTCTGCAAGCTCCATCCCAACTGTTAAAAAATCAGCTCTCATCGTCGCAGCTGCGTGATGAAAACTGCATCATTTTGTTTGTAGCTTCGATTCTTCCATCCTTTCTTGTCACAACCAGCCGAGAGAACTTTTCACCCCCCATCACCATAAGAACTGACTGGGATTGGTCAGAAGTTCGTGGGTGTTTGTTTCTGCTGAAAGTGCTCGGACGCCACATTTTGTGTTAACTACTCGCTTGCTTTCAGAAGTCGACGATTGTATCCGGAGGTCAAAAACAGACGTCATGAACGGAGGAATTCATCTGCAGAAAAGTGTAGACCGATTTGTGGACAAATAACGTCAGACGTGAGGTTTTTTTTTCCTTTCTCTGAGACTCCAGTTGGAAGAAACCCCGTGCAGCGACGTATCCTGCAGCGAACAGGGTTTACCTGGAGCTCGACACAAAAGTGAACACCGAACAACCATGTGACGACTGTTCAGATGGAGTATGTAGAGGCCGGAAGACTACTAAAGCTAATTCTGCCTATGCTAACTCTACTATTTAATTCCACTGTAGCTGCTAGCTAGCCTTTTGTTCCTATTAGCTAGCCAGCATTTTGCTACTTTAAAAATAGTATTTCACTACTTTTAGCAAGCAGTTTTTTGGGCAGCACAGTGGGGTGGTGGTTAGCACTGTTGCCTCACAGCAAGAAGGTCCTGGGTTCAAGTCCCGGGTTGGGCCTGGGGTCTTTCTGTGCGCATGTTCTCCTCTTCTCTGGGTACTCCGGTTTCCTCTCACAGTCCAAAAACATGTATGTTTAGGCTGAGTTTAAGTACTTTCAGGTTGCATTTTGCTACTTTTATTATTATTATTATTATGAGTCCAAGTTGACATATTGCACTAAACCCATTAAAATCTGGTAAAAAATGTTTGACCTAAATGTTCTGGTTGATCTATTTTTTTGCCTTATGATTCTAAATGGGGGAAATAATTTGGTTGTACCGTTATGTAACTTGCAAAATAAAAAAATAAATACAAAATTGTGATTAAAATTGTGATTTACTGTAAAAAAAAAAATTGCAATATGATATGTATGGCTCTGGTACAGATGGATGTTCCCCCCCCCCAAACACACCTGTCTGAATTTGGCACGTGCTTCTTTCTCCTTCATCCTGCCATGGGCCACCAAGTAATCAAATACTTCTCCTGAGATAAAAGAAAAGAAGGAGAGACGAGATTTAGTGTTGAAACTTAAAACTTGTTTTCCTTAAAACCAGAAAAACAGAAGACAATGATGAACCAAACAAGTCTGAGTTAATATTTTAAAAACATTACTTTCTCAGCTTAACAGTAAAAAGAACTAATTAACAAAAAGTCATATTTTCCCCCATTTTGTTTCCACTCATACGTTAATAAACTTATGTTTAGCTGAGACCTTTAGCTTATTATATAACATAGAAGCTGCAGGGTCAATGATTTCACAGAACTATGTACTTACCTCCACTGGCGTACTCCATTACCAGGTACAAAGTCTTCTCTGTCTCTATAACCTCAAAGAGCTTGACTGCAGGCGGAGAGGAAAATAAAAAGAGAAAGAATGGGGGGGGGGGACAGGGACGAGAGGAAGTGAGTTTTGGATAGAGGTTGAGATAAATGGAACAACCATTTGAACACGTTACAACTTTTTCTTTTCGACTCACCTATGTTGGGATGATTCAACATCTTCATGATTCTCACCTCCCGGAAGAGCTGCCAGAGAAAACAAGCCAGAAACGTCAAACCATCAGAGAGAGATGTTACATTTATTTTCTACATGTATGCTTATATGAAACAAACTCAAATCATGTAATCCAGATTCTATGTTCTTGTTTTTACAAACGTATTTTACATTTAGCCGTGTGAGTCTGGTACGTGCTTTCGGTGTGTGAGTGCGCACTGTTGGGCCGTGTGCGTGTAAGTGGACAGACCCCACCCTGCCACCATCAAAGGAAGTAATTGCAGCTTGTTTCCTGTAATTAAAACTCTCTCTGAAAAACCGGACCGTTTCAGACGGCGCGAGAGTCGCAGTGAGAATGGGAAAAAGGAGAACGTGTGGGGCAGGAGGAGCGACTTTTCAAATTCTGGCCCCGTTTAGGAGTGAGAGGGAGTTCAAGAAACCCACCTTTTGCAAACTGGAAGAGTTAAGCTGTGTCTTATCTATGATCTTGACAGCCACCTGGAAGAGAAACAGGAACTGATTATTACATCCTCTTATTAATGTCATTTAAAGCACTGATGCATGGTGCTCACAGAAACAGCTGGCGACACACAAACAAACCCACAGTTGTAGCTTTTGTCGTGAATAAGTCTCAGCTACACCAGTTTGTAGCAAAATATCTGTATGATTAACTGAATTCTAAGCTTTTGTTTTTTCTAAGGTGAGCTGGCAGTGACAGCCTTCTAAAATCGGTTTCAAAGGTTGATTAATTGTAGAAGTACAATAAATAATTTCTTGAAAAAGTCATTCAAATCTGTCCAGTGCTTTATGATATATTTTGCCAAAATATAGTTAATCTTGAACACTATTAGCACTCTAAATAAGTCTCAGTCTCAGATAAAACTACACCAAATTTTAAGACAATATTTGTAAAATAGACTGACTTGTGGGCCTATCATAACAACAAATACTGTCGGACGATTTAAGACTGTTTAAGAAATTATTGCCATAAACAATAATATTAATATTGTTTGGAGACTATTTTAAAGTAATATAATGATTTAATGACTTATCAACCTCATTTTAATTTATCATGGGATTAATTGATTTATTGTTTAAGGTGACAGCCCTACTGACCCTTTTTGTGTTTTAAAGGTCAGAAAGCTGTAGCAGCCATCTTGAATCAGACTAAGTTGAAATGCTAATCAGTTGTAGTTATTCCTTTCTGAGTTTCAGAAAAATCCATCCAGTGGGTCATGACGTATTTTGGTAACAGAAAAAGACACCAACAAGCACAGCAGACACGAGCAAAAAACATTATTGTCTGCCAAAACTTTTCTGATGTGGGCAATAATAAATGAAACAGAACAAAAGAAGACAACATAAAGGCAGGGAAACAAAGTATTTCTCTTCATGAGGACACAGAACAGAGAGATTTACTTTTTTTTTTTTCGTCGACTAACTTTCTTTCTTTCGTTCACTGCTCTTTCTGGTTGTGCCTGTCTGACTCTTCTCTGCCCTCTGACTCTCCCTTGTTTTTCTCTGTGTGAGCGGCGAGTCACGTGGTGCGTTATCAGAGTGTCAGGCACAGGGCTGTCACATATCGACAGAGCCCGCCCACTGTATTCCTCTCCTCGAGTCATAAAACCCACTCGACTGGGAGTCAGACGGAACCGGCCTGAGCTCAGGGAAGACACGGCTCCTCCATGAAACAGACATATCACAGAGTTACAGCACACCGGAAACATTTAAGCTTTTTTTTTTTTCTCTCTCAGGCTGACAATGCTGATCTAATCTGCTGCGGTAGATGTAGAATCTAAACCTGTGCAAGCCTTAGATCAGATCAGACTTCTGTAGCTACCAGGAAACTAAGCATTTAGAAATTAGTCAAACAATAAGGATGAATTTCTACATTTGACAAATAACATCCAAGCCCTTTTTTAACTGAACTCTACACAGGTTTGGCTGATCAAACAATCAGTAGCTCTTAAACACAACCAAAACCTTCAAATGAACCATTGCAGTTCAGTCTGCAGTAGCTTGGATGTATATATCTGATTTAGTACCATATATGAAAGAGGCCTGGGCCTGAAAAATTACCTCAATAAATCCAATAAAAACAAAATATACTTTTAAAGTGTAAAATATCTATTCAAGTTCACTTAAGTTATTTATGCTGGATCCAAGCGTTGCTGGACAGAAATCCTGAGCGGATTATTGGAATGGACTGCTTGTATCGGAGATGCAGGCCAATAAAATCTAATATTAATTTTTTGGCTAATATAAGACCAATATCTATATCGGTTTAGGACAACCATAACAATATTATATATAGTGATATATTGTGATATTGTAAGCAAGGCGAAATATTGCCATTTTTTTCAAAACTTCAAATTTTAAAAACTTAACATGTTTTATATATATTTAATGTGTCATGTTTCTTATTTCATCCATGTTTTTAATGGTTAGGCCAAAAGTGCAATTAAATTGTTTCATAATGTATAGTATTTGTGGCAGCTTTTAGATTTATAATATAAATTTATAATAAAATTTAGTCACCCACCACGCTAACAATAGCTAATATCTTAAGTTAAATTTTAGCAAACATATAAAATGAAGCTACTACTGTCAGTGTTGGCAACTGTACTTCAACTTTGAAAGCAACGGGTGCCTAATCTGCTGAGATTCAGCCATCGGTTCTTAGTCCTAACATTTAGCACCAATGCTAATGTTTGAGCTAGCTGGTCATCTGATGTACTCAGGCTCTTCAGGAGCGGAGGAGACAAATAACTGGTATGAAAGTTTACATTTTAGCCTTAATTAAATATCGATACAGTGCTTTAGAGAATATCAGAAAATAAAATATTGTATTATTTCAGTGTATCGATATTTTCTTACACGCCTACTGAGTATGCATGTGAAACAAAAGATACATAAATTCTCTTTACTAAACTCTAACAATCAAGGGTGTCAGTCGTCTTATACAGTATAATCTCCCTGCCTGCTAAAGTCAAATAAAGAAGTTTGATGTTCAGCTTTTCTGAGAACAAAGTCATATGATCTCAAAGCACTCTTAATTCAGCAGCAAAAACCCATTCAAGCTCAAAGATGTCCCCAAAATCTACAGGGATCACGGAGTCTCACAAAACAGTTAAATGTTGGTTCTGATTCAGACAACGCAGCAGTACCACAACCTGATAAATCCATTCTTCAGTTAAAACATAAACTCTAAAATCTACACTAATCTCTTGTGATAATATATGAGCAATTGTAGATTCATGTAGATTTTAGATGTGCTAAGAAACAAAAAGTCCTGATATTGTGGTCAGCACTGACTGTCCTGCTGGTGTCTTCTAATGTCAAGTCACATTGTGTACCATTAGGTTGGACTGGACAGTACACAACATGACCGGAAAACCAAAAACCTCAGCTCCTCACACCAAACAACATCGCTGTAATGAAAGCTTTTAAGGTTACTCAACCTGCTTGAAAACTTAAAGATATGTTTGTAGAAAGCCAAAAACATTTTACATTTGAACAAAAAGGAACTCACATATAGAGAAACTGAGTTTGCCAAAACACTTGTTGAGGGGGTTTAAAAAGGTTCGAACCCTGGAACGGCTAGATTTGATAAAAGCTTTCAGCGTGTGCCCACCTCTTTTCCAGTGAGGACGTGTCGTGCCAGCTTGACCTTGGCAAAATTGCCTTTGCCGATGGTTTTCAGTAACCGGTAGTTACCGATGTGCGGCTGGTCATCTGATGTGGTCATGGACCTGGAGTTGGGACATTGTGACATGTTGTATCGGCCAGATGATGACTTCTGTTCCTGCAACAAAAACAGACAAATAGGTATGTATAAGATCGTAAAGATAAAACCAAAAAATTAGATACAAACGTTCACATAGACCAAAAATACAGAAAACGTATAGTCCTAAAACAATCTCTTCCCCACTGAGGACATTCATTATAGACAGACTGGCAAAAAAACACGTTTGAATTCTGGAAATAGAGGTTTGATTTGTGACAAATGGGATGTGTTACACAAATGTTGATTCCATCTGTGACTAACTTTTCTGCCTGCTTAAAAATGCAAAAATAAATGTCCCACATCACATCGATAAGCCACAACAAAAGGAGCTTCTGACTTGTTAATTTCAACTCCATATCTAAATTTATTACTTTCAAAGTAAATAATCAGGATAAAATATGAAATAATCCAACATGTATAAAGCAAAGTTACATTAATTTATAAGAAACCATTAAACTGGTTGGAATTTTAAAAAGTGAGTTTTGTGTGTCGGGGATTTACGTTTTCAAACAAAAGTAAACAATTGAAACATCTTCTAAAAGTGGTGATTTCATAATTTTTGCCAGGGGCTGTAACTGCAAATGTACTGAAAACGACAATGAGGCTTCTCAGGATACGATAGTCAAACCTGTTGTCCTATTAAAATAAAAATAAATACAAATAAATGCATAAATACAACTTCTCACCAACACAGCGGCTGGTGTATGGCAGGACAGCTGTGTTTACTTACAGTATCTCCTGTTTTATCATACAATTAACATCTGCTTAATGGTTTTGTTTACGTCTATAAAAGCACAGTTGTGTTTAATCTGTGGTAGACATGATTTGAAATTAGAAAGCAGAAAGCTGGCAAGTTGTAACTTGTGGCCAAACAATTATCAGGTAATCATTTTTATAGGGTTAGCCAACATGGGTAAAACTATGAATGGATCGGTGCACTAAAGTAATCTGCCAAACAAAATTTTAATAAATTTAATTTGGTGGTGTAAAGAAGGGCAGCGTGCCCAAAAATTACTACATTTAATAAAGTTTTGTACAAAAACTTAAAATGAATCCAGATGTAAAATATTTTTCCCTTCTTGCATTTTTGACCACGTCTTCGCAACCTATTTGAAACAGAGAAGTAATGTAATCTGCAGGGGAAAAACAAAACAAAAAACAAATAAAAATAAAAACTTTAAACATTTCTATGTGACCTTATAAATTAAAAGAAAATCATCTGGTCCCTCATCTCAAACCCACTCTCAGAAAACAAAACCTTGCTGTGCTAGCAGGTTTTGCACGACTGGCAACAGCGATTGTGTTTCAACTCCAGGAAAGGGTCACAGCAACCGTGTGCGACTATAGATGTCTGTTGATGTGTGCGTGTTGTGTGTCTGTGATCTGAGAGGACAGGTGATGGAGATCGGGGTCAGAGGAGAGGACGGCTGGCACCAGGGTGACGAGACTCAAACACACACACACACACACACACACACACACACACACACACACACACACACACACACACACAGTCTATGAAGTAAACAGTGTGTGGTGCTTACAAACAAAAACACAAAGGTGCTGATCTGCAGGTATTTGTGTGGCCATCAATGGTACACATTGCCCTCTGCTGTAATGCAAAAAGACTTAAAGGGTCCATTTCCTTTCTTCTCCAGCTCCAATGTAAACTAGTTACAAATGACCAAATTAAAGCTTCACCACTTCCTGTAATGTGCCCACCCTCCATGCTTTTACTTAACCGTTTCCCCCCTTCTCCAAGTTTTGAGTCATGGGAAACGAGGATCATCGTGATTACCCCAGCAGCTTTGAGCATTTTCTTTTCCCCTTCTCCAGATGGTATGATCTAATGTCTGCGTCTCAATCACCCCCCCCCACGAGCTTCCTTATACTGACACTGTAGACTTGAAGAAAACGTAATGGGCCAGATTAAGCTTTAAAGAACGCGGGGGAGCAAGGATTTAAAACTGACAGTCATGTCAAACCAGGAGGAGCGGGAAAAGGGTCTTATGTGGTCTTGAATGAGGGATAAAGCAAATTATTATATCTTATTTTTGGAAAGAGTGGGAGGCAGATTAAATGTTCTACATTAAGCACTAATAAAGATGATCCTGGTCCTCGAGGGCCACTACTCTGCTGGTTTTAGATGATTCTCTGCTTTGACACAACTGATCTGAATGGATGAGTGATTAACGAGCTTGAAGACTTGCTCAAGAGCTGAGAAATTACCAAAACATGCAGGATAGAGGCCCTCGATGACCAGGATTGACCAACTGATATAGGCCGATCCCAACTTCCACTTCAGTTTTTTTTTTTACCAATTTATAAAAATTTCAGACCTTAATTTATTGATAAGTGTTAATTATGTTATAAATTCTAATATAAATCACAAAAATGTGCTGCAATTCCAACAAAAGCACATTTAAATCTGTTGTCTTAAGGCAAGTTGACTGTAAAGAACCACTTAATTTTTAAGTGATTTTGACTAACAATTATATTAATCTGTCTAATCAACCTTAATAAACATTGTTTTAAAGAACAATCAAAATGGTCACATTTTAAATTGTTCAAAATGAATTACCCTAATATAAATAAGACAATCTGACCCTGGCAGCAGATCCAATGTTATAACATTAATATGTTTTTACAGTAACTAATGAAAACCTGCATCTCCAGTCTCACATTTAAATGTTTTCCTGTTTGTTTTTCCTTCTCCTTTTCAGAATGGTCGGCCCTGACAACGATAAACCTTTGAGATTTCTGTTATGAGCGAATACTGTCTTGCAAACTAGAGATCATCAACTGACCCTTGCAATTTACACACATTTCCTCTGCTGTCTCTCACTTATCCGTGGCGCTCAGCTCTTCGGTCCTCCTTCCTCTCCTATCCTCTTTCATGTCTGACTATTTTTGTCTTCTGATTCTTCCTTCGTTTTTGGGCAGCTGCAAGCTACGCAAACCCCCCACTGACACGCGCCAACACAGATATAAACACATGAACACGACCACCTCTCCCCTCGGTTTTAATTATAGATGTGACGGAGGACAATAAGTGACATCATTGTTTGGTTCCTACATTATTGCTCTCTGATGTTGAGTTTGACTCAGGGACACCAATGGGGAACTGCAAACTTGAAAAGATTGTGGGGAAAAAAGCCTTCGGCATCCTGTAGTGTTTTAACTAATTTAACATGTTAAAGATCTTCACGTCTGTTTATTACTGGTTGGAACATACTTGATGTAGCTCTGGGTCTTTCAGTAACAACAGATAAAACAACAACTTTGTGAAGCAGGAAATGTAGCATTTGGGCTTTAATTTAAACAAAATCATGCTAAAACTGGTTTAAAAACTAATACAAGTCCATCCATCCATCATCTGCCACTTGTTCCAGGGTCCAGTAAACATCTTTTTCCACAGCCGCCTCTTCCAGCTCTTGTGAAGATTCTCAGCACTACAGGATTTTGCCATCATTTACAGTTATGATTTTCTATTGTGATCTTGCCATAAGCGAATCAAAACCCCCTTCCTAACAAAAACACAAGGACAAAGCTGACAAAGAACCCCTCTCTCAAAAAACAATCCATACATTTTCCTTACACCTTTTGATTTTCTGTAATCAACTTGAACAGTTTAGATGTCAGAAGCTCAGGCAGGCAGGATCTCTCCAGAGGTCTATCAGCTCTCTAACTGATGACTTAGCAGCTCAGAAGCTAAATAAGGACATAAGCTTTGCAGATAAACACACTATCTTCCAGCACAAGTCAAATTTTTTGCTATTCTTTTGTGTCTTTTGCAACAGATTTGTATAATGACCGCCACTTCAAGTACAACAGAGAAAAGCACTTTTGCTGTAAAGCTGAAAAACTCGGTTCACAGGGGGCAGACCTATGTCTGCTGTCTACATTACACAGACCATTACTGTAGTGTTAATATCCCGCTGCACAACTGAGAACCCCCCTCCCTCCAACACACAGGCAGAGACTGAGATGTTCGCAGCTGAAAACCATTTAATGCCACACTGCAAAGCATTTGCACATGATCAAAACACACACAAAAACAAGGAAGTCCAAGAAATCTAAGGCAGAGCTGACTCTGGCCTCGTTTTTACTGACCTTTACTAATCTAAATTATTGAAGGAATTCACTCAGATGCAAACAATGACATTTTACACGGTGCAGCGAAAGAGATGAAAGCTCTGCGCACCACTGTAACTGAGCAGCTGATACTAAATTCAAGAAAGGAAAAGTCAAGGAAATGAACAAATAAAGGGATGATAATTGCACAGGCAAAGCAGAGAGGAGTGAAAGGGAGAGATTACCTTGGAATCACTTTTGACACAAAAAGCATTCTCCAATTCTTCCTACTGACTGCACCTCAAAATAACCAATTAAAACCCCAGTCAGATTTTTGGAATTTGTTATATGTGGTTTTGTTGTCAACATACAAATAAATTTAAAGAGGCTAATGTTTGTTGCTTGCTTTGTGGGCAAAGCTGAGCCTTTGTGACTTTTTTGGTTTTTGAACACGAACAAAAGAAAATCATTGTGTAAAATATATGGCGACTTCTCTTCTTAAATAAAAACAGCCCTGCTCTGAGTTAATTGAACGTAAACACATTGTTCCTCTCGCTGGAAATAATTACCTAAAATTTAACTACTCTGCTTGAACAGAACTGGTTTGTGAGTGAAAGCCATTTAAAAGATTCGTCTCTGTTGTCGGTAACAAACAGAACATCAGTACGAAAAGTAATAATCACTCTGCAGAACCTCAGATTACACTTAATCACCTACAGTACATACATGCATTATAAAATGCTGAGGAATTTTTGAAATATGCCAAATTGGAAACTGCATGGGAATTATGAGAATTATTGGGAATTTAAACATATTTATCACATCTAAACAAAAATATAACCATTTTGTTTTCATAGACGAATAATGTGGAAAAATAGAGTTTGACTCTAATTTTATTACCTCACTTGCATATGAGGACGTCATTATTTTACACCCATACGGTTTTTAGAGAACAATGGATTTTTTTACACTTTTACTTTTTTTTTTTGAACTAATGTACACAATGACAAAATATCTAAAAACTGAGCACTGAGGCTTTTTAAATGGCAGGTTAGAAATTTTAACACACCAGCACTGATCGGTCTTTTAGTTGTTAGGGCTCAATCCAACTACATATTTTTGAGTTACTTCTTTTTTTTATTTGTTTTGTTTTATTTAGAGCTGTCATTACATTTGATCAAGTTTGGCTGAGGAATGAACGCTCTTAATTAGAAGCCAAAAACGAGAACAAAAAAGAGAAAAAGCCGCCATCGCAGCCAAACTCTGAGTTGAAAGGGTTGCTGAAAAACTAGCTGCATATGGTCTGAAATATGAGACTTTATCACACATCTACCAGGTAAGAAAGAAGGAATTATGTCTGTAGCAAACTACTGTAAAAACAACTGGACACAGTCCGGTACACCTGATAAATTGGCGTACTTCGATTTTTAAAAAAGGAGGACATTATCTACTGCCTCTTGTTCTTCATTATAATTAATAGTTGCTTTACTTTAGTCGTTGTTTTGGATAAGTATTAAAAAGACTGTCCTGATGCATCTCAGTAATCCAGGTAAAAAATCAAAAGGAAAAAAATAAATAGATCCTCTGGATGGGTTCTTCTTTATTGAAACGTTTCACAGGATCTGCATTAATTAGAACCAAGTCATACACCTGTTACATATTTGAAAAGTTTAATCATATTAATAAATAAGCCCTACAATTGTAGGTTACAATAGAGTTTTCAAAAAGTTGTGTTTTAGCTGTCTACACAAAAACACTAGGGTGGGGTTTTAAGATTTGTTTCCACTCTGGAAACCGTTTTCAAAAATTATCATTTTTGGTCAAAGTAAAAAACAAAAGAAAACATCCGACTATGGTCACCAGTTGATTATTTACTGCATTCCTCATCATCAACCTCTAACATTTACAAACATTTAAAACAAAGGTTTGCTCCAGATTCTCTCTTAAAACAGGTCTTGTTTATCAACAACAGACCTGTTCTGGTCCAATTCTTGTGGCACTGAGGGCACGAGCTGTAAAGCAGCAGTGTGTTTTGACAGATGACAGAAAACTCCAGTAGGACCTACAGTAATTAGGTGTAATCATGACTAAAGTGACCGAGTGGCTTATTTGATTATTGCTCACTTTAAAAGATGTCTTCTGGTCTGAATAAAAATAGTGTAATGTGATGCAGCTTGACAAGCTATGAGAAGAAAAGTAAACACTGTATTAGTTCTGAGAAATGTTTTGTTAGAAAGCAACAAAATGCTATTTAGAAGTTGTCTTTTTATTTATTTTTTTATTTTAATCAAATTTAGAGTGAGTCAACATCTCATTGAGAGCTGATAATTTTACTGTGAACAAAATGACTTTAATATTCCAAGTTATTCAGAATGGAGATTGAGTGCAGCCATTGTTAATATCTTTAGGAATGGTTTCCATTTTTAAGAAGTCTATTAACTCTTCTTTGGTGACTTCAGTCATTTCCGGCATTTACATTTTAACAGCCTTTGTTCATCCGGTGAGCAAAAATGGTACGGTTTCTGCCTTGAAATATTTCTGGACACTATCGTGGGATTTTATTTTTTGAAAACCAGGGTGTCAGACGACTTCCACCGGTTCATACCTTTAGATTGACACCCTTAAAAAAAAATAAAAACATGTCAAAAGGCTTTTATGGAATTTCAGGGGCGACCGTTAAAGAGTAAAAAAACAACAAAGCAAAAATACAAACAAAAACAACTGTTTTCTTTTTGCGATTGTTTTGAAACAGAAAAATCAAATGACGAACCATACATGGATTATTGTGAAATGCCTCAGAAGTGATCTCCTCAAAAGACACAGACCCAATGTATTACCATCACAGCAACAGAACCAACTCACATGTACCCGAGGGAAAGTAAAGCTGTGAGAGGCTCCCTACTTTAGCAAGGTGGTGTCACGCTGGGTTTCAGTGTGCTGTGAATGAAGCGTGTGTTCACTTAGAACAACTTCACCCCAACACCCCTGGTTTGACTGTGTGTATTTGTGTATGTTTGAAATCAATTCAGAGCTCGTGTTTGCACTCTTACTATCGCTATTAGGAAACACTGCACAGCACTTCCTGTATAACTCTGTGGGTGTGAACGGTGCATGAGAACCACCGGCACAAACACGTCAGTGCAACTTTCACAAGGTGGCAGGTTTAGAAAGGCAGGTGATTACGTCATTCGTCAGCATTCTTACATTTTGTTCCTTTAGCTCAATAAAAAAATATCCATCGGTTCATGAGATATCTTGCTAATACACAAACACAGGAACAAACATTATTAACCCTTCACTTTCTCACGTCCCAGTGAGAGGTGACTCTGACCTGAAGCCTTTGAGTCGACAAAATACACAAGTGTGAAGCTCAGGATCGAACTGGTCTCCAGCTGGAGCATCTAAAAGCAATGTGACGAGTCAAATTTAATTAAAATCAAGTCATACAGTGCGACACACAACACCACACCATTTTGACCTTGAATGACTTATGCTACCTGAGTTTACCACAACCTGACTGCCACATTCAAATGATGGCAGCTTCAGTGTTTCCCAGCAATTTCAAAATAAAAAAATCCATTTCCTGCCATTATTCATCGTATTTCTGGACCATCTCCAACTTTAAGGTTAATAAGTTTTGTCTGTAATTTTAAAGTAATAGTCCTTTTTTTCCCACAGAAGTCAATTAGACATGTCAGAGCAGGAACTGGATGGGTGTATTAATGATGCCTGCACTCAAATTTGAGTGCTCTGCTGCTCTACAAGTCGGTTCATTTTCGAGGTTTACCAGAAGACTAAAAAAGGAACTCATCACGTTTTTATAGAGAAAGAAGCCAATCCAATTTAAGATGGGCACCACAGACAATTACCATTAGCAAACACAAAAACGGTTTTAATTAAGTCCGTATTACAGAAATGGAGCTAAAATTGATTGAAGATGAGTAATGAAACCAAAAAGGTCCCAACTCAGTCATTTCTAAACATGATCTTCATCTAAAACGGTCATGAAAGGTGGCAGGCGAATAAACAACTGGGTGTATTTCCTCAATCATTCAGATCACTTTTTCTTGTTGTGAACTGACAGAACAGAGCAAAGTGAGTTTTAAGGAAGCACCGAGAGGAGTGTACGTTCCTTCACCTGCGTGACGTCAAATTCTTCAAATCAACAGTTGGCTGCCGCACCTACGACTCAGCTCAACCAGAAAGGCCTGTTTTACCCTCCGCTCTCAGATCCAACACAACAAACAACTCCCAATCCTGCCCCGCAGCTGGTTGAACGCCTCGATTCCCAGAAACTTTTAATTTATGACCATCAAAAAGTGGCTCTGGTCTTATTAATAATTAACTGTGTGTAAAGGGGAAATGGTGAGCGACTCCCTGTGTGTTGGAGAGGGTAAGCCTGATAGTGAATGACCTTCTGAGTGTTTTTGACTTAAGTTTTTGTTGCTATGGCCCTGTTAGGCCTGTCTTTCTGTTCATATGACAGATCTGTCAAGGCAGGAGGCACAATTTATAGTTTCCTGGAGTAAAAAAAACAACATTTACGCCACTGAGTGCTGAGGTGTTAGAGGATACTGACTGACAATCGGAGGGAAAATTAGAGGAAAGTACCTCATTATTAAAATCATCCCTCAAACTACCGGTGACAATTTAGCCACACTTTTCAGTAACTTTTATTCTCAGGTATATAGAATTTCAGTCTCGTAATCTCGCTGCGAGCCTCTGCCTTTCTTTCCCACTCCCAAGGTGTCAGGTGAAAACGCACCAACCCGTGCCCAGCTAGACTCAAATTTCCAATACTGTGTTTGCTTTGTCTTTGTTGCCATGGTGCTTAGCAGCATTTTTAATCTGTGAGCCTTATTGGGAAAGGTTAAAAAGGTCAGAGTGAAATAAAGAAACAAGATTAAAAAAGAACTCAACAGAGCCAAAGACTTTGTAGTAAATTATTATTTTTAAGTTTAAAGAACAGATCGTCACGCGAACACACAGGTGGAACCAGGTTTCTTAGGTCTCAACAGACAGCATTTTCCACAGTAGCTGGTGTTGCTAATCTCATTAAAACCAAATAAACGGGACACGTTAATCTGTAATCACATTGGCAACAAGTATTTTTTTAATTATTCAATGTTGGAAACAATAATGTGAAAAGACTTTATTTTCTTTAAACCCGATGTCCAACAAAACCAATCTGTAACAGGGCTGTACAATATATAGAAAATTTATCATCATCGCAATAACAACCTGTGCAGTATATCTCAAAAAAATGCATTAACTGCAATAAACAGTTGGCTCAAATGTTTGCATTTATGCTAATCAGACGGATCTCTTTACATTAGACAGTCCTCTACGTAAACGCTGGTGGATAACAAACAACTGAGACTTAGAGTGTCGCAATGAGAGAGGAGTGAAGAAAATGTTAGCAACAAAGAACTTGTGGTTAAAAAAAAAACAACAGAATATCTCTTATCTGGAGATATTTTGTTAAATTTATTGTAAAACAATACCTGCGTTTTTCAGTATTTAGAGCATCAGAAAATGTTTTATGGGGCAATGTTTTAAAGTCATTAACAAACCATTGCATGCAGTTTGTTGTTTCACTGCTACTACAGCAGCTGTGTCTAGTTGTACATTTTAAAATAAAACTGATGTCTTAGTAGTTTTTGTTGCTCTGAACCCAGACCAGAAAGACACCAACACTGTATGCTTAAGTATTTTTTCATTTATTGCAATATTAAGCACCATTATCACACATCGCAGGTTTTCCTAATATTGTGCAGCCCTAATTTTTAACAAAAATTCCAATATTTTGCAATATTACTAGTTGATTTGACAAAACTTTTCATTAGAAGACAACAAGATTTACTAGATTAAAAGTCTACAAGGAATGCATTTTCTTTTGGTGGTGAATGATGCATATTTAGTGGCTATTGTGGTTATAAACATGGCATTAGCTGATCTTCTGTAATGCACAATACTTTAGAACACTGAAATTATCTGTCAGGAAGTGACCCAAGAGACTGGTATCTGTCAAATCAGTTCCTGTTTTACAACAGATCTAGTGCCTGGATAACATTTTACAAGATTTTATTTCACTTTAAAGATATGAAATACAAACATCAAAATTATATCTTATAACAGCTTTAACTGGCATTTAAATATCTTCGATGTGACCAAAAGGTAAATTTTATGAGGATTAAAACTTCCAAGAATAAAATTCTTTGCATGTTATTTTTATTTCTCCAAATAAACAAATTCAAACTAATAAAAAAATATATAGATTTTATCAACTGTAAAATCTAAAGTAATACCACCATGACTAACAGAATGCTCTAAAAGATAAACTGCTGCATTCACAGGTCTCACACTATGATCTTTACGAGTTAGCAGGAAAATCTTTGTTTGAAGTATATGTGAGGGGACTTTAACAGACTCATGTTGGCTCTCCAAAATTTCTTGTGGAAAATTTAAGCCTGGCAGTCCTCTAGAGCTTTAAGCTTTAAGAACAACAAATTCTTTTTAATACAAATAAAAAGAATAAATCTTACATCTGGAGAAAAATCGAAAATTGTAAGAATGATTCCACATCTTTAAAATAAATCTATTTTTGAAGCAAAGTCAGTTTATTTATTCTCCTTTTATTATAATTAACTAAAGTCTCATTTTAGGCTTTTAATTATTAGATACATCACAGTTATGACATTTCAGTGAGTGATTATTTGCACTAAAAATAACTGCAATGAACAATAAGGAAACTAATAATTTACATCAAAAATATCTACTGTTTGGGAAAATTACAGTTTCTTAGACGACGACGGCAACGGTGAAGAAAGAAAGGCGGGTTGAACTTTGCGTCAGCATTGTTCAGCAGTGGTGGAGTATGCAGCTGGCTTTACGTCAAACTTAATTAACACTTTAAAGAGCATCACGCAAATGTAAACGCAATTGGTACAAAAAAAAAATTACAATTAAAAGTGCAAATCTAATTTGTAGCATTAAAATAGTCCCTCACTAACAATTCAGACGAAGCAAAGCTCATAAATGTTTGGGCGTTTTTTATTAATAGATATTTAAACACAGGCTGAAAGCATTAGAGCCATAAATTGCTTACATAAATATAGACATTATTTCATTGAACCAAGTTACAAATTCCTCTTGTCTGCATTAACCAGCAAATTCTTACTATTATATCACCAAGTACTACAAGCTACAGTTGTCCTTGACTTGTCCAAAGCTTCTGCTACATACTTAACTGTAAGCAAACCATAATCAAAATATACCGAACCATGACTTCAAAATCAAAATACGCACCAAACTGGGATTATTGTGTATTCCAGTAGCCTGGTAAAAACCAGACCCTTGTCCTTCACTTTGCTTCGTACAGAGGGTCTGGACTCTCGGCTATTGAGAAGCGATTGCTTGCTGGAGGTGTGGCCTGTTGAAGTTTAAAACGATTGGATTGGTTGGCCGCCACATGTGTGTTCCTGTGCGAGCTCCTCTTTGAAGGATAAAGCTAAGAAGCTAACCAGAAATTCCCTGCGCTGTAAACAACCCTACTGAGAGGAGAGAAATACGGAGCTGAACAAGACGGTTGTAAATGATGCT
>JARVJO010000001.1:15503614-15517821 GCA_031762555.1 Cynodonichthys magdalenae
GGGAGAAATCCCAGACGGAGCAGTGAAGGGAAACTAGAATTGAGTGGAACTGCATAGGAAGGCAAGGGCCAGGCTAGTATTCCAGGGCTATTCAACTAAAGTGCTCAGGGTGCCACAGTTCCTAAAAACCAACCCGAGGGCCACGTATTCAGCAATTACTACCTTTACATAAATTTACGTTATGATTCAAATTCTTTTAAATTTTATTTAAATGAGCTTATTGGCTGAGGATCACCTCTCTGACAAAAGTATGTCATTTCAGATTTTTAAAAAAATGTTTCTTTTACAATTTTTTTTCTGATTCAAAATCTTTGTGGTTTAAATCAACTCACTGGTGGGCCGTATTGAGCTCAATCCACAGGGTGGATGTGGCCCACAGGCCACCCCTTAAATATAGATGTCAGTGCACCTGTGTGTATTTGACAGAAGCAAAATATGTTTTATACACTCATTTTACATTTGATTTATGATGACAAACATAAAAAAAAGAATAAAATCACTTCCTTCATGCTCTCAATTTAGCATTTTCTCGATATGACCTTTACGTTAAACAGATCTCTTCCTTCAGCTCCATCAGACCTCAGCCAGAGGATGATCCGGTTTGTTCAACTTGTGCACAACTGCCCAAACAATGACATAAAAGGCTGAAATTCATAAGACAGACCAGTATTTCTAGCTGCATGTGTGTCAGAAGACGTGCTTTATGAATAGGGAACACTGTAAAACAGGAAATCAGACAGTCATGCCCTGGGAAATAGACAAACAGTGCAAACCTGTTAACAAAACATGGTGTACAGAACTCACAATGTCAACCAGTTTTCTGCAAATTTTTTATTTAATTGTTATTAAAAAAAACATTTATAATTAAACAAAAGTCTGTGTTTTTTATTTTCAAACACAATTAGTTTCTCAAACTGACTGCCAGTATCGAGCCTTGCATAACACAGAAACGCGTGTGATCAAAGGTACTTAACATGTCTGCCTTAACACGTCACATGTCACTCCTCTACATCCGACAGCTCTCTTATGATAGGAGCCCAGTAACTGTTTATGACAACAAGATGTGAGGCTGGGCCCCATCCCCTCGTCTTATAACCATTAACTCCCAAGATTAGCTGGTAGTCATGAGTAGAACAGGCTGTGAACTTTGACACAAGGAAAAGTTAAGTCACAAAGCACAACTAGCAGCCTGAACGCTAAGTCTGAATGACTTCACTGTAATTTGTTGAATAGGACTTTGTAAGTACATTATTTAGGCTAAAAATGGTAGTAGCTTAAAGCTAAAATTAGCAAAACTGCAACTGAGAAGAAAAGCTATTGTAGCAAAACTGTAGCTAAAATCTACACAACTAAAAGTTAAAATTATATAAAAATTTAAGCAAATCAGTTGAAGTTAAGCTTAGCTAAATCGTTGCTTAAAAAAAAGGTAAAAAGGCAACAAAAAGAAAAAGACAGCAAGTTCTCTGATGCAGAGCTACAGCAGAACAATGTTTTCAGATTTACTGAAATCTCAATGTATTTCTATAGGGGATTTCTTTTAAAATAAAAAGGTAAATAAGTCAAAAAGTATAAAAGTCACGACACACTATTCTCAATGGAGTTTTAGTGTATGAAAGGATAAAATCACACCAAATGTAAAAAAAAAAAAAAAAAAAACAGTGGAACAAACTAAACAGGAAAACAACTGTGGGAATGGTTGTTGACGTGGGAATCCACCCACGTCAAAAACAATCATTCTATGGATCCGATTCAAGTTGAGCAACACGTCCGACACACGAGCAGATCACATCAGAGTATATACTCAAGTCTGTGGCAGGAGAGCGGAGTCACGTCAATGCTCAGCCTCAAGATCCGGTGCCATTTTGTCTTGCATCATGAGACCCGACACCGAAAGCTTTCTATACACGGGCCTTTAAAAACAGACCGTTTGTGTGGGAGTACCCATCTGTGACCTTTTGCCTACAAACCTAGTTAAGAATAAGCAACGTGTCCAAAAACTTTCACTTTTTTCCCCTTCTTTCTGCAAATCCTGACTCGAATCTGGATGAGTATTGATGTGTTACGAGGACTAATGAGCACAAAACATTGTGTAACAGCAGTTCAAGCTTGAGGTCTTATTAATCACCAAGTAATTGCAGCTATATTTAAGACAATTATGAGTCTGTGTGTACATCTTTAAGACAATTATGAGTCTGTGTGTACATCTGTAATGAGGCATCATGTGGAGACAGAGGATAAACACACCCCACCATTTTTTTTGGTTAAATTACCGTCATATCTGCTGAATCTCCAGTAGGGAGTAAAAATTAATGTGATGTTTGCATCATCATAATGAGGAGTCGAAACAATTCTTCACAGGCGATTATCTACCCCTCATTCGATCAGTAGCTGCTCTCGCCTGACTCAGACGTGAGATACGCAACATGAATGGCTTCCTCTATTAAATAAATGGCATTCAGGGTCAAGATACAAGTCAGATGTACATTTAGGTTGTTCGGATTCTGTTTCAATAATTTATCTTTTTAAGTTAAGTTAAAGAATTTCCATAAGAGCGCATTGATTTGTGTGATTTTAAATTGTAATTAAGCTGCAGATGCACATCCAGTTTTCCCAATCTATTTTTGAGATTTTCATTCAAATATATCCACTGGTTCATGAGATCTTTTGCTAACGCTATAGACAAATATACACACGGAACCCAAACATCATTACCGCCTTTACCATCAGCGGCAGGCAATAATGAAATCAAAACCTATTGACTGTGTTTGAGGAGAAGCTGATAAGGAACCCAGTATGATTTATAAAACTGACAGGTCATTTTTCCTGCCTTACATTTTGTGTAAATACAAAAAAACCCCACAAACAAACATTAGAACAACTCCAAATACCAATAAAAAGAAACTTGTGAACTGCAATTTCCTTGAAATTTGCCAACTTTGGAAGCGTCACTGCGCTACGTGTTTATAACACTGTTATATGCCAGTCATGCAAGGATCAAACTAATAAGAGTGCTGTCAGAAATGGTCCAGGAAAACCACCACAAAGTTTAAACATTAAGCTGAGGGATTTGGTTGCTTTCAGATTAATGAGCAGCCCTAGATATCTGAAAAGAGGCTACTAAATCCAAAATGTCCCCATGGACAAAATGTGGAGTCAGCAGAAAGAAACGTCTTTTATTCTCTCCAACAATGAAGAGTTTATGCAGATGTGTTGCAAATTGTATTAAAAATATCAATAGAGTGGGCTGCAAACTTTAGTTATACCCTGAAGCCTAAATTATGCAGAAATAAATGTCTGTCTCAAACATTTTTGAGGCTGGAATTGCCTAATATTTATTACATAGCAGAAATAAAAAATAAATGAAAATACAGATTACATTAAAAAAGGTTTCAGTAAATGCAGCTTTTATGAATTACTGAATATGTGAGTTTCATTATGACTGAGAAAGCATCTAGATAAGATTTTTGCTGGTGTTCAAAGTTACCAGTTAGATGCCCTCAGAGTTTATCTGGAGCTATAATTTGCCTAACAAACTGCCCCATAGATAATGCTGCACTTTGCTCAAGCTAAAGTTAATTCAGGGTTTATTTTAAGTTTTCCTTTCGGTCTTTATCTTTGGCAGACACCAGCAGAGCTGTGTGGGGTTTTTGTTGTACGAGTTTATGTTCTATCATTGTGTTGAACATAACACTGCGTTCTGCCTGTGAGAGGTGTTGGGTTGGTTTTGTCCAATGGTCATAAAAATAACCGATTCATTCTTGGCTAACACTCCCATAAGGGCGTAGCCACGTACGGACGTGTCATTCCAAGTGCGCCGAGTTATGCCTGCCCTGTGTATCTGTGTATAGTCAATATGCTTTCCCTTTTACAGTATAACGGAGATAACGAGCTGTTTAACATGCCAACACACTCACATTGACTCAAGAAGGGAGATCAGGGTATCAACAGATAACTTTGGATTCTGCTCTTTACAATGAGCAAAGAAATGATATATCTGAATGCCCAAATCTCCACCACCAAGACCATTTCCTGTTGGCTGATAAGAGCCTTTCTGCACCTGAGATAGGCTTGTATTATTGTTCCTAGTTTTATACAGTATATAAATAATGGCTGCTGATAAAACTTTCATGTCCTTTTAAGGTTTTCGAGGTCAGTAAATCCTCACCACAGGTACAAACAAATACACGAGGGAAAAAAAAGCAACACAAAAATAGAAATGTTTGTTGCATTTTAACTATATTGTCAATAAGTGACAAACATTTTGCCATCCAACGCTTAAAAGAAATTTTAATTTTAAGAAATTAATACCACATAGTGCTTTTCTACATAACCACTGCAACTCTTTAACAAAAAAACTAGTTTTTATCCAAAACATGTGAAAAATGTGTTGAAGCTTATGGCTGACATGGTTAACTCTGAGTAAGGGCTTTGTTCAAGTTTACTAGGATTTTATTTAGCTTTTGAACTCTTGAGGCAAACACCTAAATGTTGCTGCAACCAGTCTTGAAAATTACTCTTATTTTCTTTTTAATTCTTTAAGTCCTTTGTCAATAAAGTGATATTTGTGTTCTGGAACCACTCTGGCATAAGAACAATACCCACACAGCATTGTTTATACCATATGCTGATGTGTATTGTAGTGGTTTTGATAACTTCCTGCACCTAAAAAAAAAACATCAAAATGACAGCTGCACTATGACTTTACACCCATGAGTCACTTGAAATCCATTGTCACATCACCTCTTGGCCTATTTGTAAGTAAAAAGTGGTCTACCAAATTTTCAGATTTTAGCTACTACTTTGCAAACCTTTGGGTTTTTTTTAGCCATTTCTCTAATTTTCAGCTTTTAGCTACAGTTTTGTTGTTTTTAAACATTTAGCTGCTGCTGCTATGGCTTAGCTTATTTTAGCATATTTTTGTTTAGCTTTTCATTATATTTGTCTAATATTAGTTATTTGCTACAGTTTAGCTAATGTTAGTTTTGTGCTACTTGTTTTAAACTAATTAGTTTCAGCTGCTTTGACAAATTTTAAGTCATTCAGAATACACACAACAGACTATTCTAATTTATCTACTTTATCAGATCACCAAAACAACAATCAAATACTTCCTGTTGAGAACACTGTCAACACTGCCTTGGGTAAACAATATATATATGAACTGCTTCTTTTAGGACAACCATAGTTCCAGAAGTGTTATTTTGGAGTCCCTTATAAAACACACAATTGTCCTAAATCTAAACGTATTGTTCACACAGGTTTTAAACGCATTACACTTAAACTAATACATATGTTTTCTGGACATCTGTCAGTACGTTTTATTCCAGCAGGTCAAAGTGACCAAACGTCAAGTAGGAGTTCATGCCTTGAGACACAGACTAAACAGAAGCCTAAATTTGTTCTGCTGTGCTACAGGGTGTGGGAAATCCAGTGTAATTGCGTAGGCAAGCTGGTGAATCACTGCTGTGTGGCAAAGACAACAAAGACACAGAAAATAGGCAGGAAAAAGGACAAGACCGGGCTTACATGTGGAGAAATAGAAACTATAATATTGTAGATTAAAGATTCGTCTTACCTGCCCAGTTGAAATTTCAATAACCTGACCCTGTGAGGGCCTTGTTGACATGTTTCAAAAGATTGCAAAAACGGGGGAGAAAGAAACCGCGAAGCGATGTCAATCAGTCAGTGTCTCTGGTTCATTTAAACCCCGTGTAGGTGATAACTTCCAGCAAAATATCCCACTTGAGTCAACAAGTTGAATCCCACAGCAGCGGTTAGAGAAGAGTTAGCCAGCTACCGCACGTCCCATGTTTGTCAACAAGAACATAACGCAGGAAATGGATGGGTTTTCTTCAGCCACCTTCTGGGTGTAAAAAAATAAACACTCACATCCAAATGAACGATGAGGAGTCGTGAGCAGGGAGCTAAACCCAGGACAGTGGAGGATTTAGCCTCTCTTGGTACCGTGACGTTCCGGGCCAGCTAGCTAGCTGCCTTAGCTAGCTCTAAGAAAAGTTGAGCAACGGTTGAGTTGAACGAGACCCCAGCGGCGGCTCAGCTCCGAGGTCTACAAACTTTCAGGCCAAAAGTCATTCCCGGGACACAGGTCTCGACCCCCTTTCAACACTGACAGAACAATTCAGATTATTCCCAGCGGGATATTCTTGATGATGGGTCCGAAAAACAAAAACAGTAGCATGGCAGGTGAGGAATTTAAAACGTAGCGCTGGCTAATTGGGCTGCTCGACGTTAGCTCGTGAAGCTAAGGCAACGATTTAAGCTAATAACCCAGCGACCCCAGTCAGTGGCGGTGAGTGCCAAGCCGCAAAACTTCAAAACCACGCAAATTACCGCCACTCTACTTCTTTTTTGGGAGTGTTGCGTGATTGGAAATAAGGTCGTTCCCCAGTGCAGCAATGCAATGTGGCGTTAAAAGCAGCTCGTTCTGTCGGTGCGCCGTCAAATATCCCAGCAGCGACCAGCCGACCGAAAGGAGGTGGAATCATCCAGTAGTGGGATCCATTACCGGCAAAGTGGGGCTTTCTTGTTCGGAGGTTCGGCAGCAGTGTAGGGAGGGAGGGGGGGAGAAAGACGAGGAGCTGCGCCCGATTGCAGTCTATCCTGCCCTGATACCGGAACAAGCTCGCAGCAACATGGCTGCTTGCACCACGACTGAAAAGAGAGAAGAATCGAGGAAAGGGAGGGAGATCTGAAACGTTCGGCTTTGCTCGTTTTTTTCCGAAAAATCGGTGCTCGCTGACTGAGTCACCCACCATCCATGCCTTCAGGTTGGAAAACAGCAGGTGCAGGACACTGATGCACTCACTCAGCAGTGCCTCGGGATTTAAACAAGCCATTTGTGTTTGTCTTTATTTGGATTTATTTTGACTGAATGGGCACTGGATTAAAAAACCCAAATTATGTAACCCTTTATAGAGCTAATCTGCATCAGTGTCAAAACAAATCAAATCCTCTATTTTGTCATATAGAAATAGCTTAGCATCTCATTACTAAGTATCATAATTATAAACTTAGCTATTTTAGTAAATTTTAGTAAATATGACCTAGTATTTCAAAATAATGACTTAGTATCTCATATTTAAAATATCTGATAACTGTGACAACTATGACATATGAGTTATTATGACTAAGTATTTATATTTTTGCTATGTCATAATTTTGGCTTACCATCTTAAAATCTTTGACTCTGTCTTCAATTTAAAATACTATCTCATAATTGTGATATAGTTATATCTATGACTTAGTATGACTAATTATATTTCTCTATCTTATTAGACCTAACATCTCATTTATGACTTAGTATTGTTCCATAATGAAAATCTTATAACTGTGACAACTTTCTCATATTTATGAGTTAATATGACTGTTTATGTTTTGCTATGTAATAAGTACAGTTTAATGTCCTAAAATATTTGACTTGGTATCTTCAATTTAAAACACTAACTCATTACTATGACTTAGTATGACTAAGTAAAATTTGCTATCTCAGTAGTAAGACTTCATCTCTTATAGTGACAGTTATGTTATATTTGACTAAGTATGACTACGTTTTTATACGTTGATATAATTTCATAAATATGACTTTGTATTTCATCATTAAAATATCTGATAATAGTGACATAGCTATATCAAAAGCTTAGCATGACTACATTTTGATTTTTCATAAAAATCATAAAAATCCATCTATTTCATAAAATAACTTCTCTTATAAATAGAACTTATCTACCCCATAATTAAAACAAAGCTATCTCATAGTAAAAAACCTAGCTCACATTTATAGTGTAGTTCTTTTAGCAACGATTACTGAGAAATTTCACAATGATTACGTATAATAAATGTTGAGTTTAACATGTTTTTAACTATTTGTCTCTGAGTGTAAAGATGTCTCATTGGCTGGGGGTTACCTATTTCACTCACTCCAGTCTAGGCAAATTATAGGCCATATTTGCTACCACAGCTCCAAAAATAAAATGTAAATATATACCCACGTTATCCGTATGTGTGACTGTGAAATGCTGACTGCAGTCTCAGACATTTCCAAGTTACTTAGCAACAAAACCGTAGGCTGTCTCAGATGATGTGGCTACCACTGGAACAAAAGAAAAAAGTGATGTCCGAACTCAGTCGGCGTGGAGAGTCACAAAGAGTCACACAATGTGAGGATGTTGTGCAGAAAATAAAAGAAGAGTTCAGGAAATGAAGGGCTCTGAGAGGCGAGTTAGGAATGACTGGGAGTGAGTCCAACTGGCAGGATTTCCCTTAGAATCAAACAGGAGGGGGGAGACAAAAGAATCACCTGTTTTATATTGGTGGGAGTACGCTCAAGGGTACAAAGACTATTAATAGAGATAAATACTTGTGTTTTGACAAACATTTATTCAATTCTATGTCAGCAGTTTTAATAGGAATTAGCAGTTTGTTGCAGAAAATGTAACAAAATGTCGCCACCTGCTGGATTTCTAACTGTACTGCATCCTATCAATTTATAAAATTGCAGCTGATTTCTACATGTCTACTTTAACTCAGTTAGTATAAAATATATTGATCTAATATTTATTGTGGTAGTAGCTGAAACTCATGCCCAATATATATGTTTATGATATCAAAGTTTTATTTCCATTTAATTCTTTGGAGATACTAATGTTTGTTCACAATAATTGTCAATTAAACACTTCTAGAAACCTGGTAAAAAGCATTTTTTAAGTGCCTACATTATTTTACATAGACATAGACACCAATCTGATGTTTTAATATAAAGTATATCTGAATGAAAAGGTGGATAAATTGTAAATGAATAAATAAAGAGTAAGAGTTGAGTTTACTTTTTGAAGACAATAAAAGTAACTTTAGATTGAGCTCCAAAAATAACAGTTTATTAAGCATAAACAGAAACCAAATGCAACAATGAAGATTACTTTAACAGTATCTGACATAAAATATATATTTATGTAAATGCATCCCTGTTTGTTTATAAACAAAATAAAACATCTAATACCTGAGATGATACGTTTTACATGTATGTGCTTTACATTTAAAGTTTTATTTAACCTTGATGTTTCTCTAAATGACATATCTGTGATGGAAAACATTTTTATAAACAGCAGGTCTGTTTTATACTGTAAAAAACAAGTTTTGAGTATACAACTAACTTGTAAAATAAGTGAAACTTTATTACATTCTCTAATAAAGGGGGGGGGGGGGGACTCAACACAGAAAACAAGACAAAGAAAAGGAAATAAAAAACCTTAAAAAAGACGTTAAAACTGTTTCTTATTTAAAGAGCATCGAGCAGATCCTCCACAGGGACGCTCGTCACGTCCGAGTAAAACCTGCCCTCGTTGTCTCCGCCTCCGAACACCAGCAGAGTTCTCCCGATGGACCCGGGGCGAACTTTCTCGTCCTCGTCCTCTGAGGGACGGTGGAAACCGGGCGTTTCCATGACGACGATGGAGTGTCCCGCCCTGGGGATGGAGAGCTGAGGCAGCATCAGCTCCGTCCAGCTGCTCGTCTCTGAAACGACAAAACTGCACCTCAGTAAAGAGTTTTTTTTTCCTCTCCCAAATTCACTTTTTATTTTTTGATAACGAAATGAATGAGTCGACGGGCTTCTGCAGAACTCGAAGAATCAGGTGTGTTGCAAATAAATTTTTTTCGCACTTTTTTCCCACATTGTTATATTGTTCAGCATAAAAATTGCATTGTAATTGCAATGCATAAAGCAATGCATAACATTTGAAACGCTCATATTCCCACTGACAAAAACAACTTTTCAACAAACTGTTGATGAAAAAAACAGAACAAAAGAAACCAAACCTCTCTTAAGTTCTATTAAATAAAATTTCAATATAGTGTTATAAATTATGAACATTATAAACTAATATATTGGATAAAATATAAATAATAATTTTTTTAATCATTAACATAAAATAAAAACTTTTTGAATTATTTTTTTGTGCATTTTTTTAAATTATCCCA
The DNA here is from genome assembly GCA_031762555.1 of Cynodonichthys magdalenae. Taxonomy (NCBI): domain Eukaryota; kingdom Metazoa; phylum Chordata; class Actinopteri; order Cyprinodontiformes; family Rivulidae; genus Cynodonichthys; species Cynodonichthys magdalenae. Next base: position 15,513,611 of record JARVJO010000001.1, read on the forward strand.
CCGACTTTTACTTTGAAAAACACTAATCTATAAAACATTTTCATTCCCACGATAAGAAAACTGTCAGATCAGCAGATTAATTCAGAACAATGCTATATTTTTGTAAATAGCTGCGTAAAGTTGAGTTTAATTTGTGGATGAACGTCAGCTGGATGACATCACGCAGCGTGTTTTAGAGGATCACACCGACCAAGTTAAAATGGAGCTTCAGGACATGTTTGAGTGACAGTCGTCAACGGGTCGGCTTTGTGATTTCAAAATAAAAGTCTCCTACACCGTGGTGAAAACTCTCCATTGAGGCGCTGCACCTCCTTTCTTCACACCAACTAATTAATAAAAAAAGCTTCAAGTTCTACTTAAAACTTGGGATCTTCTATGGTGACAATAATTTATTAAAGACGTGTGAAGTTGGAAATGTCTCAGCCAGACAGCAGCAACCGCTGCTCACCTGTATCGAAGACGAAGGTGTCGCTGAGGGCGTCGTTTCCGTTGTAACCGCCGTGGATCAGAAACTTGGTGTCTGACAGCACGGCGCTGCCATGCCAACTGCAATACAAGTTTTTTTAGAATCATTTTATTGAAGTAAACGCTCAGTTGTGTGTACAAAAACTGGCAGCGAGGGTCATATATGGGTTTTTGTGTGATCGTACCTTCGAGGAGACGGAGCTTTTCCAAAAGTTTTTACAACGGAGAACTCCATCAGACCTAAAAACACGTATTTGTTTTATTGTTTTATACGTCCGGTGTGTGTTTTTATTTGAGTGAGCAGTTCGTGTAGCTTACCGAGGTCCAACATGTACATGTCGTTGTAGCAGACAGGCGTGTCCCAACCCCCGAACACGTAAATATACCTCTCCTGAATCACACACGCAGAGTGCCTGAAAGGAAAAACAGATCAGTCGCATCATGAGTCTGGAAATTAAAATAAATAAATATTTGGAAGGAGCTTTGTTACCCTGATCGGGGGGACGGTTTGTCCCCCGTGATGATGGGTTGGTACCAAATGGAGAGGTGAGGGTCGAAGATGTACAACGAGTCGCTGCAGCCGTCGGGCTCCGGGTTGGGGCGAGGAAACACCCCACCCAGCACGAAGAGTTCCCCCCGAAACATGCTGCAGCTGTGGTAGGCCAGGGGGGGAACCTTTCCCTGAGCCTGGAGGGGGATTCATTTATGGGAATTTATGGGAATAAACTGAAAACTGGGGGGGGGGGATTTAAAGAGTTAGGGTCAGCACGCACCTCCACCATGCTCCACCTCCAGCTCCGCGTGTCCAGGATGTGGACGTCGTTGAACCACTTCTTGTTCTTGGAGCCTCCGAACACGAAGATGCGCTCGGAGTCGGGGTCGTAGACGGCCGTGTGCCCGATCCTGGCCTCGGGGGTCGGACCCTCGGCCAGAGTCTCCGCCGCCACCCAGGACATGTCCTCTAATGGACAGAGGACAAAGTCAAAACCCGCTTTAACAGCATTTTCACATAAAAGGACGGTGTCCAAATAAATTCAGGGGCTGCGTCCTTCGAAGGCCGATTACGTCACAACGACAAAATTTAAAAACCTTTCCAACGGTGGTCCGCAAATACGTCCTCCTTTTGCCCCAGAATCAAAGGACGGGTCCCGAGATGTATTGTGGGACGACCACTAATTTCGATCTTCATTGCTTCTGTTTAGCGTCGTCACGGTTGCTAGGCGACAGGACATACGTCGGGGTAAGGGCTAAACCGTCCAAATTCACGGCCGTTTTCTTCCGGTCTTCGATGTTGACAAAGAACCCAGACCAGGTAGACCGGGTCCTTCAAAGGATGCAGCCCCTGAATTTGGACACAGCCTATAAGTTTGGACCAACCCGTGCAGAGCTTCCACATCGGATCCTTGCAGAACTGCATCCTGGCTCCCTGACCGCCGATTAAAATCGCCGTCTGAGCGTCAATGGGACACAAAGTTTGCCCCCAGCGTCCCGACGGCTCGATCAAAGGGGCTGCAGGGGACACACGGTGGGATAGACACAGGTAAATAAGTGTGACTAAGTTAAACGGTGCATAATGTTTGCAGAAACGCACCAGTCTGTGTGGGAGTCTTGGACTGACGACTCTTTGTCCTGGATGAGCTCTGAGGAGGCGTTTTTCCCACCAGCTCTTGTGTCTCTGCTTCGTTAACTGTAAAACAGGACAAGAAGAAGAACGGAGGACCTCATTGCTCGTATCAAACACTGACGTGTCTGTGAGCAACAGACCGATTCTCCTTCCTCACCTGTTTTTGTCCTGGAGGATTCAGCTCTGTCACCAAACAGCTTCTGTCTGCTGCTTTGACCTCTGACCTTCCGCGCAGCTGTGGCCTTTTCCTTCCCGCCGTTTGGACACACGTTCTCTTCTTCTCCCGCCTTTGCCGCTTTGCCAACGTTGTCGCTTTCTGACGATTGCTCCCTCTTCCTCTTGCCGCTGAGCTCCCGGGCGGCGACGGGCGCCACAGTGTTCTGATGAAGCGCAACAAGCACAAGACCAAAACTTAATATCAAAACAAAACAGAATATTTACATTACTTTATCTGTAAAACTGACCAAGTTTAAGTTTTTCAGCAGGTGAGAATTACCAAAGAATGCAACTTTTTCATCAGTTTTGAGCTAAATACTTCCTGACAGACACATTCGGTGAGGGTGCATACTGATCAGCTTACCTTCGGTGTGTATTCCTTCACAGCCAGGATCAACTCCGGCTCTGATTTCGACTGAAAAAGAAAAACAAATAATCGGTTACATCAACCCAGTGATGATACCAAACGATCCCGAAGTTGCACACAGTTTGTGTTATTTTGTTACCAGGTGTCCTCCCTCCAGTGAGACAGTCAGCGTGACGCTGTCTGTCCACGTCTCTTCCTCCCACTGCTCCCACGACAGACACCTGGATGTCAAACACAAGCCATTAATACCAAATATTAACATTGTTTTTACCATATAAGTAACAGTTTAAGACGCGGAGTCGTCAAGGTCACTCTCCAATAAAAAAAGCAACTAGATGTTTAATTATTTCCTGAGAGTTTCACTACAATCTGCCCAGAGGTTAGTGAGACATTTCTATTTGGCAACATGATGCTATTAAATATATTTAAAAAGTAATATTCAAAAGAGACAATTGTTTTCCTTGAGCCGAGGTGGTCATACTTGTTATAAGGAGTCAGTTTTCCAATAGTGATGGGGATCCGATCAGCATCATTCAGCTCTGCGTTGACGCAGATCCTGTCCCCCCACGGGCCGCTGCTGAACAGCACCACCTGCCGGACAGAGGCGGGAACAGCAACAGACACTCTGCACGACCCGTCCGATCTAAACAGACAAAATGCCAAACATTAGGAGAACACGAGCTTATCATGCAAGAAAACAACACCAGAGATGACGATATTAAATGGCATGTGTTTTATAGAATATTATCAATAAATATGGCGCGTTTGAGGAAATCATGTTCCAAACCTACCTCAGCAGCCTTTGAGGCGGACCGTTTATACCGAAAACAGCATAAACACCGAACTCTTCCATCTTTACCTTTTCCTCCTAAAGTCTTTTCACCTATTCTTATTTATTTTTAACACCACTTGAAGCGTTAAAAAAAGTTCACAACAACCAACTCCCGCCACCGCTGTGTGTACGGTTTCTGAACTACGCGCGAGTTCTGGGCGACAGAGTGTGCGCGTGCGTTTTACTGTTCAGCGTGTCTTTCGAAGATGAGGTTCACATTTTGCGCATAGTGAAAGAGAGAGCTCCGCCCTTGCCATACACCCATTTAAACATATCAAGCGCTCTCCAGCTTGGCCTCTGTTTCTGTAAAAGCTGCGTTCAAGAGCATAATATAGCTTGTTCAATTTGAAGATAATTTAACATTTTACCTTGTAACCTTTGACATCTGCGATTCTAATTAAAATGTAATGTTTAGTTGCTCACAAATTAGTAAGGGATAACGAAAACTTATTCACGAATAAAATGTTTTTAACGATATATGAAGCAAATCCAAGTGTAAATGCGTTTTTTCGACCGTTTTTGAACCCAAGTAATAAAAAGAAGCATCTTTTGAAATTTTTTAAATCCAGTAATAAGAATATATGAGTCATTATTATTTTTCATATTATTTTATTTGTTGCGGAAAACCTTATCTTTGCGTTAAATAAACATTTGAAATCGTTCACTAAATATGACGGTTTGTTCTTGAATGCACACTCAAGTAGCGT
>JARVJO010000001.1:15522551-15542782 GCA_031762555.1 Cynodonichthys magdalenae
CTCCTTTTCATTTTTTATTTATGATATTGTTGTGTTGTTTGAGATTTGTTGTTTTTAATTAAATGAAATAAATAATTAAAAAAAAAAAAAAAAAGAAGAGAACAAACGGAACGGACCGTCAATCTAAACTCTAAATAATGACGTTTGTGTTTAAGACTTGTTGGGAGTGAATAAAACTCTTGATGGTTGGTGTTGATTGTGACCTTCAGGCCTGCGGAGGCTCCATCCAGACGTCTGTAGGAGCTCTGACAGATGATGTTCTGGGACAGTGTGAACTGTTCGAGGAGATCCAGGTGGGAGGCGAGAGGTAAGAGAACGCTTAACTCAAGGATTCAGATATTTTCTCCTCTTTCTCAAACATGATGGCCAGTAAAAGCTATATCTCCTGTATAAAAGGTAAATATAACGGTTCAGATGAGGTTAAAGTCTTGTTTTGTCTCATAGATACAACTTCTTTAAGGGCTGCCCCAAAGCGAAGACGTGCACCATCATCCTGAGGGGCGGAGCCGAGCAGTTCACAGAAGAGACGGAGCGATCGCTGCACGATGCCATCATGATTGTCCGCAGAGCCATCAAGGTTTGTCCCGCCTTTAAGCTACACCTGTACCTGTGGAGGAGTTTAACCTGCAGGATGTTTTTGGACTATTTTGGTTCCCATTTCACCTTTAAAAATGGTTTAATCTGCCATAATCTGTCATCTTGTTCAGCACAACCTCCCATGTGTGAATGTGAAGTTACTTTTTAGTTTTGATTTACTTTATCAACACAGCAGAGCTAAAATCGTTTTTTTTGTAACTGTTAAAACCAGAAATATTCATAATAAATTGTTTTTACAACTTAAAATCCAAATATAAACTAGAGAATTTCCATTTCCATGTGAAAATGCAGTGTGAATGTTTAATGCTGAGATTTGTGCTGAATAGCTTAAAAAACAAAGCTAGCTCAAAATGTAGCTGAAATAGTTGAAATTAGCACAAAGGAACAGAGCACGTTTGCTGAATTAAGCAGTAAGAAGCTGAAATTTTTACAAAAAGGTGAATTTTGCTGTGGAATAAAAGGCTCAAATTAGCTAAAAATATCTAAACAAAAACAGCTAAAATTAGCAGAAAGCAGCTGAAAGAAGCATAAAAAAGTTACAATTAGAAAAATAGCTGAAAAGGTAAGAATGTTAGCAAAAAAGGTAAAGAAAAACTAAAATCAGTAAAATAGAAGCTGAGGGAAGCTGAAATTTTGTTAAACATTATTATTTGAAATTATTTTTGGAAAAAGGGGCAGATATAAGAATTTTTTTTTCTTTCTGCTCCCTTTCATTTTACTTAGGATTTGTATTTTTGTTGTGTATGGAATTTATTTGATTTCAAATGAAATTAATTTAAAAAAAGAAGTTAAAAAAGCAGAAACAGAACAAAAGGTAAAAATACAGTGAAGATTTATAAATATTTTTGAAATGTTTTGCATTTCATTTTTAGTGAAAAATCTCAAAGAATAAGTTTATTTACTTTCTCTCGTCATCTCTCCATCTCCACCAAACTTCATTCAATTTTTGCATTTTTTTAATCTTCCTGTTGATTTTTTTTACTGCTTGACAAATAATTTTGGGTGTCGATCAGAATGAAGGTCGGAGGATTTATATTTGTTTGGCTCAATATAAGGATGAAGCTGACTGGAATTTCCTGCTGTTTGTCGCATCAGATCATCAAATCTTCACACTAACTGGACTCACCTCTTTACAGAACGACTCCATCGTGGCAGGAGGCGGGGCCATAGAGATGGAGCTATCCAAGTACCTGCGGGATTACTCCAGGACCATCCCTGGAAAGCAGCAGCTGCTGATCGGAGCGTACGCCAAGGCCCTGGAGGTCATCCCCCGACAGCTGTGTGACAACGCCGGCTTCGACGCCACGAACATCCTCAACAAGCTGCGTGCGAAACACGCCCAGGTAGAAAACAAGACCCCTCCTCGTTTTCTCCCAGTACCTCGCCATCAGTGTTGATTTCCCGTGTTGCTCTTATCGTCTCGCAGGGCGGTATCTGGTACGGCGTGGACATCAACAGCGAGGACATCGCAGACAACTTCGCCGCCTGCGTCTGGGAGCCGTCGATTGTGAGGATCAACGCCCTGACGGCTGCGTCGGAGGCGGCCTGTCTCATCCTGTCGGTCGACGAGACGATCAAGAACCCCCGCAGCAGCATGGACGGACCTCCGGGTGGCGCCGGCAGAGGGAGGGGCCGGGGGAGACCACACGCTCACTAAAAGACCCCTCATTTTAAAATAACACAATCCAAACCCAGATATCAAAGAATTCAGATTTTTATCTGCATTTGGATTTAAATTGTGCTTAAAATGAGGCGTCCTGACCAGCTGCACTCGCTGTAAACATCTGAGGAAAAGGGGGCAGGGTTTAGCAGTTGCAACCCAGATTCTGTGGACTTTTTGTTTTGTTTTTTTTTTCACTCGCAATGTAGAACATTTCAAGCATCTCCCCTCCTGTAGTCACCTGAGTAAACATGGTGTAAAAACAGCAGCTCCAGTCAGAAACTCTTAACTGGTTTTATTTGGAGACAAACTGTTTAATGTTGGGGAAAAAAGCACTGAAAGGATGTCGAGCAGTTCTGTGTGAAGTTATTTATTGGACCATTCTCAATAAACTCACAGCTGAAATCACATGACTCCTCCTGGTGGCGTTTTGTTTAAAGCATACTGGTTCAGTTTTTGTTGCGTAGAATTTTAAATCTCGTCTTCCTCGAACAGTATTTATAAAATATAGTAAACAATGAGGCTTATATTCAACAGTTTAATTATAAACAGTTTATTACATTAAAGAAAACAGGTTGGATGCATCAAAATGTGTGACGTGATGGTTAAAAATATTCAGCTTATCATAATTTAACATAACCTTTATAATGTCCCAAGATTTCTCTCAATTTTTTGTACCAAACAATATAGTTTCCAGCAACAGAGTAAAGTTTACTTTGACAGTCTTAGTACTGGTTTAAGGCTGACTTTATTCAGGTGTTATAACAGGAGGTTTTAATCGTGCTCAAGTTTAAAAGAAGTTTTAACTTCGGAGTGTTTAAGCTTATTTAAAGAGTTCAATTCTGGAAGTCAGTTCAGTAAAGTTGCGTCATAAACATCTTGGGATCTGTAGTATTTAACCCCCTCTTCTGCAGGAACTCCCTGTAAAACTGCGTTTATCAAGAACTAAAACTAATGGATCAAAATGACTAGTTTGTTTTACAGTAGCTACATGGAGCTTTAGCATCATTGTAGCTTTTATTTTGGTAAATTTTAGACTTGGTGATCCTTTCTATCAAGGCATAATCTAATGAGGCAGCTTCAACATAATAAAAGTGTTTTGTGGTAAAAAACAAAGTTTTTTTTAAATCACCTCAGCCTTGTATCCACACAAAAACAATAGATTTAAAGCAGGTTTCCAGAGCTGTGTTAAAAAAGAAATTAGGTTAGATTCCCAGTAAGGGTAAAACAGGGTTTTGTAAAAGATAAATTCAAGTTTTCAGATATGATCACAAGATTTCTAAACTCAAAATAGCTTGTGGTTTAATCCTTTCACCACTAGATAGAGCACTTCCACATTAGAAAACCAAAGCTTCAGTCCAAGTTTATATCAGGATTTAAATGAGGTATCAGTTATATGAGAATTTTATCAATGAGCGAGTCTTCAGGTAGTATACTTGATTTTTAGATAATACAGATATAAAAGTTTGAAATAATTAGGTTGGTGTCTCAGTATCCAATTGAAGATATTCCCATCTGACATCATGGATTGATTTTTCTGTAATTTTCGCTCATCAAATCAGTTCTGGTGAGTTTCAGATGGTCTTTAGTTGGACAGGAAGTCTATGGAAGCCCGGACGGAGCGGTTGGACATGACGTCAACGGCCGTGACTTTGATCTCCGTGTCTCCAAACTGCATGGTGGCTCTGATCTCCCTTCTCTCTGCCCCGGCTCCGCCCACTGCTCCGGGTGGCGGTAAAGGTTCAGGCAAGTCCAAAGTTATGGTTCCGCACTTCCTGACGCCAAAGTCGGAGATGTACGTGATGTCGTCGGTTGCGCTGCAGTAGATGTTGATGATGATCTTGCGCTGGCCAGCCCGAGCGGGCGTGTAGCTCCGCCTAGCGACCTCTCCCAGAGCTACCGACTGGTCAACCGAGACGAAGCGGTCGAAGATGTCCGTGCACCACTCGCGGCCGTCTTTGATGAGGAGTTTATCCCGGGGGTGGCGTCCATCCAGGAACCGGTTCAAGACGCCGACCCCGTAGGTCAAAGGGCATCGTCGTACCCTAACCTGTAAAGAGAGAAGCCATCAGATCAAATTGCTCCTCTTAGACCACCTGGTGTTCCTGATCCTGTACCACAGTGGGATCCAGCCCGAAGAGCACGGCCCCCTTCAGTATGGTCAGTCCAACGTCATGAGGGATGATGATGCGACATGCCCGTCCCAGAGCTCTCTGGACTGCTTTCTGCAGCATGGGCGACTCTGCGAAACCACCAACCAGGAAGAGGAAACGCACACCGTGCACCTCCGGCTTCAACATCAACTCCTCTGTTAAGAAAAACAAAAAAAGAAGATGGTAGTTGCACATTTTGGAAGAATTTTGTTTTACAACAGCTGGACGTGCTGCATTCCAGCTTTACTTGGAGGTCGGAATTTTGGATTTTTAAGTTGGAAATATCAACTGGAACATCCCCTGATGTTGGAATTTCAAGTTGGAAAGTCGGGGCAACATGAACGTACTCAAGCTCGCGAGATGTTTTATTATGGCAAACCGCAGGGATCCAAATACGGACATATACTTTCTAACTTACTTTTTTAACCTGTATATAGCGGGCTGCACTGTTTTTCCCGCACAAACGCGTTGTGAATTTGAGGTATCATAAATAATGCGCCAACACACGTTCAACGTCTTAATGCAAAGATCAGGGATCCCCTAATTGTGTCTGCTCTTGCTGTCCAGTGATTGGTTAAAATGCCCTAAAGTCTACTGGCTGAGCACAAACAGGACAGGTTCTTGACAATAATGCTGCGTTCTAGTTGTGGCAGAACTCAAAATTCTGAAGTTGGACTGACGTTAGTGCCGAGTTTAAAACGTTCCAGTTTCCAACTTGTCATAATGTTGGAAAAAAGGGTTTCTATTTTTTGCTCTGCAACAATAACACACAACAGCTCTCTGTGTGGCATTTTGAGTGTACAAAGTATTAAAACATATCTCCTAATAATCGCAATAAAGTAATACAAGTACGACTGACTTAATGTAAAGTAAACAACACAGAGCTGCTAACTGTTTCACTCTGTTGATGCAAGGAGCAGCCGTGATGAAATGATGACGTCACCTGTGCTCGGGCTGCTATGGTCGTGTTGCACCGACTTCCCAACTTGAAATTACGACATCAGGGGGTCTTCTCAATTCATTTGTCCGACTCCGAAGTCCAAAACTGGAACGCAGCATAAAATATGCAGAAAAAGCCACTGCTCGTTCAGATTCACAACACGTTTGCACGGAAAAAACAGTCCGCTGTTTACAGATTAGAAAAAGGCGTGAATATACCTAAATCAAAATAAATTCACTTGTATTTTGGTCTCTCTGGCTTGCCATACAACAGCAAAGAGTGAAACTCTTTTATGTCTTTTTGCAGTTCTGTGTTGTTTACATTAAGTCCGTCGTAGTACTTTATAGCGATTATTAGGCGATTTGTTTTAACGCTGTTTGTATGCTCAAAATACCACATAGAGCTCTATCGCTGTGTTATTGTTGCATTATTCCATCAGAGCAACAAATAGAAAAGCTTTTTTCCAACGTTCTGACACGCTGGAAACTGGAACGGTTTTTACTCAGAACTGACATCAGTCCGACTTAAAAATTTGGAGTTCTGCTGCAACAGGAACATTGCATTAGAAACAACTTTTCAAACCAGCAAACACGTTGTGGAAAACCAGTCCCTTGACTTAATGTACCTCTGGAATGTGGCTGATTTAAAACACATTTTTCTGCCTTACTTCTATGTAGAGAAGGCAGAAAGAAAAACCTCAGGATTAGGTCACCATCATCTAAAAGTCTATGGAAGTCTTTTTGTTCGGGTGTTTTGCTCAGCTTGGCTCTCGTTCCTCATCGTATTTTAGTCTTTCGTTGTCTGACAGTATTAAATAACTTTCATGACATCCAAAAACAGACTGAAAAAGTAACTGGATAAATGTTGCAGCAGATCATATTGTATCGTTGGATCCTGTTGTATTGTGTGTTAAATCATTAGTTAATTGTGAGCTGGTAACGGGGCAAAACTGCACTTCCTGTTTCTATTTCTTTTAACTTCTGGTAACTTATGATTTTCCAAATAGATGTGTTTGGTATCAACAGAAAGGTCCGAATCTTTGCTAAAAGCTCATAAAAACATTTCTACATCCATTAAACAATTAAAACCACAAGCAGTCAAATCAAAAAGTGAACAATTTGTACAACAGCAAAAATGTTTTAAAGTGTTTTGAGGAAATATTAAGCAGTATAGTAATACTATAATATACTAATTTCTCATTGTTTTACTATGAATAAGGTGAAAAATAAATGTGTGGATAATTAAAAAAACATTCAAAAACAATTCTTTCATGTATATAAGAAAAAAATAATTATTGCAATTAAAAACCTAAGATTTCTTCACATTTGTTGATGTTCCCAACACGGTCCAACTTGTGCAGAATAACAAAACAACAAATTATTTCTTTACTAAAACCTCTGTAACTTTGCTCTAGTTTACTTTAGCAGCATGAATCTTTGCACAGGTAATGTCCACCTGTGGATTTATGGTTTCCAAGACTTTTTAGTCTTATTTATTTTATTTTAAAGGGTTATATACTGTTTAATGCAAAAAAACTTCAGGCGAGGGGGAAAAATCTGACCTTTTTTCTGTTCCATCCTCACCATCTCTGAAACAACAGCAGCTGCGGTGATATTTACACTTCTGATTAAATCTCCTAAGTGTTAGCTTTATTATGATACCAAGATCAAGTTATTTTTTTTGTTTGTTTGAAAGCCTTAACATTTTGTTTTGTTCTCTATCTGTGTGATTCTTATTATAATGCATGTCAGTGTGGGTCAACACAACATGATACATTTTATTTATTGTATGTTTAAATTGAAGTTTTTCCAGATTAACACAAAATCAGAAGTGTTTGAATAAAAAAAGAGGAAAGTAGGTGGGGCTAATCTGTGTGTTTCTTACCTATGTGTTTAACTATATTGCTGATGGTAGGCTGGAAGAGTTCGTTCATAGCTTCCTGCGTCAGCCGCAGCATGCCCTGGGACGACCACTTCACTATCTTCATACTGACAGAGAGAGAAGGTTTGATTTTTACAGAAGCAAAGAACAGAGTCAGAAGGCTCACACGTCGTCACCCCCTCCCCCCTCACTTGCTCCTCCTCAGGGCGGCCTCCACGCTCTGCCCCCTGTGTCTTTTGTAGTAGTCGATGAAAGAAAAGGGCAGGGAGATATTCAGGGCATTGGCTCTCCCCGGCGACGCTGTCCGTTTCCTCGCTTCAAATGCGATCATGAGGTCCACCCAGGCCGCCGGCCGCTTGGCTTTAAAGCTCTGAATGAAGTCCTCACCAAAGATCTGACACAGCATGGCTTCAAAAGCCAGGTCTACGCCAACAGCGCCGTAAGGACCGCCTGGGAGACAGGCAGACACCGGCTTTAGAAACTGTTGGAAAGGAGTGTATGTCTAAATAGATTGTACAATAAGGTACCTGAAGCTTTGTAGAGCTCTTTCAGTGTCCCCTGAGGCTGCTCAATCTGATGAACTGTCAAATCCACCGTTCCTCCTCCACAATCTGCAACAACGTACCTGTCACCTACAAACAGAGAGCAGAAATACTCAAAGTCTTTTTGACTGTGTTTTGTTAAGTTATTAGAGTTTCGGCCTCATTCTTTGTTGCTTTTTCAACATCAAAATGGAATCACAGTATGAAGAGTTTGAGTATCTAGGAGCTCCGTCATCTGTCGGGAGTTGTTCCTTCCCATCAAACAGTCAGCTGAGAAGATTCAGGCATCTTGTTAGGATGTCTACTGGAGGCACCTGCCTTTGGAGATTTCTCAGCCACTGGAAGAAGACCCAAGAACTTGGATGGATGGTTGGATGGATAAACAAATAGATGGATGGATGGATGGATGGATAAACAGATGGATGGATGGATGGATGGATGGATAAATAAATAAATAAATAAATAAATAAATAAATAAATAAATAAATAGATGGATGGATGGATGAATAAATGAATGGATGGATGGATGGATGGATGGATGAATAAATAGATGGATGGATAAATAAATAGATGGATGGATGGATGGATGGATGGATGGATGGATAGATGGATGAATGGATGGATAGATAAATAAATAGATGGATGGATGGATGGATGGATGAATAAATAGATGGATGGATGGATGGATGGATGGATGGATGGATGGATGGATGGATGGATAAATAAATGGATGGATGGATGGATAGATAAATAAATGGATGGATGGATAAAAGGATGGAGTGATGGATGGATAAATAGATGGATGGATGGATGAATAAATAGATGGATGGATGGATGAATAAATAGATGGATGGATGGATGGATGGATGGATGGATGGATGGATAAATAAATGGATGGATGGATGGATAGATAAATAAATGGATGGATGGATAAAAGGATGGAGTGATGGATGGATAAATAGATGGATGAATGGATGAATAAATAGATGGATGGATGGATGAATAAATAGATGGATGGATGGATGAATAAATAGATGGATGGATCTCAGGTCTACTGGGTTCAGGTCTGTTTCATGATCACCAAAATTGACCAAAAAGTGACTTTTGGACTCAAACTATAAATAAAATTGAGTTGATGTAAAACTTCTACACTGTGTCTTATTGTTACCTTTTGTTTTTTTACTTGTGTTGCACTTTGTATTTTATCAATGTACTTGGAAATAAAATGACTTGATTATATGTAATCTGAGACAGAATATTGTGCTTTTAAGTTAGTGGGATAAATATGGATGATTGTATTTTTTAATACTTGTGCATATAATTTTAAAGATTATGTATCATAGTTTCCCCTTAAAACGTCGAATTAGGAACTTTTCAAAAACACACAACCTTTATGGCTGTGGTCATTAATGGTTGTTTGTGTTTTTATAATCCACCCAGAGTTAAGGATCAGTTCCAGTGAAGCACTTAGTTTCAGCTGAAGGCTCCCAAAACACAACCTGAGGCAGACGTAGAGAAGTGAGAGACATAAACAGATATTCACTAAAACGACACATTAAACACACAAAGAGTGTTTCTAATCCCTGGACAGATTTACAGCAGAGGCAGATAATCCCACGGCTGAGTTTTTCCTGTGTGTGTGTGAACATGTTTTTGTTACCTGGTGGGGACGACTTTTGACCATTTTCCTGGTACACACAGCCTGGTGAGAACCCAGTGTTACTTATAGGGACAAAAGACCCCATTGGAGGATATACCATTGGTGGGTCAGGGGTTAGGATTGGGTCATGGTGTAGAAATGAATTCAAAGTCGCCATTAGGAGAGAACGTGTGTGCAGACAGGAAAGAGTAGAGGAGGTCATCGTGGCCCTGTGGCTCCTCTGATTATTGACATGGGTCCACAGGAAGAAGCAGCTGCATATGAAGCCAGCAAAGTTGGAAAGTTTATTTCTCACTTGAAGGAATTTTATTTCCCCAGCAGAACTCTGGGATTTGAATCTTCTCATGTTCGAACATTTATCTCGTTTCAAACTGTGCAACAAACAGGACTGTCCCTCGGAAAAGACCTGTCTGCACAGCAAAGTCAGCAGGTCAAAGGTCAAAACCATCAATATCTTCAACACACACTTACCAGTCTGCAGCTCTGACCACAGCTCTCCAGTCCCACTTTCCACCAGAAAGGTCCTGCTGTGTCTGGATCGTCTCAGCTGCTCCCTCGCTGCAACAAACACAAACCAAAAATACTTTTTTTTTTTAAAGACAGCAACATCTGGACAGGATTTCTCATGCTCTTATTTTAACCATGATTTTATTTAATTTAAAAAAATCTTTTTTCAGAAATGTGCTCATTCAGTCATGTCTTGATAAAACAGCATTTCTGTTATATCAGATGTTCAACTTGTTCATTAGCCAGAAACTTCAAAAGGTCTATTTTCCACTGAGGGAAGAAATTGTTTAGATTTTTTTCAAGACTTTTCCGGTCTCATTGGTGGAGGTTTGTTGGGCATTGAAAGATAAATTAGCAGCTCTCTTGTTGGCATGGTTACACATCATAACATAAGATATAAGTTTCTGAAGTATCCTCAAAAATCCTTTTGGGCAAATCACATCAAAAGTTCCTTAAAATACAGAAAATAAGGATTTGCGTAAAACAAAACCCAATCTAACCAAAACCATTCTAACATTTTACAAACAAGCCACACTACAATTATAATCATTTAGGCTTGATTGCCATTTTAGTTTAATAAACCCAGTTATTTGTTTTGACTCCATCCAGCTGCAAACACTCAGTTATCACCACTTTTCCCCTCTTTCAGCTGCTTTTCTGCCTTTCAAACATGTCTTTGCACGTCTGTGTAAACATACTTAATGTACGTTTAGAACTGAAGAATTTCGACTTTTCTTTTCTCCCCCTCGGTCAAAAACATAATCATCACAACTTTCAGCATACGTTGATGATTGTTTAAAAATATAAAGTTTATACAAGTTTAAAATCCAAAAAGCTCATTACAGGCAGGCTTGGAGTCATCAGATCCAAGTAAAACATGTAGCAAAACGACTTGCTGGAAATGAATGTGCTCGAGTTTCAACCATGCGTTTTCTCTGGTGAGTGGCAGGTTAGGAGTGAGGACCGAAGGCCAACCAAAACAGAACACGGTCACGAACAGCTGGCAGAGGCAGGACGTACACGACAGCCTGTTTGACTTTTATATGACAGAAATATACAGTTTAACTCACAAAATAACTTCAACTGGGTAGAATCACATGATACAGCCTGGTCCTTACCTTCCAAGATAAATTAGGTATACTTACAGGGTATGTACTTACAATTTAGTAGATACATACCTGGTACTTATTAGATACATAATAAATATGTACCTGGTGCAGGACCATGTAAGTACCAAGTATATGCCAGGTAAATATAATAAAGCAGAGTATGTACCAGGAACTTATGAGTTACACACCTGGTACTTACAGGGTAGATACCTGGTAAATCACATGTACAACAATACCTGATACATACTTTGTACAGTACCCTGTAAGTACCAGGTACATACTTTGACCAGGACCCTGTAAGTACCCAGTACATACCCTGTAAGTACCAGGTACATACGTTGACCAGGACCCTGTAAGTACCCAGTACATACCCTGTAAGTACCAGGTACAAGACCTTGTAAGTGCACTGTAAATACAAGTCCTCCTCAAATACAGGTTATTGTACATAATCTGTAAGTAACTGTTATTTACCAGGTACTTACATGTAACTAAAGGGTGCATATTTGTACACTTCCTGTGTACATACCAGGTATATACAAGGTATGTAAGATACATCCCTGGTGCCAGATCTTATAAGTATCTGGTTCAAAACAAGTACTTAAAAGATACATACCTGGTAAATGAAGGGTAACAAGTCAATTCATAATACAGTCCAGTTCTTGTACGTACTCTGTAAGTACTGGGTGTGTACCTGGTAAGTATTTGGCTGTTTTATATACTGCTATCAGATAAATATTTTTTTTGGTGAGACCATTAGAAGAAATTTGTTTTCCGTGGAAACGTGTGTATAAATGTGGGTTGTAACATAGTACTGCATTGGTAAAAATGTTTTTTACTTGTTTACCTAAAACGATACGAGTAATTAACAGAATAAAAATGTAAAAAGAGGAATGGAAAATGAGAACCAAGATATTTCTGGTAAACACTGCAGCCTCGTTTACCAGCTCTGTCTTGGAGGAGATTTATTTTCGATTCCCGGATGATGAAGGACGTAATGCATAGTGTGTGTATGTGTGTGTGTGTATATGTGTGTGAGAAATGAAGCTAAACAAAGGTCTGCCACAGTCATGTAAGCCTCAACTCCATGTGTGTGTTTCTGTTCAGAGCGACTCGAAGAACGCCAATCTGGAAATCATTTACATGAAACAGCAGAAAAGAAAACGTACATGCGCGTGTTTTAATGACTCCCCTGTTGCTGTCTTTGGAGACGAAATGAGGTGGAAGAAAAGCTAAAGATAGTAAAAAAAAAAACAACGCTGGGATGCCAAAGTGTGTGTGTGTTTGTGTGGTTTGTGTTTGTCCGCGCAGACCTTGGAACAGGACCGAGCTTGCGAAAAGAACGGGAGACTGAAAGAAAACGTAAAGAAAAAAGAAGAAGAAAGCAAGAGGAGAGGGAGAGTGACAGGCCAGGAGGGGGTGAGATCATGGTCTCCCTGCACCTTGTTCCAATTACAATATCCTGTGTTTAGAGTGTGTGAACGCTCTTTGTGTGGCTGCATCTGTAGAAGTGGGCCTTTGCAGGGGGATTTTGGACGGCCTGAATTATGCATCAAGTTTCTTTTTCCCAGCTTGTAATTGCTCTTTTCTTTTCTGCACAGAATGCCAGGCATGTCATTTGCATAAAGTTTTATTGCAGAAATGTGAGCAGAAAGTTGCACTTTGGTAGCTCTAAACTAAGAACCCCATCAAATTATGAACCTTAACTTAAAGCTACACTTGTTAATAGTGCCAAAAAAAAAAGTTCTATGATGTGAATTAAAGGTACTATCATGCTATGATGTTTTGGACAATTTTTTTATGTCTAAATTAATAATAAAATTATATATTTGATAAATTTGTTAGCATATGCACTTGCCTAAAAGAGGCTTCCTGTTGAATTTTTCAATTCCATCTTCAACGTAGATGTCTTTAACAGGGCCTTTAGGTAAATGTTTGTTTTATCAGCCATCAAGCAATCTAGGCAAACAAAAAATGGCCATAACTAAGTTAATCTTGTAAAATAAAATGTGATAAACACAGTTTTCATCATTTAGTTCAACTTCTGAGTGTAAAATCCTAGTTAAAAAATTTTCCCCTAACATTTTATTGTTGTTTAGCTCACTGTTCATACTTTTTGCAAAGTTTTACTGGATGTTTAATGTTATGTCTATATGTTAAATCCTAAAACTAAATGTGAAAGTTAAATCGTAAATATTGCAGACAAATGCAAAGTTAACGTTTAGGTATTTTGGAGTATTTTTGGTGCTCGGCAAAAGCAAACGCTAACGTTGTTAACATTGCTAACGTTGCTAACACAACTAACGCTACTAACACTGCTAACGCAAAAGCTGCTCACCAAAGGCAAAGGCTGTTTCATTCTGAAATACTTCTACATTTGGTTGAAATGTTTAAGATTTAATGTTTACATTTAGATTTAGGATTTAACATTTAGACATAACATTAAACATCCAGTAAAACTTTGCAAAAAGTATGAACAGTGAGCTAAATAACAATAAAATATTGGTGGAAATTTTTAAACTAGAATTTTACACTCAGAAAGTGAGCTAAATAATGAAAATGTGCTAGCGACATTTATTTTACACTTGGCGCCCCGTAATCTTACAGATATTGAACTAACATTTGGTTCGACAGTAGCTGAGAGTTAACCCCAACACACATTCTTTTACAAAAAACGTACATTAACTGTTGGCATCAACACTGTTTGTTAGCAAAATGTATCATGAACCACTGGACAGAAATAAATAAATGGACCTTTAGAATCAACATAAATGCCACAGTTAACCAATCAACACAAAAATATCTATAATTTAGCCAGTTTGTCAAATATTGAGCTAAATTTTGATTTGGTAGTAATGAAAGTCATCCTCGACAAACACAAAGATCTCACAGAATCAGATGAAGAATTAGAAAGATGTTTACCACTAAAATAATTACTAACTTAGGCAAACACTATAGGAAGAGTTTCAGGCACATTGTGAAATAAATCAACAAGCTAAAATGAGCCTTCAAGCCCAGAATGTTTCTTCTTGGGAATTCTGTGGTTTCTTCTCCTCTTTCAGCGTCTCTGCTTGCTCTGGTATATATATAAATAAAACACATGACCTGTTCAAAGTCACGCCGCCAAAAGTAATCTGAGGCAAACAGTATCTGAGGCCACATCTTTACCCCCTTCGTTTTTTTGCTTTGCTAAAAACACACAAGTCGACAAAAACCCACAATCCTCAAGTGGCTTCAAACATCAATGTTTCCAGGAAACACGATGCGGTTTCACAATGATGCAAACTCACTCTGTCCTTTCTGTACCTTGTCTAAAGCTGGAGTCAAAGCCCCGGGACCCGTCCAGATCCAGGCCGTTTGTGATTGGCTGCACGCTCAGGTCGATCACCTGGTGGAGGCGGAGCTTGCGACAATAGATGGACGCGGCCTCGGGTTCCAGAGCGATGAGGAGCTGCTCGGGACACTCGGGAGACATCAGACCGGCCTGGAAGGACACAGAAAGGGACAAAACAGAGAAAACACAGGAGTGTGAGGAGACAAACCGCTGCTTTAATTTGATTAATTTTATTTATCTGCATAGAAAAACTGACATTTTAAATAAATGCATCCTAAAGTGGAGATTTTTAAAATTTTGTTTTTGTTAGATCCATACAGATAGACGATATAGAGCTTTTCAGAAATAATGACGAAGCTCACTTTGTTCCTGTTTTTATCGTCATTCACCTCATCTGTCTCGACTTACCCTGCTCCCATCATCATTAAACTCTCCTGAAAACATTCATCACTGGGAGGACATTGGTATCAAAGCAGAAAAACAGGTTGAAGCAGCCATCTTGGCTCCAATCGGTAATGATTATTATTTTAAATTCCAATAAATTCTCTCCAGTGATTCATGAGATATTTTGCTAACAGACAAGCATGCATGCTTACACCTTATCCTTTTGGTGGCACGAAACAGTAAGTTCCAAATGTTGTTTTTACTCATGATAATCTGGAATCCCTGACTGAAACGATTCGATTCATGACTGGATGCAAGTGAGAACAAGTTCTGGAAGCTAAACTAAAGAAGAAGAAGAAGTGGAGCTGAAGAACCAGCTGTGCAGCACAGACATGTTAGAAAATATAAAAAACAAGTAAATAAGACGTAAACTTGACAAAAAGTTAATGATTCTCAGACGAGATGATGGCTTTAGAGAAGGAGGAACCTTATATAAGGCTGATGTATTGGGAGTAAAGTTGAGTGTGTGTTACAGTGTGTGTGCGTGTGTATTTGCAGGGCGGGGGTCTGCTCTCCACTTCCTGTGTTTGTCTGCCGGTCTCCCTTATTGTTCGCTCCTAATGACATCATCATCATCAGGAAGTGCACACGCCCTGACAGCCTCAAGCCGGGGGTCACCATTAAGTGTATGTGTGTTATCAGTGTGTGTAAAAGTGCGCATGCATTTAACTTTTTATGGATTAGTCCAGGTGAGTGAGGAGCAGATTGTGTTGCAGGAAGTCAGACATGAAATGATGAAAAGTTGAATCAGTTAATCAAATATACTTTTGTACATTGTCTCAATGATGCATTCAGCAAAGCAAGGTTTTTTGCGCACATAGCGTGAACGCTGAGTCGGCAATTAGTTTCTGGAATGCTGTGGAGGAAACCTTCCCACGCAAAAGCAATTATTTTCTTGATATTCAGGAATCATCCAAGCCTGACCTGGAGACACAGAAGATGTGTTTGTGGATGTAAAAGTCCTACCATGTACGCAGCCTCCCTCATGAACTGCTTGGCGGGTTGTCTCCACACAGCAGGGACGGTGATCACCCATCTGATCTCCTCTCCTTCCAGCATGGACGACGACTGGTCCTTCACCTCCTGCGGCGCAACTTTGAGTCATCACAGTGTCTTGATTGGTGGCATCACGTTGCATCAACGTCCCGAGGCCTTACCTTTAGAGCGTGCTCTCTGAAGAAGCGGAGGGCGTGTGCGAACACCTCGATCGCTCTGACCTTGTGACCGTTAACCGCCTCCAGCTCCGTCTCCATTGTCAGGTCCTGAAGCCAGAACAGTGACTTTCAGGTCATTCTTAGTTTAAATTCCTACATTTATTGTGTAAAGAAGGATGATAATGAATTGTTAAGTGCAACATTATTTTCAAGAATGGACCAAAGTGGCTGTAACACTGGTGTTTCTCAATATACTTGAAAACTTTGGCATTAAAGGACAAATGTCTCTGCTAGTCTTTCCAGGGCCAGTCCTAGCCCATTTGGGGCCCTAGGCAAGATTTCAGGTGGTGCCCCTTGTGCAATTTTTTAAACCTCACTGCCAATTTACATACATTACACAATACATGATATACTACACAATATATATATATATATATATATATACAATATACTAAATTAAATAGTTTTGTCTTTGGTATTGCTTTTTATCTTTAGAAACCAGGTTATCCAAATAAAACAACAGCAGAGAATGCTAATTTGAAACAGAAAACCAGAAGTTTACAATATCTGCTGACAGCAATGAATGTTAACAAGCAGCTGTGGAGTGAAGCAGTTCTAGGGGGTATACTCCCCTAGAAAATTTAGTAAAAGATCAACTCAAATTTATGCATTTTCCAGCCGTTTGAAGAATATTTTACTAAATTCTTGGGATTAATAAAACATAAAATCAGCATTTTATGAAAGTAGAGCACTGAAAATCCTACTTTAATCTGAACTTTATCTGAGATCATAACTGAAATATCCATTATCCTTTTGTTTTCTATTCGACCACCAGTAGTTAATCTTGACTGCATCATGTGATACTTTTATCATGAATCATACCCTTCACCATATAACAAATAATGTAGTAAAGCAAAAAAAGTTACCCTCATAGACCTGACTAAACAGTGATTATTCTACAGACTAAATCAACTATACTCTGTACTACTGATAAAAACATACTAATATTATTTCGTCCCCCCAGATGGACAGCGCACTGTAGCATTTGCCCATACCGCCTATGTCATGGGCCGGCCCCGAGTCCTTCACTTCAAACATGTTTCTTACACTGGTGCTGTGGATCTTCATTTTAAATTTATCAAAGTAAAGCCAGTGCTGGGCCTCCTCTGGATCCAGGTCATGGTAGAAGTCTCGCGCCGCAAACCCGAAACTGTGGAACCTCAATTCAGGAGACAGCAGCAGGCACGTTGGGCTCTTCTGGTTGGCCACGCCGGGGTCACCGCCCTCCCAGCGTCTGCATTGGAGTTTGGCAATGAAGACAGTCAGGTGTGGAAACTAACAAAACCATTTATGAAAAAAAAACAGAACAAAAATAAAAACATCAGAGCCTTACTTCATCATGTGTATGGCTTCTGAGTCATCCGTGAAGCTGAAGGCGTAGCCGCTGGAGGTTGTCCCGAAGTCTATCGCCACAACGACAGAAAATGGACAAGCCATTCTGGGTCTGACCTCTACCCTCTATCAAAGAGAGAAAAGACGTTTCTGTGGGCCGTCGCAAAACACTTTGGTTTAAGAGCAAATATCTTGAATACACAATGAAGCACAGATGTTCTTAGAATTGCGAAACATGAAAAACGCGAATATTGGATGGGGTCAAAAAAAATCGTATGCAGTAAGAACCAAACAAAAAATGCACAAGAGCTACACAATTAGCAGCTACACAGTACTGTGCAGTAAACTGAAGGTGGAAACATGTGGAACATGGGCACAGGGCATGCATCACGTACTGTAATGCTTTTTTCTTTAAATTTACTTTGTTTATGTTACAAAATAAATTTTATTGTTCTTAATTATTTAGCTTGAAAATGTAAGAAACACAATGTCAGAAAGCATTTAGTTTAAATATCAAAATTTGGAAACTTCTGAGAAATATCTTTTTTTTCCAAAAATGTCTCAAATTGATCTGAGTTTTTTCTCGCAAATTTACGACTTTTGGAGCTCAGAGAATTTACTTGTTTTTTCTTGAACATTTCTGAAATGAATATCAAAATTTAAGTTTTTTCCTTTTTTTTTAATCTGCAAAATAGTCCCAAATATGCCATCGTAGTATTTACTGTATTTCCGGTTTCTGCGAAATTACGAGGATTATCGCAAACTAGCTGTTTGTTTCCATGAAAAACCCTTTAATGTAAAAACACTTTACTGTATAAAAAGTGTTGTGGGTGATAATGTCTGTACCTAATGGAAGAATTTTATATATTTTATAAATATCCAGCGAGGGGAAGCTGCTTTCAGAAGAACTAGCACTTAAGCTAACTTGCTATAGTTAGCTTATGCTAACAACTTGCAGTCTGTTTTCCTGCTTCAGGCTCTTGTCTCATTGCAGTTTTTCATTTTGGGTATTCTCCACTGCAAGTTGTGTATTTTAACTCCTTTTATAAACCACTAATGGCAGCTGGAAGCTCTATATAAAGTTAAACAAGCAGAAAGCGGAAACGAGGGAGTGTCTGTGGTAAGTTTGTTACCGGTGAAGCCGAGGGTGTGAGCGGCGTGATACTGCAGTCGCTTCTGGCTGTGGCAGGAGAGGACGGTGTGGAGACATTTTCATCTGCAAAAACACAGAAATACCAAAATGAATGTCTGTTAAAACTGATATCAATGACAAAAATAGTTTTTCTTTTTAAATATATAATCTTGACAAAAGACAGTTTTCAACTCCTCCAGCTGAGATCAGGTCAAGATCAAAACACTTGACCTGGAGATCTCTAGATAATAAACTGGAATGACTGGAATGTTGCTGGAATCAAAAATAAGAAATGTTCCAGAGTGGGAGAGGAACACGAAGAGGTCAGCAGCATGTTCTCACTCCAACAAATAGAAAAGCGAGATATTTGGACCAGGTTATTTGTATTTGCGGGTTTGTGTATTACCTGGTATCTGCAGGTAGTTGGGATCTGGCTGCTCCTCGTCAGCCATTTCTACAGGAGCCAGGATCTGCAGAGAACCACATTCACATCAAATCTATGAAGAAAACAAAGCTCTGCTTCAAATGTGATTGAGATTTAGATACAAGTGTGTATTCCCACTAAATTAATTTAAATGTTGTGTAAATACTGGACATATGGATCCTTGTTTGGGGTCTTTCTGGATGGTGTTTACATCATCTCCCTGTGCACATGTGAGTTTTCTTCAGGTACTCTGGTTTCCTCCAACAGATCACAAACATCTTTGTTACAGAAAATTACCTGGTTGTTGTGGGTTTTACACTTTGACGCTTAAAGTTGTGATCATTTGTGTGTTTTATTCACTTTTCTTGGATTAACAGGTGCAACAAAACAAATGTTTCATCTTGCAGGACATAACTCAAACTAATGAATAAAAAAAGCTGAAGTCATTTTGACCCTTTTTACTTTTTGTGCACCACCGTTTACATGCATTTATTTAAAGCTTCTTAAATGTTTGCATGGAGCAATAAGCTTTCCTCCCTAGCTGTTGTCATCTGATGATAAAACCAGATAAATTGCTTCCTTTCCTTTTTTTTCTTCTTATCCCTCATCATCTTTTCAAACTCAATGAGCTGTGACTGATTTATACCTCTGAGCCTTTACTTCTGACTTGAGCCACAGATCAGTAAAGCTCTTTTTTCTGTTTTTTTTTATTGAAAATGTAAGAAATCTTAAGAGTTTTAGTCTTAACAGAACAAAAATAGCTTTCAAATAATCTGTCTTTTGTTTTAGTTCTAAAGTTAAGACAGAAATCCTCATTTATTTCATTCCTCTGCGTCATCTTAAAACATTAAACTCAGCTGCATGATCCTGGCGAGCGACCATTAATCCAAGTTTTATCCTGTAAAAGTTTACTCACCGCTTTAAAAGCTTTACGAGCGACAGAAGAGGAGGAAAAGTCTTCCAAGTCCAAATCAGCCTCCAGGGAGAGGAGAGGAGTGGGAAGCTGCTGCTGCTGGATAGAAGAGGATGCTTCTCCAAATAAAAACCCTTCAAAAAGTGTGAAAGCTCCAAAGCTTTGCTGATTTGTACCTTCCAGGTTCGGGGGGGAAACTTGCAGAGGGCTCTGATGAGAAATAAATACAAAAGAAACTGCAAGAAAAAAAAAAAGTTTTCTTTTTTCCTCCCTCGGTGCAGTTCTGCAGTCAGACGTTTCTGCTTTGCAAAGGATTGTGAGGGGAAAGGGTGATACAGACACACACACACACTGACCCAGCTGCAGGTGTGGGAGGGCGGTGACAGTGTGAG
>JARVJO010000001.1:15547858-15576540 GCA_031762555.1 Cynodonichthys magdalenae
ACACACACACACTGAACCAGCTGCAGGAGTGGGAGGGCTGTGACAGTGTGAGGAGGGGGAGTTGGGGGGGGGGGTACCTCACTGGAGAAACTGAGGGTGGAGTAATTTTACTGCTTTATCCTGATTGAGTCACGCTGCCCTCCTAAACTCCTCCACATGCACCAGTTCAATCAGCTCTTCCTGTCTTCATCTGTGAATCGATCTTAGATTCACTTTTCTCTTTGTCTTTCCCACTTTTTTTAGTTTTTACTTTCCTTCACGTTGCATTTCCTGGCTTTACTCGTCGCAGACAAAAGCAGGAAGAAGCCAGGTGTGTTGGGCCAAACCTAAACAAACGATGATGTTTTTTTTAGTGGAGTATTTTAAGTCATTTAAAGAAGGGGGCGGGGCTTCCAGAAATGTTTTTATGGAGGTGGCCACTGAAAATCCTGGGGTGGCACAACCAAAACCAAAAATTCAGCTATTTTATTATATTTTATTTTAAAATGAAGTACATATTTATAACTCCTATTTGCTCAAAAACAAGTTTTTTTAATGAGATTCTACTGGTCCTAAATGATTACACGAAATAAAAATGCACACCAAGCAAAAAATTTTAAAATGAGGTCATTTTATAAACCAGTGTTTCTCAGTGGATCAGCGAAGACGCCAAAAAGTAAAAAAAAAATTTAAATATAGTTTTTTAACAGTTCATTGTATATGAAGAAGGAAAGCTACAGAAATCAGGATACATCACTTATAATTAAGTAAAAATAAATATAATATAGAAATATTAGGGGTGCAACAATACATGTGTTTGTATGGAACCGTTCAATACACACTATGTATGAAACAATATAGATTTGTAGAATTTATTTTATCGGCTAATCTTCTGAAGACGCTCTGTATTGAAGGATCAGTGGATCTGTGTTCTACTGCTCTACCTAGGCTGCATTGTCGAGCACAGATCCACTGAGAAACTTGCTGTTTCAGCAACAATTAATTAAAAAAAATGTACTTTTGAGGTTAAACAAATGTTCATAATTAATTTCAATAAATTACAAGTTAAGAAGGGCATGGACATTTCTCTTTTTTGTATCAAAAAAAATATTGAACCGTGAGACCAATGTATAGAACTGAACCGAATCGTAAATTTTCGGTATCGTTGAACCCTTAGTAAATGTTTTTAAAGACTTCATTGGCCATGTTTCCACCAATGTTTTTTGAGCACATTTTGAAATATCACATCTGAACTGGTTGATGGAAAATTTAAAAAAAACTTTCTCAATTTTGCAGCAATTCTGCTGCAGGTAAGATACTGATGACTCATAACCCTGTTTTAAAACATCTAAATGTTCCCTTTAAGCCAAGAAACTTGGATGGTTTGCATGGAAATCACTGAGGTGCTGGTTTCTCCTCTGACTCTTGTTTTCTTCTGTCCGGCTGTATGTTTTTGTTAGATCTCGAGGCCCTTGTCGGGACTGCAGGGATCTGATTTCTCCCCACTGGAGCTGTGATTGAAAGCATACATTAACCCCCAGTGCTCACACACACACACAGTGGGACTAAAAATGTACGTTAGTCACCCCACTCACATGGATAGAAGAAGCCAGACTTCTTCAGTAT
The DNA here is from genome assembly GCA_031762555.1 of Cynodonichthys magdalenae. Classification (NCBI taxonomy): domain Eukaryota; kingdom Metazoa; phylum Chordata; class Actinopteri; order Cyprinodontiformes; family Rivulidae; genus Cynodonichthys; species Cynodonichthys magdalenae. The sequence continues at coordinate 15,549,464 of JARVJO010000001.1, forward strand.
GTGAAAGAAAATGCCTCAGGTTTATACACACATGTTCACTCAGTCTTCAAGTCATGTCAGATTTCCAAATTGAATTAGTGTGTGTGTGTGTGTGTATGTTTGTGTGCGCGTGTGTGTGTGTGTGTGTGTGTGTGTGTGTGTCTGGAAGCCATTACTTGGCCCAGCTCCTCTTGTTGACCAAAAACCAGGGGGCCCCATACAGCTCCTGCCATCACCTCCTTCTTTTCCTCCTTATTGCCCTTTTTTATACTTCCCACGCATCTGTCTTTTGTCACATTTGCGTGCTATAATTTATTACATCAAAGCATGTCATGATTTTTTTTTACTTGATAGACGTCTCCAGCGGTCCCTGACTCGGACCCTTCAGCGCAGCTCCTCCATCACCTCCGCCGGGGACCACCCTTCTTCATTCAGGCGCAGGAAGCTCGGCACAGGAAGAGTGGGAGTCAGGTGACAGGAAAGAACCCCCGTGGTGACATTCCTCTTCATGAATTCAACTTTATCTCTAGAACCCTGGAAGTCCTCGAGCAACGGAAACACACCCATTTCATGTGACACACAAGCATTCATGGACACACACACATTTCCCTGCTGTTCCTTAAATAGTCCAAAATGTCAACAGAAGCCTGTGACAACTTCCCAGGATAGCATCACTGCAGAAACAATCCTCAGGCAGCTCTCCTGGGATAAAATTATTTTTTTAACTATCTATGTCTTATTGGATTGTTTAGATATTTATTCCTAATTATGACTCACTACATCACAACTGTTCAAATGTATCAAACAGTTTTTGCACTTTTGGAGCCCCACATCATGACACTTCCACCACAGGACCCCAAGACGAAAAAGGAAAAGAGCAACATTTTCTGTTTTTGGTTGTAGCTGCAACTTGTAACTGTATGAACTGTAGCTTATCTTTAAGTGACACATTATTTATTACTATTATTTTTTATCTAATCTGTGAAAACTCTGTGGAGCCACTGAAGAGAACATCCTATTCATGTCTGAATAACAGCTGACTCTTTGTTCCATAAATTGTTACTGATATTTTTGTTATTTTATCATCTGTAAAGACAGTTGTTTATATTTCTCAAGTTCATGTTTTGCATATGGAGATATGATGCACACAAATAAAAAGGTCCAAAACTTTCAGCTTATTTTTATGTAATCTTTGTTCTTTTAATGTGGAAGTCACAAACGTACTTAAAAGATGACTTTTTTCTTTTTACTTGTAGGTCAGTTGTCATGGGTTAGGCAGGTAATAGGAGTAAATTTGAGTAAGAACTTTTTTTATTGTTTTATTCAAACAAAAACTAAATTTGTAGGAATAAAAAAAATGAAAAGCCAGCATGCATTTAAAAAAAATGCTCTAAAGCAGAAGTGTCAAACTCATTTTCACTGACGGCCAGTTGTATTTAACTTTCATGTTTTGTGATATGAGACGAATGTATTATTATTATTATTAATAAACAATAACTGAGCTCTACGTGGTATTTTCTGCATAGAAAACAGTGTTTTAACATGTCCTTTTATAAACACAGAAAAGTACCAGGTGTACGACTGATTAAATGTGAAATAAATAATACAGAAATACGATTAAAAGTAAAAGTAAGAGAGTTTTACCTACTAGAGTTGTGGAAAGTCTTGAATTGTGAACTCTCCCACTTTCCCACAGGGAATTCCCACTGCAGAGGCGTTCCAGCTTAAATTTACAACTCGTAAGTGGGAAATTCCCACTTTCCAGTATGCTGGCTTCTTTTGAATCTTGTGCACTTCCAACTAATGGTGGGAATGCCATACATGTCAACTGAGTTGAGTAAATTCAAAGCAATATACTAGTTTTTTTAACCAAAGAACATGAATATGTTGCGTTGAATTTACTCAACTCAGTTAAGTGGAACCAGTTGACATAACATGGTTAAGTAAATCCAACATTTCATTTTTAGAGTGTAATACTGTCATTTTGCAAATAAATAATCTCTTACTGGCCATACGAAATGCTACGTTGGGCCACATTTGGCCCACGGACCTTGAGTTTGACACAAAGCTCACTAATAAATAGTAAAGCACACAATAGTTAGCTGAGTGATCACATCTTTCTCTTCATACAAAGTATCCGATTGCCTACGTGGAGTAAAATGTTTGCGTAGAGTGTGAGTTGTTAATGACTGCGGGCCGAGCGGAACCAGAACCTCTGCAGTGAATGAAAACAGAACCTCTCAATGAGCTCCTCTAAGAATCGCAGCTGAAAATTAATGAAGGTGTTATTGTATTTTTGGGTGGAGGTGTGTGTGTGTTAACATGCCACTTCCTTTTTGTGTGCGTGTAAGGGTGTGTCGTGTGTTTCAGTGTGTGAATATTTGTGTGTGTGTGTGCACTGGACTCACTGAGCAGAACAGCCTGGGGTGGGGACCACAGGAAAGTCTGGGGGTTAAAGATACACACAGATATATTAAACAGCGCTCTGAGACATGAAGTCCTGGCGATTGTGTAATAAAAAACAGTTTGAGCGTCTGATTTATGATTGGGGGGCCTGAGGGGAGCAGAGAGGAGGGAGTTGAGCTGCAAGAGGGGACAAAGAAATAAATGTTAAAGGAGAATGTTTTATACTCCTGGGTGAGTCACCTGTAAATTTCAGCATCAACATGTAAGCTGATACGTGATAAAGTAAGTATAAAGATCTGAAAAAGTAGAAAAAGCACAAAAATCCATCCTAAGTATATTATTCAGGAATTACAGAATAGATTTTAATGAAACTCACTGATAAAGAAGCCACAGTCAACTAATCTCATCAAACTCTATTAGACAAAAATGTACTTAATATTTGTTAAAGATGAGAGTCATCCTCAACACATGATGCTAACACATAAACAAAACACGTCTGCCCCTTTCATCATACGATGTTTTAGTTTAGAACTCTGGCGTCCGTTTACAGTTAAAGATGAATAAAACCCTTTTTTTTTGTTTCATCTCAAATAAGAAAGTTCCAGTTAAACTTTTAGAAAAGCAGCCTTCGAGGTCTCACATGTGCATTTAATCATGAGGAAATGTAACATTGTGTGTTTCCAAAGGACACACGTCCCAGAGCAGGGTGGATGAATTATCTGCACACACACATACACACACATTTATATTTAGGTTGACACTCAAGGGAACATCCTGCATTCTTGAATTTAAAGTCCCCGTCTCCTCCTCAGCTCGAACACATGTGCAGCAGCAGCTGAAGGTGAAGTGAAGTTTTTGGTTTTACCTTTAAATTTGTCAAACAACAAGAAGATTAAAGCACAAAAATACACACCCTGCGTATAAAATTATACTTTTATTTAGTATTATACTACATTTAACTGAACATGTGAGATTAACACAATCAGAAAATACGATCGATTCTATACTTTCTGTCACTCCACTTTGATTTATATTAAACTAAATTCAATTTCTGTTAGTTTATGTTCCAAATGAGTCACTCTGTGTGCTGCAGTCGCCCTCCTCTGGGCTTTTAGAGTAATGCACCTATAATTTATTACAGCGTTCATGGCAGTAATCTGGTAACAGCTAATGAGCTTCTTTACTGAGACTTATAACCAGAAACTCCATCACTATTATAAATTATCACCTCAACTCTGTGTTCATTAATATTTTGTTTGCAAAAATACCCTTAAAAAGATCTATTTTAGTAAAAGATCTGCCAAAAGATGAGTTGGTCTTTTAAAAAGACATATAATGCTTTTAAATTCTTTTTCCCTCCCAAATTTAAATAATTCAGTTGGGGTCTATGCTCCTCCTCCTTATTGTAACTACACAACCCCATCCTTTACCCCTTTTCTTAGGTCTCAGATCAACTCATTTTGAGGCTGTTTCTTTAAATCCAAAAAAGACACTTCAAACCCCGCCCCCCTCCAGCTTTCAGACAGGTCCATTCTAGTTTGATAGAGGGGTTTACGACACCATATACACAACAAAACACATTTAACGGCTACAAAAGTGGATTTTGCATCTGTCTCCTTTACTTGGTTTAGAAAGAATAAAATGAGTAAATAAAGTAATGAAATCTTAGATAATCAATCTTAGATGGTCAAAACAACTCAGCTGACGTGGTTCAGACATCTGATTTGGATGTTTCCTGCTGGATGTTGTCCAGACAGGTCCCACGAGAGGAAACCTTAGGACAAGTCCAGAACCTGCTGAGGGCCCTCTCTGGTCTGGGAACATTTTGGGATTCTTCAGGAGGAACTGGAGAGAGATGTCTGCAGTTCCCTACCTGTTGCCTACATGATTCAACCACAAATTACTGGCAGAAGATGAATAGACAGATGGATGGATGGATGGATGGATGGATGGATGGATGGATGGATGGATGGATGGATGGATGAATGGATGGTATTCCTTCTGAATCAGTTAGTGTTGTCGAAAGGTGCCCCTGTTACAAGAAGCACGTTGACACAAATAAAATAACAAATGTGACAACACATTTACCTGCTTTTTAATTGGCTTAGCATTCTCAAATGTGGTAGATGTCAATTTTGTAAAATAATAAATTTAAAAAAACAAAACTAATCCACTCTTTATTCTGACTTCAATCACTTCAAATTTGCAGTTATGTGTCAAAGTTTCTTTAACCAGTAATGATCAGAGCTAAATTTCGCAATTATATATTAAACCTTTTTAATGTAGCACTTTTAAGTCATTTTAATATTTTTTCTAACAAGTAAAAAGAATAGTAAAGAGTGTTAAATGATGCTGAAAATAAAAAACTTCCTACAATTTTGACAAATTATTCACACTTCAGACCCACATTTATTTAATTTTACTCTCCTCTTTACATTAATTGTTCTGATACCACACGTTATTTACTACCATTAAATCACAGCTTCAACTGTTCAAGAAACGTTAAACTTTGTTAAAGCACACAGTCACACGATGTGAAATGCAAACGTATGCTATGCTGGTTACAAAAAAGGACAGCGAGGGAAAAAAAAGCTGCTTTTTGTTTACCTACGTGAATGGAGGAGTAAGGCGGCCCGTGTGATGTGTGGACCAATCGCGTTGCGTTAAAGCTTTGATTGACGTAGTTTTTAACCAATGACTGAGGAATACAGCTGGACACGCTCGAATACCACACCGTTTTTTTCGCTTCTCACAGAAAAACAGTGAATTTGTCAGTATTTTAGTAAAGCAACTCGGGCAAACCAATTGAAGATACAGTTTTTTATTAACAGCATTGAAGACAACTGGAATAATTTCTTCATAGCGTAGTTTTTTAGTGACGTAAAAAGACGTTTGCCCGCCCTGACAGCTGGTTTTTCGGATTGCCCCCACTTGAAGTTCAGCGGTGAGTATGAAAAAAACAGGAAGCTAGCTTCAAAGAAACAGCAGCGACAGGCAAAAAAACGTAAACAGTGTTATTTACTTAACACAGCTCTGTTAAATGTAAAATTACAAAAGATATAAGTGTTGTAGGTAGTTCCAGAGGTCAGAGGTTAACAAAAGTAGCTTTACTGATTACTTTACTGATTAACTGTGGCAGTATTTTGATCTTAAGAAAGATTAATATGTATTATTTAGACAATGTTCATCATGTCTGTTTACTTATACTTTCAACCAAACAAATGGTACAGGTTTAACTGTTTTTATTTTATTGTCAAAATGTTTTTATTTACGAAGCCACGCAGGCATTTGTGAAGGAGAGCAAAAAACAGTGGTGCATGTTTGTTCGCGTGTTACGTTTAAGTACACATTACAAGCTCCGATTTTTAATACCTGACTGTGGTTTACAGTAGTGCTGAGGCCTAGTCACATTAGTTAGTTAATTGAAAATAAATAATAAAGTTTTATCCTTCCTATTTTGGAAAAAAATATATATTGCAACAACATTGTGTCATAAAACATGTACTTTCCTTCTTTGCAGCATGTCAGCCACCTTTTTAAAGTTGCTCGTTTTCTCTAAGTTTAGAGTTGTAACTCAGTCTCATGTTCATGACTTTACTCTTCTCTCCCGGCACACTTCCCTTCTCGTGGATACCAGCACAATAAATACTTGTGCTCCCTAGTGGCTGTTTTTTAAAATGGTCCGGTACTGATCAGAAAATGGGTGAAAAAGCAACAAAAAGATATAAATAAAGCTCCAGAAGTTGCGAAGAAATGCCATCAGATTGCATAAAAGTTTGGCTCCTTGAAAGCAGAACATAACAAAATGAAGTCAAGACTTTTGCACAGAACTGTATGTTTCTGTACTGTGATAAGGGGTAAATCGGTGTTTAAACAAGCATTTCAAAATAAGAGATTAGTTATATGTTATCATGTTAAAAATGATTAATGTCAGCTTAAAACTCACAAAGTTCGCAAACTAAAAAAACTGCTTTCCTCACCAAAATCCATATAATAAAACAGGTGTTCATTTTAACATTAGTCCGAACTGCTATAAAGTCCATGAACGCCTCAGCAGACCACGTGACCGAGTTCGCTCCGTAACGGTAGCACGGAGGCTAACAGGACTTAGCAGCTGCCAGAAATTTCCCCCCCGACGAGCGAAAAGCACTCTTCGCCGTGCACTTACATTCAAGTAACGTTGCGCTTCGAGGCGGACAGCGACAGTGCGATGCCAGGTAACGTTCACCTTGAAAAATAATGTCACTGACGAACGCCGAATCGTGCGTGGTGCGTAAAGCCAGGGTGTTGTAATCGGCGAAACGCAGAGACTTGTTTTGTTGACCTGCTTCAGGGATGCTGCCATGCTGTAGCAGCGTGCTAACAGGCATCGAAGCCCACTTTTGTTTGGCCTCAAATAGTCAGACAAAATGAGGTTAGTCCAGTGAGTAGGTGTGTGTTTGGTAATCGCTCACTTTGCCGTGTTTTATTCGACGTTTTATTTGCGGGGAGACAGTTTTTTTGTATTTTGCCACTCTTTAGAAAACCTGCTTTTAACCACCTAGCCGCTTTACTCTTTGTTGTTGTTGCTGGGATCACCTTAGGCCGCGTTCACTGACAGCACAGCGGGGTCCGTCTATTTTCTGGGTTTGTGTAAGCTAGCCTCTTAGCATAACCAGGCTAACTCCTTGTTGCAAAATGTACACCTGGTTGTTCGCTTTACCGTGCTAGCTCACAGCGCTTGTCACGTACGACACTGTTTTCATAAGCAGCGAGGTGCCCACGGATTTCACGTGCTTTTAAAAGCACTTTTATCGCCCGCCACAGAAGGTGAAGGTGATGATGGCTTTGCTTAGTTATTGACAATTATCTCGTGAGTGGGCGAATAATAAACACAGAGTAATCACTGGATGTGCATCTACAACTTTATTAACTTTTGTAGTTAAATCAATTTATCAAGGCCGCCACAGCTAAATGATCGTAGTTGACGCATAAATAGCTATAACTAAAATAGTTTTAAAGATAAAGAGCTGGAACTTATAGTGGTAGTAATTTAGGCTCGTCTTATACACACCCTGAGCACTAGCTAATTGCGCAAGATTTGTTTTTAAAACTTTCCCAGTTACTATTAGTCATCTCTGCCTGTTTGTTTAGCAACATATCTCATTAACCACCTGATGAATTTGCATGAAACTTGCAGGAAGTAGGTGTGCACCTACAACTAATTACCTTTTTTAGGTCAGCCTGGTTTAAGATGTCTGCTTTAACTAGTTGATTAAATCCAAAAACTCTGGTATGAAAGACGGAGAGTGATATTCATCTGTGTCCTTGTCTTCTGAAGTGAAATGTTTAGTTTATATCTATGTGGAAGTACTTTTAAAATAGCTATTTATATATTTTAGTGTTGCTTTCAGGAGTTTAGTGTAGTGTTGGAGCACCACCTGACATTTTAGGCATTTGTAAAACTGTTTTTGCTATAAAAATACTTTTATTGTTTTCTTTTTCCACTTTTCTGGTGATGTGAGCACTGACCACCATCAAGCGCTCAGCCAGTGCTGGTGTAACATGTGGTTTGACTGGAGTACACCTGTCCAACAGTAGCACAGGTGTCTGCAGAGCTCATATGGGGCAACTCTTGTGAAGCTCCAGCAGAGTTACTTCTATTTTTTCCAGACACTTTGACACACATTTTAGTTTGCAAACAGTGTCAAGTTCCAAATGCATACATTTTCATTCAGTATCAAACTCTCAGAATACAGCTCTAGTGTTCTGGGATTACAGAAACTACAGTCGCCGTCTGTAACTCTATTTAAAGACAGCGTTCTTTTTTTAATGTGACTTGCCTTAGGAGACTGACAACACCTGTGAACAATTCAAGACTTATAGAAAACTCTCAAGAATGCAGTTTGTAATTTGGAGCAGTGTGGATGAGAAACTAGTTTACACTTGTTTTCTTTGGTGCAACTGAAATGCTTTTAGAAAAGTCAAGTTAGGAAATTTTGTTCAAGTTTTCAATTGATTTAATGCATGTGCTAAAATTCATTACCAGGTAGGAAAATTGGGTTGTAGTAGCAGCTACAAGCAGCTCACAGTGTAGTTATTTTTTTTGATGTGAAAATGCTTTTTTTTTTTTTTTTCTATTAAAGGATAAGCAATCAATTGATGAAAGAAATTGGATAGAGGAGTTTGGAAGTGTTTTGCAGCTCATTATATTAGTTTTAATGGTCTCCAAATAATATTATCTCAAATGTTTTGTTGGACCTTTCCTGTCCCAGCAATCTACCTCCCTCGTTTTCTCTCCACATTTGAAGTTCTTTCATCTTTTTAATTGCATCTAATAAAACCCTGGACCGTTAACAGATTCAAGCACATGCTGCTGCACGAGCTTTAAACATGCTTGTGTTTTCTTTCTGTCCCTTTGCTCTCTTTGCTTGTTGTGCAAGTGGCCACACTTGATAATTAAACTTCTTTCTAGCTGCTCACAGACCTCTTAGTCCACTAACCTACTTAGATTACACGTGTTTATTCAAGCTACCGTGGAGAGTTTTGGAGCGGCAAACAGCACAGCGGTCTGCTTCGGGTTAAACTCTGCTCCGTGTTGATTGTGTTGCGGCACAAAAGGTATGAGAGCGTTTTGTTCAGAGTGTGGAGATGAGTCCGATGTCAGGTTTCTGGGAGTGAGGGCAACAAAAAATCAGTCCAGGCTGGATCTGGACTCGTTACTGGAGTCTTTTTACCTTTTTGTTTTTTCTACTTATCCTCCTCAGTGTGAGGCCACAGCTGAGTCAGGACACGTCTGTTGCAGTTGGCTGGCAGTCAGGGAGCTGTGTCATTACCATGGATGAGTCTTATTCCACATAAGACTACAAATCTCATTTTGGTGTGTTTTTCATAATCCTCCACAAGAATATAAACTTTCAGAACCAGAACGTTCTGCTTAATGAACAGCCATGTTTGATTTCCCAAAGTGAAGATCAAGGGGTGTAAGAGAAATATCAATACACTAAAATATCGTCATATCTCATTTCCGGTTACTTTATCATTTCTCAAAAGCACTGTATTGATTTTTAATTAAGGCTTAAAATATAAACTTTCATATGCTGATTTTTAGCCTCAGGCTACTAGTTGGCAGCAGTCAACCCTTTGGCTGTAAGATAAGAAATGTCAAATACAAATGCAGTTATCACTGGCTGGGTCTCAATTCAGGGGTTGCAGCCCACGAAGGCTGTCCCAATTCATAGACCCCTGCTCATATGGTCCACATGTATGCTCCGTCTAAGTATCCTACGCAGCTGACGATATCCCAGGATTAATTGTTCCGTCAGCAAACTAAACACAAAAAACAAACATGGCTGTGTTTGTGTTTTTTTTTTTTTTTTTTTTTTTTTTTTTTTTTTTTAACAGCAGTGATGTGAAATTTATCCCTTACTGAGAATTCATTTTTTAAATGTACGTTTAGCGATGTAGACATTTTTGCTATAATGTGATGCTAAATAAAATGCAAATACAAGTACTGATACTGAAGCTAAACCCAAATTATTAATGGTTTTTATTTATTTATGTGTAGTGGTTTTTTTTTTTTTTTTTTCTTTAAATTATACTGTGAAAAGGTGACTGAAGTAGTGATATGAAATATATCTCCATGGTAACAGGGCAGTGCATGGTCACGCAAACGTACATCATCCGTTGACTAGACCGTCTCATTTCACAGCTGTTTTATGCAGCCTCTACTGGTGACCTACAGCCCACTTGGGATGTGGTCTACATGGGCTGCGGTCTACGTAGGCTGCAACCCCTGAATTGAGAGACGGTGACTGTTGTTCAGTGTTCTGATCGCATAAAAACTGAATTTGATCAGATTTTTTGCATGTAATGCAGGTCAGGTTTTTACAATTGGAATCCTTTTTTGGGGGGAAAATGGCAATATATCACCTTGCTTACAGCATTGATATATCTGTCGTGATAAATATCACATCACCAAATTCTTGGCTATAAACTGCTCCAGTAAATTTGTGTCTGTCGGCAAAATATCTCAGGATTCAGTGGACACATTTTAATGAAACACCCAGAAAGACTCCAAACATAAGGATTCAATTGACCAAGTTATCATCAAGCTGAGACAACTCAATGTCTCGTGTAAAAAATTAAATCTTCAAATCATTTTTAACATGTTCAAAATTCAAGCAACAGGACTTAGACTCTGAGCCACACAAAGAAACGGAGAACCCCTACAAACATTTTGACAAATTTTGGAGACTCCCTTGTTGAGTCAGTTTGCCAGAAGTCACAACGAAGTGAGAAACTACCTTAGCAAACACAAATAGCTATAACTCATTATGTTTGACATATATTAATCTAAAACTTGACATCATCGCAGCTGAAAGTCACAGACTGAGTGCTAACACATCCTGCAGCAGCTTTAACATTTAACATTAAAGATTGTAGATAATCTACTTTTTAAATAAAATTTGTTGTTAGAGGATTTTTTCTGCATTGAAGAAAATCTACATTAAACGGTTCACACTAAGCCGCTCCATAAAATGTAAATTTAGATGAAAATATTTGGATTAGAGAGGATGAAAATGGGAAAGTCCCAATGATGAAAGAGGAGGAAGCATGCTGAGAAAGGGAAGTTGTAGAGTTTTTTTTATTTTTTCCCACTTCCTCTACAAACTTTCTCAGTCAATGAAAATGAAGACGCTCCTGCTTGTTGACAGTTTTCAAAGCAACTGCTGAGGTTAAAGCTCTGGAAATATTGGGAAGTTTTCTGGACTAAATGTGTGGTAGAAAGGTGTAAAAAAAAATATATAATTACCTTTCATGAATCAACTTAAAATGAAGCGTTAATGTCAATAAATCTGTATTTCCTTCAGATAAGCTTGGCTAAGATCAAACACCACCTGAGTGAGTTTTCATTTTTAACATTTACGACCAGGTGTGTGTGTTCCTGACGCAGACACTCGCACACGGTGACTCACTGGGTTTGCCTCCTATTGCATCATCTGCAGCAAATCTGCAGATGTTTAACAACAAACAGAGTCAGATCAATCAAGTTTATAAGCTGGTAGGATTATTAGCAGAATCCATCTTAAGCGGCGCTCGTTGGTAAACGGCTTTCACAGGTGCAGTAAAAATAACTATTTTACATGCTGGGATTCAACCGTGTTGCAGATGTGAGTGATTGACGGCACAGCTGCTTTAGTACAAGTGATTGGCTAAAACAAATAAATAAAATTAAAGCACTCGACTGAGCCACATTGATGCTTCAGGATGTGAATGAAATGAGCGGTTATAGAATGTTTTGTGCTCGTTTAATCTGAATTTGTGAGTTGGAAGCCTTTGTGCTGTATTTATTTTTTTATTGTTATTGGCATAAACAAGCTAACATAACAGTCCTGATGTTTGTTAAAAAAGCTGTGTATGTGTTTTTATGTCTGGACTCTGGTTAATAATAAAACACAGCTGTTTTCCTGCAGCACTGCTCTTAGCCATTCTAGAAAAACAACCATCTGTAAACCAAACAGCAAAGCCTCTGTTTAGACTTCAGGTCTGTTTAGATGTACCAACAGTGTATTTTTAGTCAGGGCAGACTTTTGACTTGAATAGCTCCCCGACCAAAATCAATCCCAGCTGTTTTATTTGACCAGGTCCTCTCTTTATATCAGAATGTGGCTAAAACATGATAACTGTAATACTTTTTCATTTGTTCTTTCTGGATTTTTGCTGAAATATTCGAGCATTAAGTTTTGAAACTGCAGGGGGCTCCAGCGTTAACTCTTGTGTAACTGTTTCTCCGCTCAGAGCCAGCTGAGATGAGCGGACCAGAGGTCGCCAACACACCAGGAGGCGGAGCTCCAGGAAAGGAAGGAAAGGAGCCTGTGGCCAATGGGCACGCAGGAGAGAGCCCCGACGCCAACCCGTTCGCGGAGTACATGTGGATGGAGAACGAGGAGGAGTACAACAGACAGGTTTGTTCACAGAACTCCTGTTCTGATTGGGTTGACCCGGTGAAGAGTTAAAACTGTGGATTTATTGCCGTTTGTTTCTCTCTCAGGTGGAGGAGGAGCTGCTGGAGCAGGACTTTTTGGAGCGCTGCTTCCAGGAAATGCTGGAGGAGGAAGACCAGGACTGGTTCATCCCTTCACGTGACCTCAACAACCAGGGAGTCGGACAACTTCAGCAGCAACTCAACGGGCTGTCGGTCAGCGACCACCACAGCAACGTGGAGGAGGTTGCGGTGAGTCCAGCGCTTGGCTATTAAACTACTACTTTGTGCTAATTTAAACCAAACGTATATCAAGTTGTTTGGCTGCATATAGCATTTGGCTATGGATTTGTTAATTTGCACCTTTTTAGCTACATCTTTGCTACATTTTTACCCTTTGGCTATGGCTTTGCTACAACTAACATTTGCTATGGATTTTTTTTAGATTTTATTTATTTTTTCTTCTTTTACATTTAGCTTCTGTTCTGCTTGTTTTAACTTGAACAAATCCAGTTAATGACTCAGTCTTCAACACATTCAGTGAAGCTTCTGTTTTAGCAGAAGATTACATTTCTTTATTTTTTCACCTTGAAATATTTGGCATTATTAGTGAGTTTAGGATTTAAAGTAGTTTGCTTAAAGTTTCTTCTCTCCTTCTGCAGAGGAAGAGCGTCTTGAATCCCGAGGCGAAGGAGTTCATCCCGGGAAAGAAATATTAGGAGTCCCCCTCCCCCCCACGGAGCCTCCATGCACACATGAGCCCTCGCACACTCTCAAAGACTCTTACGGCCATGGCCGCACACACTTCTCTCTCTCTCTCTCTCACACACACACATACATAAACACACACATTTGAAGTCAGTGGCGTGCCGGCAGGCCCAGCTGGGGGGTGAGGGGATTTATTTTTTTGTTTTGTTTTTTTTTCCTCTTTAATCTTTTTGTTTGTTTCTTGTAAACTGAGGGACACTGTTAACGGGTCGGGGACGGGGTGGGGGGTGGTACCAGCACCACCCTGCTGCAGGCGCTCGCTCATCACTGCAGTTCAGGTGACAACAGTTGGCGTTTCCAAAGCACGCAGATCTCAGCGTGGTTCCCTTTTGCACTGTGGCAGCTACCCGGGAGAGACGCCAGGTCAAACCTTTTTACAGCTCAAATTTATTCTGATTAAACGCGACACTTTTTAACGAATTGGGGAAACAAACGACGCCAGCTGGTTGAGGGGTTTCTGTAACAGCGAGGATGGAGAGGGACAAATATTTTAAGGGGATTTCGCCGACTTTCTGCCCTCTGCTTTGGAAACTCTTCCTTCAAATAAACTCACGTTTCGACGCTCCCGGTGACATCACCACCCTTTTGTTTTTTAATTTTATTTGTAGCTGCAGCGACTCCGTTCCAAAAACCAAATCACAGACCTCACCCTGCTTGGTGATTTATTTTCAGAACAGTATAGTTACAGATGAGAATTATTTTTTTTCCAATTTCTTTGTGGAAATCCAGATTTGTGTCCAGCTACAGGGAGCAGAGGTGGCTAATGTTGAAATCATGTATCGAGTTAGATTTGAAGTAATCTTAACGTTAACTTTAAACCTCAGTTTATTATGTTTTCGTGCTCGCAGCTTCGTCTATTGGGTTTTGATACAGAGGGGGCGGGGCAGGGGGGGTTTGGTCTGAGACGCAGCCACTGCTGCTCAGTTTGTTTAGCATCAGAACCAAGTGTCCATATCCGGATAAAGTTGTCAGATTTTATTTTATTTTCTACAGGTTTTGTGTTTTTGAGGATGGGTTGTTGGTTTCTACCGGGGATCGTCCATTCAGTCCGGTTAGCGTGGGCCCTGTGGTGGGGACAGTATTGCATCCATGTCTTTTTGTCCCCTCTTGAGGACAGATATTTCATTTTTTTTTTTTTTTTTTTTTTTTTTAATGAGGAAGTTCTGCTTTTAAACCATAATTCTTTATGGTCTGGGTTTTCTAAAGTGTATCTTATTTGTGAGCTTACTACTTGTTTAAAAAAAAAAAGCTGTGAGAAACTTGAACACAGATTCAGTATTGTCAGATTTTCTCATTTGTGGCATCAACAGCGAAACTATTTAATTTAACTTGTCCTGGCGTTAATGCAGACTCTCAAACATTAACTGACCCAGGTCCAGGTTTTGGAGGTCTTGGTTTAAAGGGGGAACTTCCTCACGCACCAGTGTTGGACCACAGCTGTCGAATGGCTCCCCGGAGAAGCCGATGAGGGAATGTCCGCCAGGTGGATTGTACAACATGAAATCATTTTTGGTGATTTTTGTTCGACTTACACGACAGAAGCTGTTTTAAAAGGAAAAAAAATTTTCTTCCGAAGACACAGTATGAATTTCAGTACAAATAAAAATAATGAAAAAAGACGAATAAAGATGTAAAAGACAAAATGTGATGTGTTTATTTACTCTCATCTACACATTTATTGGTTTATTGAAGCCTTGATAAAACTGCTGACTAATATTTTGCCTTAATGAGATGCTGAAGTGTTGACTGATCGTAGTAGTGTCCCGATACCAGCAGTTTTACAATACTCAAAATGCTCCGATACCAGATTTTACACTTGATTGACTGTGTGACAGTTTACATTTCAAGTGAAAAGTTTCAGTTCCATGTTTAAGAAAGCTTTACAAGCTGAAAGAAAATGTTTATTTTAAAATGTTTCAACAGAATATATCATGTATATTTGATTTGATCCAGTCAGAGGGGCTGTGAGAGCCACCTAAGAAGTGTTTTTAAAGTCATTGTGTAATGTTTAGGTTTTAACTCGGTATCAGTATTCAGTATTGGCGAGCACCCAAACTGATAAACTTGGTTTGGAAAAAAACACCCCTAGTTAACAGTAAGCTATGGCTTTGTTAATTTGTATCCTTTAGCTACAGCTTTGCTGCATTTAGCATTTGGCTATGGTTTTTTTTAGCTTTTGATGCCAGGTTTGGCTGCATTAATCATTTGACTACAGCTTTGCTGCATTTAGCCAAAGCATCAATTTGTAACTTTTTAGCTACAGATTTGCTACAATTAGCATTTCGCAATGTTTAAATTTTTTTTAAGCTTTTGATGCCAGTTTTGGCTACATTTCGCTAAGGCTTTGCTACATTTAGCTATGGTGTCAATTTGTACCTTTTAGCTACAGCTTTGCTAAATATATCATTTAGCTTTGCTTTTTTTAGCTTTTGATGCCAGGTTTGGCTACATTTAGCGTTTGGCTATGGTATCAATTTGTACCTTTTCGCTACATGTTTGCTACATTTACATTTGCACCTCTTTAGCTACTGCTTTGCTAAATTTAGCATTTGGGTATGGCTATGCTAATTTTTACCTTTTGGCTATAGCTTTGCTACATTTACACAGCTACACAGTAACATATAAACACCCATAGCTGGATTTCTGTGTAGAAATACATACAAATATTAGTTTTTCATTGGTTAGCTTCTGCCTTTTAGAAACAATGCAGACGTTTGCCTTTGTAACATGTTTACTGATGAGCATTTCTATCAAATGAAAATAATGGGTAATATGTCATGGTTACCACATTCAGTCCTCACTCTGAACAATAAGGCCACTCTGTCCATTAAGTCATCTGATAGCACCTCTAGTTAATAAACCTCATTTCACTTTTTACCCATTTTGTCAGATAACAGGCATGTTTTTGTTTTGAACTTGGTCAAAGTGAAACAGGAAGTAATGACAAGAGAAACTTGGATCTTTGTCTGACAGTGACTCAACATAATCTAAGAAATATCTAATTCTTTGCTACTGTTAGTCATTGTAGCAAAACTCTGTTTCTATCAGGTGTATAATAAAGTACATTTAGTTTGTTTCAGTACTCAAGTCATTTTTTGAGGAGCTGGTTCCACTAAACCCAGTTGAGCAGATTTAGTGGAACCAGTAAATTCAACATTTCATTTCTTAGAATGTGTAAACCTACTTTTACTTTTTACTTTCCCAATTATTGGGAGCAGTTTTATGACTTTCTACTGAACTTTTTTTTATCAGTGAAATTCATTTTACCAGTCATTTAAGTTATTTTTTCAAGTACTTCTCACACCTCTTGTTTCTATGCAGGTGTCTTGTCTTTGCATTATATTATGAATATCTTTAAATAACTTGTTTGTATTTATCACAAAGATCTGACATCACCTCACTGATTCATCACACAGAAAACCAGACTTCATGTTCTCAGCTGTGTATTGAGGTCAAAGTGGAAGAATCCTCAGATTGAAGGATAAAGGTTCATGTTAGACGAAGAAAAGGAGGTCTGATTCTGAGGCTGGACCCACTGGGAAGACAAACACAAAGTCAGGAGACGGTTAAGATGATAAACAGAAGCTGTGCTGACGGCTCCGGCTTCACCTGAGCACCAAACCTGTCCCGATACTCCGTCCGCTCCCTGCCGGGACGGGTCCGGGTGTGTCTCTGCTGTCCACAAACCAGAGGCTGGCTGATCAGACAGCTGGGAGGAGGGACGTCCTGCGTCTCCAAGTCACCTGCAGGACACCCGGGTGTCCACTCACAGCTGGAAACAGACAAGGTGTTAGAAGAAACCAGAAGGATTTTGTAAAAGTTTCAATCTGTGAGAGACTTACCAACTGAAGGTTCTTACTGGACTCCAGTCCCTCAAGTGGTTCTGCCAGTTTTCAGTTTCTAGTACCAAGAAGTTAGAAACACCTATAAGAAAGAAACAAGTTACATGTTAACAAAGGGAAGTGTGTCCATTAATGTGTGATTAAAGGCAGGGGCGGAGCTAGACTGTTTTGCGAGGGGTGGCCAAGGTGTTCTGTAGCGGGGGGCCCGTATAAAGAAAACTACCCTGGATTTAAAAATTTAAGATGACCACCACAGCTAAGTTTAAAACATTATAATTCAGCCATTTTATAACTAATTCAGCTGAAATTAGGTGTAGCCAAGAATGATTGCTAGTCCCAATTTAAGCTAACCGCTAATGCTAATTTTACAAAGGGCTATAATACAGCCATTAAATACACAGCTAATAATTTATATAGTAGTAGTAGCCGAGAATAATCTTTCACAAAGTCTGAATGCAAATACAAATCCAAGATGGCCGCCAAAGCTAAATTCAAATTTTTTAGAAACATTGAGCATTGAATTTTAGTGGGGTGGAATTGTTGCTTCATATTAATTTAGTGGTTTAGAAAAGTTGTATTTTTCTTCACCCACTGATAGATTTTCTCTGTTTCTGGTCTAATTGATCATCTTTTTTTGCCCCACCCCCACTTGTCAATCATTTGGGAGTGGCACTTGGGGTGGCCAATCAGGTTCCCCCGGCCACCCCTCTGGCTCCGCCCCTGATTAAAGGTACAGATACATAAAATTAGTGTTACAACAGCTTTTCATTTAAAAAAAACGATAAAAAAGAACCAATAAAAAGTGCTTAAAGTAATAATATAATATATTATAAGGAAAAATATTACAACCTTGGGAACTCAACGGTGATTTTTTAAATATTGTGTGCAAGTTAACAGCTCTTAGATTCAGCTCAAGATTTCACTGACAAATTAATATTATTACGGTTCTTAAAGGGACAATTCACACTTTGTGGTGAACAATTAATATCTTAACTGTTGTAGATAGCTCTCTGAGAAACCTGAGTTTGGAGAAATTAAGTTTAAATTTGACTGGACTGAGCTAAAGGCTAGTCACTACTGTATTTAAACATTTTAAATTAAAAAAATCTTGCAAGTAATGAAAAACTGTTACAAAAAAAATCATCGCAAAATATTTACGTTAGTGTTAATTTTGCACTATACTGGCGCAGCGTGCAGGACATGCTACAGCTAGCTGCTGCTGCTAAACATGCTTGTAAATAATCACATCATGTGATGATGGTTCCTGTCTAAACTAGCTAATAGCTCATTAATTCATACCTAATCAAACTATTTCTTTAAATTGAGGTCGCTCAAAGAATTATCCACAACAGGTAAGATATTAACTGCACATAGATCTCCACTCCAAAACACCTAAACGTTCGCACTGTGTTGTCCTGCTATACCTTTGTTCTGACCGGGTCCTTTAATGAGGCCTGAGACCACCGACCGGCTGAGCAGGAACTGGGGTCCGGCTTCTTTACCCAGAATTCTCAGAACATCCTCACAGCTGAATGTATCTGCGTCCAGCAGAATCACGCCTGCAAGTTCACAAACACGCGTGGGACACATTTTAGTGAAGTATAAATGCTGGGAAAGAACTTTAAGCAGCCTTCTGACCTTCCTGGTACTGAAATCCATCCTTTGGCTCCAGCTGCTCCAACATGTTGACTGTCAGCAGAACAGTTGAAATGTTTCCACACTCATCATCTTCATTATGTTTTAATGACTTAGAAATAATAAAAGACTTACCTGTATTCCCTACACCAAGCCCGGTCTCTTTGGCAACTCCCGCTTCCTGCACCGAGGCCTCTCTCAGAGTAGAACTCACAGCTGCCTCAGAAAAAGCAGGAGCTGAGCTAAATGAGGGCAGGAAGGTAGGAAAAAGCGAACCAGAGGGATGCTGGGAAATGAAGTACAAAGCGTGATAAAAACTGATGAACAGATTTGACTGGGATCATATGTGTGAGCGCCTGATTCACCTGCGAGCCCACATCCAAACTGCAGCTGCTGTTGGTTGTTTTGTAGAGGTGTTGGAAAAACACAGACTGAGTTTCACATTTAGCCTGTAAAACAAACATGAATGAAAAGAACTTTGTCATTAAAGATGATTTTGTCTGTCTGGGCCACTCAACCTGACACGAGCCGGTGAACCCAGGAGCTGGTCTGACTCCAGGTCTGATCCTCGGCCAGGGCTGGCGCTCTTTCATGGGTCTGAAGTCACTTTGGTAGGTAGTGATTATTTCCTCTGCACAGTCAGTCTGGGAGAAGAAAAATAAAGTGTGTGGACAACCAAATGGAAAACTGCAACTAAAAACATCATTATTAAACTATTTTAGTCACTTTTCCACAACAAATGTTCCAATTATCTATGTTGTATTAATATATTATTTAAATGCATTTACTCAAGCATCTTTCATCAAAATCAGCATGATTAAAACAAAACAGTTGCATAATCAGACAGAACTAAAGTGTGAAAAGATGAGTTTTATGTAAAAGATATTAAACAGTTTGCAATTTCAGCTTTAAAACATTTTTGATTATGTGAAACGAATTTGTTTCAGCCCAAAACGACAAACCTCTTTAATATTTTACTTGTATACGTTCAAAAAGGCCAATAATGATTTTTCCGTGGTTATCGGTTTGTGCTGCCCCCTAGCGGTCAACTATAATCAATGCAGATTTAAAAGTAAACAATACCTATCAAAATATGAACTTAACTTTTACGGTCCTGTTCAATGTTTGATGTAATTTAGCTAAATAAATACAAATGTTTTTCTCTTTTGAATCAAAACACACAAACAAAAAAAGTGCATATTTCAACTCAAAGTTGAGCCAAAATGTGCTAGAAAACCATATTTACCTGTAAATCAACCCACGGAAACATGGCTCCTGGTTCCTCCTTGGTGTAAAACTCTTTGCCTTATCACAGCACTGAAGCTTAATCTCTAAGTGACCACCTGTGGAATTATTATTCTTATTGTTTACAATTAAAATACTGTAAACTCATTCTGTTCATTTCAATTCCCTTGGTGTTGACAACACTCATTTCTACTGCTGCAGCTCTGACTTTAGTGCTGCTTTAATGACAATATTAGGATTAATTCACCTCAATTTAATTTATTAACCTAAAAATAAAGAGTTTACTTAGAATATTTGAAATACTGACACATTTGTTTTAAGAACTTCCTGATGATTTTTTAATTGTGGAAAGGTTTATTTTCAAAAATGCATTTTTTTTTTTTGTCAACATCACCAGGATTTTTTTTTAAATTAGAAATCATGAGCGGGAACGAATAATTAAAAAGTACAAAAAAAACCCCAAAAAACAGCTTTTGTAGTACAATAAAAATTCACAAGTTATTGTTATAAAAGCCGTCCAACTAAAACAGAACTCGTTCATCATCAAAATCATGTGCAAAACACACCTAACACCACGATTGAAAGGTTTTAATTCGTCATAAACTCTCGAAGCGGCCGCCTTTAGCTGTCGCCACTGAAGGAATGCTGATAGAAGACTTTAGCGTTCGCGGCGTAGTCCATGTCGATCGAGGCGCCTAAACTCTGAGCCCCGAGTCTGGCTCCGCCCAGGGCCGAGGACTGCTGCAGAACCAGGAGGCTGTAGCCATGGAGACGGCCCTTCAGCTTGTGTGAGGATATGGCCGCGTCCATGACCTCGGTGAACCCTGAGGAGAAAAAAAAAAGTTATCCAAATGTTTGTTCTTTTTTTCTTGCTCACTTTTCAGCTGCAGGGCCACTGACCCGGCTTCAGGAGAGACCAGCTCTTCCACACGGAGCCCACACACAGGATGGGCAGCCCCAGCTCGCTGTTTAATAACGGCTACAAGGAGAAAAGAAAAAAAGGAGGCTTTAGCTGTTATGATGTAGAAGCTAAACATGAGGATTGTTTGTTTACCTCCTGTGCAGCAGGTAAAACTGCTTCTACGTGTTTAGCGAGGACCCTCCCGGCCTGAGAGAACACATGCTGACTGAGAGCGTCTCCAGCCTCCGCAGCTTTTAAAAAACAAATATTTTAAACTCACTTCTTATTCTTATTTTTAATAAAAGCTAAAGCAGGAATGAAGGTGTCGCCTACCTTCGGCCACCTTCTTACAGAAACCAGCAAAGAAAGATTTCTGGAAGTTTCTGTAGAGGTGTGGCAGCATCCCCATCAGATCTGACACCTGAGATCACATTAAAGATCTATTTTAATTTCATTCTGGAAGTAAATTCGTGTTTGTCTCAGTGTGGGCGCAGTCCGACCTGGAAGTACTCCTCCATGGCTTCTCTGACACGCGTGACGTCATGAGGAGGCGCTACCAGGTTGTCTTTGGCGTCAAACACAGTTTTAACGGCCAGCTGAGCCACCCAGTAAGCTGAGAGAGAAAGTAAACAAAGCTTAAAGAAAAAGAGATTATTTACACACATAGATCCCGTTGCCATGGTTACCTGATCCTTCATCTCCCATCAAGTGACCCCAGCCGCCGCAGCCGACCTGCGTGCCATCAGGATTGACTAATTTACAGTTGGAGCCGGTTCCTGATATCAAGACGACACCTCCTGGAAAAAAAAACATATAAAGATGATGAGGTTGATGTTTTTGAGCCGTAAAGTTTAGTGAGACATAAAGAGCGATGACACTCCTCCACAGACACACCTCTGAGGCTAAAGTCTCAAACCTCCACCTAAACTGGAAGCAGCAAAGATGTCATGAAAGATAATTTATCCTCCAGAAAAGAAATGATCAGAGCGTTTATCTGCTTTAAGATTTACAGAATAAAACCAGCTACAGGAAAAAAGAAGAAAACAAGAGAAACTGCACTTTTTTGTGAGAATTTCGTGTGAATGTTACGAGCTGAACTACGGCTAAAATTAGCTAAAGCTGAACACTTGATTGTTAAAGCCAAATGGAACAAAATGCTAGCTAAGTCAAAACAACCAAAAAAGCAAAGGTCTAGCTAAAATCTAAATATTGCAAACAGCTAGATAAGAGCCAACAGAATCAAAACACTAGCTAAAAGCTGAAATCTACAAAAATGCAAAGGGTTAGCTAAAAGCTAAAGGGAACAAAATACAAGCCAAAAGCAGCATAAGTAGCTAAATATTAGCTAAAGGCTTATTATGGCAAAAAGTTAGCTAAAAGCAGCTAAATGCTAGAAGCCAAAACCTAAAAGGTAAAAGGTAGCATGGGGAAACAACAGCAGCAGGTATACCCCGATCGCTGGCTGTCGCCATGGCACCGATGGCGTCGGTGGTGATGAAGTAGTGCTCGCTGAGAGTCGGGAAACGTTCCTTCATGACAGCTATCAGATTATCAATAGCATCTTTCTGATCCCCTCCGCTCAGAGACATACCCTTCACACAAACACACACAGGTCAGGCTTTAACAGATGATACTAATTTTTTTTACCACAAAACAAAGGTATCTGTGAAACAACCTGACCCACCAGTAAGTGCAACGGAGTTTTTGGATCAAGTCCTGCTTGAATCTTGGCTCTCTGGATCATGTCGTTGATGGTTCCGAGACATTTGTCCACACCAACCAGCTGTGATACACAAAAAAAACAGATCTTTCTGATAAGATTAGCTGCTTGATAAGATAAGGGTGTGTGTAAACTGTCCCACCCAGATTATTATCTGCAACCTGCCTCAATCTCCACCACCTGTTCTGCTCACCCACCCAGTGGTTGGTGCAGGGTCCAACTGTCTCTGCCAGGACCTTCCCTTCCCCGGACAGCAGCACAGCTTTGGAGTGGGTCCCACCGCTGGTTGATAAACACAGGAATACAATAAAGTTAAAGAAGACCTCATTCTACCGGTGAGGTTGTATAAGCACAAAAATAAAAGTGTTAAAAAACACAGAACCTATAACACATATTTACGTCTACATTATAAATTTAAGTCAAATTCAGGGTTATAGTAACAACCTACACTTTTAAAGAGCCAGAAATGATCACGAGATTCACGGAGCGCTTCCGCTTCAGGAAAAAAAAATCCTAAACAGAGTTTAATTTCCTAAAGAACGACTTCGAAATAGGAGCAAACGCTAATAGTATACACGAATATGGACTTACATTTGATAAAACTAATATTAGAAATGTTTTATTGAATATTCCAACTTTTTCTTACCCTTCTATTCCGCCGAACACCGGTGCCATCGTCTCGTATTTGGTCCCGTAAGTGATTCAAACGCAACTTTTGCTTCAATTCTCTGCTAACAACTCAAATCTCGCGAGAGTTGAGATTGTTCTCTAAGATACAATGCCTCATATTTACCAGTAGATGGCGGCAGTGCGCTTATATGTAAGTTAATGGAAAAAGACGGAGTAAAAGGTAAATAAACAAAACATCTAAACATGAGGGCTGATACTTCTAGATTAAAACTCACCCTTAAAAAAATTGTAAAAATAATAGGGTCAATTTAAAATATATAAAATATGGCCAAACAATTTCATTCTCGTTTTTTGTTTACTTATTAGAAAATACAAAAGTGGCTAAAAATGAAATTGAGTTATTCACAACAAACACTCACATGAAATCACACACTTGTCATTTCTGAGGCTTGATTTAAACGACTTTTATTTTGTCCTTTCTCAGCCTTAAAATGATTTTAATTTAACATCTGACATGACTATTTTAGTCACATTTCCGATTTAAACATTGCCTTTACATTGTTTTGTTTACAGTCCTTTTATCTTCACTGTGAACACAAAACAATTATTTTCATCTCACTGTATTTTATTCTAGTCAGAATGACAACAAAGAAAACTAGATATTATATAAAAAGCTAAAAAAAGTTGTCTAAAAAGAATAACAGGAAACTCAGGCTAACTGAAGCCTATTTTATTTTCTTACTCATGCTTTAAAAATCCACGTTCAGTGTCAAAATAATGTCAGTTAAGATTTAATACCCCTGGAGACAGCACAGTTTCACTGAGAGCCAACAGGAACTGGAGGCATCTGCAACACATTAATTTCTGCTGGGCAGCTTCACTCGCCAGTATCAACTGCAAAACCAACTATTCCTGTAATTTTTCTGAACTGAACCTATTCAGAAACTATGAAAAGAGCTTACAGAAACATTGTGAAAAGTGACTTTTGTTTTAATTACAGTGAATGACAGCTGAGTCACATGTGATAGTCTGTTGTATATTTACCAACAAAATCACTCCTCACTTTATGTTTGCTTGAATTCACATAATAATAACAAAACAAAATGGAAAAAAATAAAATTAAGAGTATAAATTCTGCAAAAATTAGTGAAGAAAGTGAGTGTGCCAGGGGTGAAATCAAGGAAGAAGTTACACAACAGAGAGAAGGTGGGTGGAGAGGAGGTAATTCAGAAGAGCTGCGTCAAGTTAAGCACAGTTACGTTAAGACCGGATGCTAGCTTGTGCTTCAAAACAAGACTACACAAAGAAATAAAAATTTACCATTCTTATAAGATTCTCTCCTTTTCTTCGTTTCTTTATTTGACATGGTGAAATGAATTAACGTTTACACTACCACACTACTGTTGTATCAGCGTTCCCTTCACAAAGGGAAATTGTTTGAACTTTTTTGAACCAGTGTTGATGGTAGTCCACCAGACTTTTATTCTGAAAGTCCCAACAGGAAGTGGATTGTTGCGTCTTATTTCCGCTTCGTTCTCTTCACAGCCTCACAGGCGGAGTGAGGAGACAGACAGGCGACAACATCAGACAGTATTTTACTTTTATCGGAACCGGTCGGTATCAGTGGGGTCTGATTTTATTAATTTTAATTGTATTTCTCCTCCATCAACTATGACGCTGATACTTGCGCGTGACGAAAAAAACGCTACAACGGTAAAGGAGCGGAAGTGAAAAAAGAGGGAACTTGTTGTTGGAGGTTAAAACCCAATAAAAGTGATTTTTTTTTAATTCGCACGAGCTTCAGAACCTCGGGGCATGGACACAAACGTTAAGGAGGGACAACTTTATGTACAACACCAAAAGTTTGGCAAGGTAGGACTTTTATTGCACCTTATTTGTAATCTGAAACTATAAATAATTGTCACGATTCTGTATTACAAAAGGATTGTTTTTAAATGCGACATTAAGCAAATTATCAGTAATACTGAATCAGATTAACAATATTGTGCGAGTTGCACAACAAATCTGTATAAACAGTGTAAAAAATCAACTCAATCAGTTGCAATAGCCAGTTTTATGACTGCATATAAAATAAATATTTCTTTTTAAGTGAATGCATTTTAAAATAAATAAATAATGTTAAAAAACAGAACAAACTGGTGCAGTTTCAGAGCAGTTTATGTGTCCATGGACTTGTTCAGACTCTGAACCTGCAGATTGAAGAACAAGTACTGAAAGTTTCACTCATCTGGTCTTGTTTTGTTTTTGATGTGGTGCTTTTGGAGTGGAAACTTCTGCAGAGCTGAGCTGTAGCAGTGTGCATCATAAGCTTTTTTTCCCTGACTTTGGACACAAGAAGAATGAACTGTTAGTTAACTTTAAACATTATATTAATGAGGCTTTTTTACATCTAAACCATAAAACCAGTGCAAAACCAGATTTATGACTAAACATTTCTATTAAAAGATGGTAAATTTGTGTCACTTAAGGCTCCAGAAGTTAAAGCCAGGGTGAAAACCTTTGCGTGCGTTTGTTCCCATTTCTCCCACTGCAGCTCTGTCTGACTTTAAGATGAGTAAAGAGGGTCTTTGTTTGGTTGTCTCTCTTGGTCATATGACACAAAACATTCTGCCCGTGTTTCCTGTTCTGAAATCATCACTCGCACTCCTCAAAAACACATTTTCAGTGTCTTTTTTTTTTTTTTTTTACATTTTTTTCTCAGTTGAAAAGGAACCTAATTTGCAGAGACCTTAACCTGAACAGGATAAGAGAAAAAAGCACGAGTGATGAAAGAAAATAGAACAGGAAGCTGAATGCCAGCAGCTCAAAAAGTGCTGAAATTTGTGTGAGATTTGTTGACGCGAATTATGCAATTGCTAAAACTGTCAGTGGACATAAGCCGTCTCACTCACACACACACACACATACAGGGGCTGGTGCTCATGTGCATGGTTGGAAAATGTGACACTGAGTAGTGGTAAAGTTTTACCCAAGTTTCTGTTTCAGAATGTTGATTGGTGAAGTTGTGGTAGTTTTTACTGCAAGCTGTCAGGATGCAAACTGTATCTGCACTTTATACATCCAGCTGTAGGACTGGAATAATAGGCTGATTGTTTTGTGTTCCTCAGACTTACAAATGTGAATTAAACTCTGAAAGAGATAGTTCAGATCATTTGAATATCATGAACATATAACTGGTTGTAGATAGCCTTTTGAACAAGCTGGAGTTGGTGAAGTATGGATGAAAATCTGACCAGATTGATGAGCAAGTGGGTAGTCCAGTTGGAGCATAGTGAGCTGCTGCCATCCTAAACCTTTTTTTTTCATTATATTGTTATTTAAAAAGAAATTCAAATTGCAACTAAACTTCTTATATTGTGGAAAGCCTGTTAAATTCCCATTTTAAAAGGTGCCACATTTGAAAGGAACATGCCCCAGACCATGGATGAGCAGTAGCGCGGAGTATGTGGGTTGCACACATTAAAGATCAGCCAAATCTTCTCTGCCAAACAGCGTATTCTGCTGTTATTCACACTTGTTTTGATCTTCTGGTACCCTCAGGTGTTGCCGATCAGGTGCTGGTATAACGACTCGACAAACGACGGCGGCAGTCATCGCCATCAAGGTCAAACCCAACACACGGGAAGCGATAGCGATGGCAGCATTACGAATTGCGCTCTCCGGTCGCTTGTCTCCAACAAATTTGATTGGTTTTTCTTCTTTTTGTAGATTTTATTGGGGTTTGGTAAAACTGATATGGACAACTTGGCTGTTCATGAAATAGGAGGGATTCTGACATTTTCAAAGCAGTTTGTGATTTCCCTATTTTCTTTGTTTTAGCTTCGTCGTGAGCACAGCTAAAATAATGTTTTCCTCCATGTTGAAAGTGATTGCTGACTTAAATGTGTAGCATATGGTTATGGTTAGTGGGGATGGATAAATAATCCATGTGAGCGGGGGCCTCATAAGTGGGCCCATTGCTCTCCC
>JARVJO010000001.1:15576640-15604333 GCA_031762555.1 Cynodonichthys magdalenae
CTGATCCTTCAACACGGAGCATCTTCAGAAGACAAGTTGATAAAATAAATTTTAAAACCTGTATTGTTCGATACAAGGGTGTATTGAACCTAAAGCACTGTTCGATACGGTTCGATCGGTACATGTATTGTTGCACCTATAATTAATACATCTTTAAAGCTCTCGCAAGCAACTGCGTATTAGAAGCACAATGAGCTCCTTGTTACTTATGATAAAGCATGATTCGTTCACGATGGTCCGTCCATGAGGTTGTGGCGTCAGCGCATCAGAGGACGGTAATGGCAGCAGTTCTAACATCTGTTGTATTTGTTTTACCTTCAGCATTCACTGTGATTCAATTTCCACAGAAATTAGGTGTCAACAGACAACTTGTTGACAAGACCGCTGTGGAAAAAGCAGAGGCGGAATCATCAAACTGACTCCACTTCAGTTATTTTTCTTATTGTTTGGATCCCTCTTAGATTGTCACTCATCAGTTGATCTGTTGAAAAAAAAGAAGTAACTGTAAATGTTAACATAAACAATAAGGTTAGTTTCCTGTGTCTCAGTGATTAACTTCTTTAAAACAGCTCTCGTGCTTCACTTTCCACAATGGTTTTAGTCACATATATGGTCATATATGGTATATAGGTCACAGCCACATGTCATAGTTGAACACTTATTAGAGAACGTATGATGACTTAAAGCCAGTGTGTGTGTTTTCGTGGGATTGTCCTTTTTATCTGGATTTTCCCTGCTGGTCAAAGTATTTTTATAAAGTTGCTGACCTTCCTGTCACAAGCCCCGCTCTCTTACGGTTCAGTTTTCGCTACGCTGCATGAATAAACCTGAACTCTGTGCGTAATGTAACGAAACGAGGCACAAGTCTGATGAGGCTACAGAACACAGCTGAACAAAAAGAGAGGGATTTCCCAAATCATGTAAGCATTTAGCTGTTCTGCGTACATGTGTACCGTTGTGATTTCTGCCAAAAACGTTCTTCATTGTTTATTCTATTGTTTGTTCTGAGCGTGTGGTGTTTAACACCTGCAGCCTGGGCATTGTTTGGTGGTTTGTGTCGTGATGTTTGTCCTTTTTTTACAGGAAGGAATCATTGTTAGCTGTTGTTTCCTCAAGGTGAAATGATAAAACCTGTCTTCCAGATTTGACCAAGGTGCTACGAGCTAGTTTTGTTTTACAAGAATGTCGGTTTGAAAACTTGATTTTTATTGGTCTAGATTGATGTCTTCAGTAATTCTAGCCATATATTAAAAAAAGGGGAAACATTGTATGAAGCCAGCAGAGAAAAATAATCAATTTTAAAGGTAACTGGAAGGATTATAACTAAAGACTCACATTTGCTGTGCACATGCTTGGTGTATGAGTGAGAATATACATATAAGTGTAATATTTATTAGTAATTAAGTTGAGTTTTTTTACTCTAGGTAGGTATGGTAAGGTAAAATTTATTTATATAGCCCTTTTTAGCAGCAAGGCTATTGAAAGTGCGTAATATAGTGCCTCTAATAGAACACCTTTCACAAAAACAAATCTCAAAGTGCTTTACAAAAAAATAAAATATGAATACAATAAACAGACATGGATTACTGCAAACCCTGCAGAATTAGTGAACTTGCCTGTCAGCCTCTGAGTGTGGTTACCGTATGAATTTCAAGTTACGGTTCCTAAATGAGTGAACAGGAAGTAAACCCTTTTTCACTTTTAAAGTTTTATGTTTCAGCTCATAATAAATACTGCATTGTGAGATTGTTTTGAGCTGCTGTTTAGTGTCATTAACCTCAAGTAACTGCCGTTTTTACGAGTTTATGAGTCTGATAGCGCTGTAGACAAACCTAGTTCTATAATTTTTTACAGGATGGGTTAATGTGTTAGCGTTTGTGCATAGCTCTTTCACTGCAGTATTTAAATCAGGTTGAGGTTTGGTGTTTTATCAGGTCAAATATAACATTTTTTGTTTTAATTGAATGTAGAACTTGGAACGGTTCAACATTAATTTGAACTTCTCGCTTGGTAAAACCCGAGTAGTGCTGACTTTGATTTTTTGGGTAGTGATTAGTTCGTTATCAGAGTTCTGAATGACTAATCGTGCCCGTGGTGCGTTGCTGTAGATTGAAATAGCGATGTGTGCAACAACTCAGTCAAACTGCATTTCATTTTCACCACATTCCTCCCACATGAGGCCTCAGTCGCTAAATAAAAGACCTGAAATACTACATTGACCTAAATACCCCAAAGAAGCGGCGACTTTGTCCTCTTTTCTTGTTGCATGTTTTAATTATTTGTGTCCACATCTAACTGTACTTTTCCTTTTATCGAAACTGTTTAAACGGGCCACATGGTTTGTTTGTTTTGATGATAACAGTTCACCAACATCTTCCTCTCACATCCTTTTTTAGCCTTTCTATCCTGTTCTGTACCTTTTACTTTTAGTTTAAACCAAGCCACAAAATGCACAAATTGTTGTTTTTCCAATTTTTAAATGATAATAGATGACTGCTAAGATGCAGTCGTTGTACAGCTTGTTTTTTCAGTAATTAACTTTTATTTTTATTTTTTAATCCATCAGAAATGGAAGAAAAGCTGGTTCGTGCTCTACCCTGCCAGCCAGAATGGCATCGCCCGCCTTGAGTTCTTTGACTCTCATTCGGGCGGGGGAGGGTCTGTCGGCGGCTCCGGAGGCAACTCCAACGAGAAAACCAGAAAGCTGGACAAGAAGATCATTCGCCTGTCGGAGTGCATCTCCATTCTGCCCTCCCTGACCGAGACCTGTCCCAAAGAAAACATGTCGGTGTTTTGTGTGGAGACGAACGACAAGATGCACGTGTTCGCCGCAGAAAGGCACACCGCTAAGGAGTGGATGGACACCATGTGTGAAATCGCATTTCAGGTATCTCTACACCTCTGTTCAGCTTTTCTGCCAAAAAACAGACTGACCGGTACGATCAGTCGGTTTGGAAAAAGGAAACCGAGTTTGCAGCAGAACAGACGTGGGCGGACGTGTTTTTTAAGACTTCCTTTTTGTGTTTAAAGATGTTTGTCTCTTCCATCCAACGTGTTTCTTAGCGCTTTAGTCTCCCATCACACAAAGAAAGAAATGTAGTCTGATAAAAAAAGCTAAACTGTGTTCCGACCTAAATATTTTTGCATATGTACAAAAAAAACACCCACAAAACCTTGTGGTGCACACCACAGCCGCTGTAGCGTTTTATATTTAAAAGTCAAAAATAGCAGAAGGCGAGTTTAAACTAAAGCAGCATTAGATTATCTAAACATTTTAAAAAGTAGCAAAAAGTTAACTATTAACTAAAAGTATCATAAACAGACAAACTAGAGCCAGCATGCTGAGATAGATTTAAAAGAAAATAATGTTTATGAAGGAATTGAACAGATTTCTATATGTTTTCATGGGGAAAACATTTAAAAATATAAATGAATATTGTGAAAATTATAAAAGCTTCAAAAAACAAAAGTTGTAACAACCATCTCCTGAACAAGATGAACATTTAGCACATGAATGGTTGGAAAAAAAACAAAAACACAAAGCTTACAGTAGTAGTTTGACAGCAAGAAAATGTATGGGGGAAAATAATAAACAGGAAAACAACTGAAGGCTGACTCTGCATTTCTGTGTCCAACAGGGAGGGAACGGGAGCGGCAGCACTTCAGACTGTAACGGAGGACCTCAGGACCTGAAGATGTCTGAAAACATGATCTATTACTCCAGAGAGGAGGGTAAGGTTACAGGCTTTAGGTCTGAAGATTGCAGCAAAAATCCTTTTTGTAAGAAGTTAGATTAGATTAGATCATTTATTTTTTTGCAGTGAATGAGTTCTGGGTGACCGTCCAACGCACCGATGCATCCGAACGCTGTGGACTTGCAGGAAACTACTGGCTGAAAGCAGAAAATGATGTGCTGATTCTAAAGGACCCGAAGACAAAGCGGAAAGCCCTGGTGTGGCCGTACAAGCTGCTGAGAAGATACGGAAGGGATCGGGTGAGTGCCAGACCCAAAGCAAGAACAGGAAGTTTAAATTTAAGCTCATCCACACAAGTGATCACGTGAAGGAAGCTTAAAGTTTGGTTTATCTGCTTGTGAAAAGATGAATGGAACATCCAACAACTTTCAGTCTCATTTAGGTTTTTTTTTTCCAACCATGATTTTCACAAAAAGTATATTTATCGTTATCTTAATTTCGTCTCTTTCTTCAGGTAATGTTTTCTTTCGAAGCTGGCCGCCGGTGCGACTCGGGTCCTGGCAACTTCACCTTTGAGACAAAGAAAGGCAACGAGATCTTCTCGCTGGTGGACAAGGCCATCCAGCTGCAGAAAGATCTGGCAGAGGACCGCCACCTCAGTGGCCCCCAAAGCTTGGAGTCCGACTGCCCGATTTCGCTGCAGAACATACGGAATGCCCTTCCCGGTGGCGTGACGTCGGGAAGCGGGGACAGCAGCAGCTGCAGCAGCCGGGAGGCGGACGGCGACTCGGGCGGCAGCAAACCAGGCTCGGCTGATGGGGTTCTCGGAAAGAGAGAAGGAGGTGATGGAGGAAAGGGGCAAGGAGGTGGAGCAGGAATCAAAGGGAGGAGTCTACCAGAACCTCCAGGGATGTTGGTGGGTTTGGGAGGAGGCGGGACACCTCCCCGGTCTCCTAGAGGGAAAGGTACGTCCTCATTCGATGAAACTACCGCTCTTTATTCTGAGCCGGCAGACTCAGTCCGCATGCCTGTGCACGGGTCCGATGGGCTTTATTCAGACCCAGTGGACAGCATTAAAGTTCCGAACCAAACCCCCGGTCCACTCACACCCCCCGTGCCAACCCCACGCAATCGACCAGCAGGAGACGACGCCTCAGGAGGTGTTGTCCAGGGGGATCACCAACCTGGAGCAAACAACAAGAAAGTACCAGACCTGTACTCACATGTGTATGACCAGATCGGCCAGGACCTGAATCAGAAAACAAACGCCCTGAAGCTGAACGGAGGCGTGGGGGGAGGAAGAGGAGCGGGACGAGGAAAAAATGACAAGAGACCCCCAGGAGTTAAAGCAGAAGGGTCTTCATCACCTCTTGGCCCGTCTTACGATCACATATACGATGAACCAGAAGGCTGTGCTAAAGGAAGCACCGTACCGGGTCATTCAGGGATGACTGTTTATGACGAGGCCCGTTTGGAACCCCCCACCCCGAGAAGACCAGAAGAGGTGGGGGGCCCATCGGGACCCGAGGGCACCAACAGCAACCCCTCTAAGGGGAAGCAGTCAGAGCCTCAAAGACAATCTCCAATGCAACCGAGCCGTGGTGCACCCCAACCTCCAGTGCCACGGTGGCCAAAACCCGCCACCGCTCCCAAACCGAACAAGGGTCCTTTCGCTCGGAAGGAGCCGGTGCCCCTGCCGCCTGGAAAACACGGGAGCAACGTCAACAACAACAACAACGTGTGGAGCGCCGGAGGAGACGGGAAGGAAGTGTACAGCAAAGTGTCGAAACAGAAGCCTTCGCCGGCTCATTTGTGGTACAAACAGAACCACAAGGTGCCACTAAGGTCACCTGACCTCATCTACGACAACTTGGGAAACATTTGACTTTCTTCTTGGACTAAAATCCCAAACGCTTATTCTCTTTCTCAGAAAAAAGGCTGAAACTCAGCAGGGAGCTCTGTTAACTCCATCTGTGGACTGCAGAAAAACTAGTTAACTAAAAGCAGTTTAAAAAAAAAAGGGTCACATTATGGCTGCATTTTGAAACACGGGGATGCAACCACTGTTGGGCCACCCTGTGTGCATCATGGAGAGGGAAAGTCTTTGCATGGTCAAACCCATAATGGGTTAGCGAGCCACAGTGTGGCCGGAGCCAACCACTTGACTGAAACAGACACACACACAGAAATCCAAGGGATGGCGTACACTTTAACAAGCTGACAGAGCGGCTTGGCTTGTTTCTTTTTTTCTGGGCTTGGAATCGTGGTTTTGCACTGTGTCATTCAGCTATACAATGTGAAGCAGAGAATGTGACGGTTAGGAGCCACTGTTTGGACCTGGAGTGTGTTTGTGTCCACGACTTTGGCAAAAAGAGAGGATCTCGTTTTTGTTTTTTCGGATCGATTTATTACAATAAATCTGTCTGAAAATGGGCAGAAAAATGGAGCCATTTCGTTAAAAACAAACTTTTGGAGGCATGTAGTTGGATTTGAAGAACTAATTTAGGTTTTGGTAACACATATAAGGGTTTTGTGGTCAAATCCGAAGAGCAACTTTCTGCACAAGATATATTTTTTTGAATTTTGAATGTTATTTTGAAAGATAAACTAATCGACTCTGTAAAGTATCTATGGGTGTATATGTAAGCGTCTGAAACAGCTGTGCTGTCTGCAAATACATTTGAAAATAAAAATATCTCTAAAAAAACAAACAATATTTCTCCAAAGCGAATCTTTAAGCCTCCTCTGTGTTTCTCCAGGA
This sequence comes from Cynodonichthys magdalenae, assembly GCA_031762555.1. Lineage (NCBI taxonomy): Eukaryota > Metazoa > Chordata > Actinopteri > Cyprinodontiformes > Rivulidae > Cynodonichthys > Cynodonichthys magdalenae. Next base: position 15,583,097 of record JARVJO010000001.1, read on the forward strand.
GCTGATCAGTTTGTTTTTTAAAGAGAAAGTCTGACCTCATCCTCTATTTCTCTTCCTTTTGCCACACTTTCTGTTTTTGTTGTTTCAGTCCGTTTCCAACCATTTAAACACTGTTTAAAGAAAAAAACAAAAAAAAATCACAGAGATGCTTTTCTTTCTTTTCTTTCTTCCTTCCTTTTGGCTCTAATTGTGTTGACCGGTTGCTGCGACGACACATAATGGTGGCTGGTTTGTGTCAGACACGTTGTGCATTTTAACTGCCGAGGGGACGATTCAAGGTGAAAAAAAAAAAAAAGGACATTTGGGTGTTTATCCTGAAATGAGAAAAAGGGATTTAAAGACAGGATGAATGTGGCTGAATGAATTTGTCTGAGTCTGCTTGGCTTGTGAACAGGTACAGATTGTTCATTTTACTTCTACTGCTTTTCATCCCACTCTTCTTTTTTTCCCTTTTTTTTTTGGTATTTTTCCCCTCTTCACCTGCTGCTAGAGTACTTCCAGCACAGGAAAGGTAACTGATTACATCTCTCCTTCTTTCAGACACATAGAAGAAAGAAAAACAGCAAAAAAGCTTCTGGTTTTCTCATTAAACTCCAACTGAACTCAATGGGAAAAAAAAGAAGGTAATAATGGGAAAAGATGACTCTACACTTGTTTTTTCTTATGTGCTTCATCACTTCCTCGTAAAATCCAAAACAAGCTGTTTAGACTTTAACAACCTGTGTGTGTTTGTGCACAATGAATCCTTTCACCAAATCCAGGTCATAAAAGCACCATGAAGTGCAAAATCGACTCGGACTTCTGTTTCCACTGCAGCCTTATCGCCTGGTTCAGCATGATTACAACCTGATTTATTGTTTTATTAATACCTGGAACTTCTCCATTTTTTATGTTTTACTAAAGTACGCCTTTTCTTTTCCCTCACTGACTGTCTTGTCTTTACTAGAGTATCTCATCTGCTAGTTTGACGTTTTACAGTTTTTTTGATCCATGGAAACCATCCTTGGATTTTAAAACTTGTGTTCTTTTTTTATTTATTATAGTTTCCAATTACTCTCCTTAATCCTGACATATACTCAGAATTATACATTGGGTTTCTGTTGTCATCAGTTGTTTCTCCTAACAGAAACTGTTTGTTTGTGTAATCATTCCTACGATTACCATGTTTTCTGCACCAAAACCAATTTGCATAATTTGCAGCTGCTTATATTCATTTAAAAAAACTCCAGCAAAAACCACCTCAATCAACATATTTAAAGCGTTGCAATTTTCCTTAACTTTTGCTGCAAGTCTTCTTTATCTTAAGAAACCAAAATGTTTTAAAGGAACTTAAGTTTTATTGTGAAAAGACAAGAAAAACAAAACATTATAAAATGTTTTCTAATAACTCTTGGTTAAATCTGAAGAAACATTAACAAAATTATTGCAGGACACAATTTATAAACTGGATACAAACATTTGCAGGAATAGTTTTTTTTTTTACTTTTGAACAATCTTACCTTTTGTAGACGTTTTTTTAACTACCTCAGTTTGGAGAAAAAGTTAAATTCTGACTAAATTGATGAGTTAATGACTAGTCTAATTACAGAGAAGACTGAGGCATCTGTGGTTTATTACAGTACATGGCTCAATATAAAACTTATGTATTAAAATGGAATGGTCAAGATAAAAAATAAATAAATAAAGCAAAATTAACATGCAAACTTAAAACCACAAAGATTTATAGTGGTTAGTCAATGTAACCTTCAGTAATAATCATGTTTATATTGAAGGAAATTTTGTAACTGGTTAACTGAATTTTGGATCCTGTCTTATTTTTGATAATTTGCAGTCGAAGTCTCATCAATCAAAAGCTTGTTTTACATTCTAATGTCTGACGTTAAAGGTACCGCCCCCAGGGGTGTGACCAGGAAGTTAGGTTTATGTACATGTGTCATTGTTATTGTTATGATTCTGATAAGACCCAAGGCCTCAAACTCACAGGTCTTGTCTAGAAGACCGAGGCTGGAGCAGACGGGAATTGAGTCTTTTAATAAAGACTTTTAGAAAAATTTCTGCAAATTTAGAAAAATTTGCAGAACACCCCACTTTAAAAGATCTGAACTGATCCTTTATATATATATCTATATCTGAAAGTGTCGACGCAGCACAAAGCTGTGCCTCTAAAACTCATTTGGTGAAACATGACGTCCTCTCTGCTGGCTCTGGGTTTTACTGGGTGTTTGGAGGTTATGGCCGTTGTGCACCGTACGGTAATTTCCTGGAGTCTAAACCAACTGTCTGAGAGTCACAGCTGTGGGCCCAAACCGCTGCAACAAATTTAACACAACACGTGAAAACCCAGCCAGTCGTGTGTTTGTCTAAAAGTTAATATTGAAACAGCACCTCTGATGCTTTGTTACATATCGCTACTTTCTGCCACCTCTTTCTCCTTTCTTCACTCGTCTTTTCTTCGTTTGATCTTTCACACTTCTGCTTCAGGCATTTCTACCCGTGAAAACTGTAGAAATGAAGCTTGTCACTGCAAAAACCAGTGTAAAAAACAAAGTTATTTTTGATATTTACTGCAGAACAGATTGCACAGAAAGCCTAAATGTTCATGTTATTAATTGTGTGGGCGTGTTTGCGGCCCTCTCTGGCCTGAAGCTTTTCATATTTACAGCTTCGGTTTCTGCACTCACAAACAAATTTAGCCGTTATCTTTCCAGTCGCAGTCTTCACGTCTCCAGCTAAAGGTCACGTCTGACCTAAAGAAAGAGAACAGAGTCGCACCGACAGCAAGAGGCACTGAAACTGGGTTTCACACGAACAGGTGAAATCTAAAGCCTCTGCATGTTGTTAGCTTGTCTTTGCAACAGTAAGCTAACAGCTAGCATCTGTCACCTGCATGTTGTGAAACTGTTCTAAACAAATGCTGTGATGATTGTGGTGTTACATAAAACAACCATCTGTCATTTAACCCTACTGGGATGTTCTCAGAAAAACACACTGGTTATTCTGATCTTTTCTCTCTCGGTGCTGGAAAGCTGAACTGAAACAAAAGTTGCTAAGGACCAAAATAGGAGATGAAAGACATTTTTCTCCACAGACTTTTCCAGAAACTCTTTTTTTATGCTTTTTTTTATGAGATATGGTTTGCACACTAAATTGTTTTGAATATTGGCTCTCTTTCTGGTTAAGCAAACTTCTGATTACCATTGCACCATCTGAGAACGATGTCTTTACTGAGGATGGATGACTAAAAGTGCATCTGTTTTATTAAAATGTAGGCGTATCACTCGCTGCCTTGCTAAATAACGTTCGTAGTAAGTAACTAAGCTCTCATGCAAACTGTTAGTGCTCAGAGTACGTGTTGAAGACAACTCTTTACTACTACCACACCAAATTTTAGCACAACGTCGGTAAAGTTGACCGAATTATAGAGACCGAATAAATAAGAGGTTCTTGGTGTGTGGGAGGAGTTTGTCAAAGACAGGATTGCTCATTTGGATTTATAAACTTAGTGTGTTTAGAAAGACTGAGCTGCTGTGTCCATCTTTGGTTTAATCAACCTTTTAATGGCAGCATTTGCAGCAAATTCCACATTAAATTTAAATTATTCATCTTAGAGATGCTTTTAAAAATGTATTTGTGTTATGTTTTCTTCAAATTAATCATAATATCTGAGACGAGATAATTTTTAATCCTGAGGAAACAAAACGTTTGTCAGCTGTTCTAAAAATAAAACCAGGTTTAGTTGAAACCTGGCAGAATTTCCTTGTTCTGTTTGAAGGCTGTGGTTACCAAAACACAAAGGCCTTTCACTTTTCTGATGGGGATTGACGTTTTCCGTCTTCAGAGGCACCTGAAACCCTCCCATTTCCTCCTCTTACACTTGAAAGACCACCGACTTTTATTTTTAGCACCTGCGTGGGCAGCTTTACACAGTCATCTGTGTCGAGAAGCAGGATTTCATTCAGTCTTTTTTGGCTCAGAGGAAACGTCGGTTCTCATTCTTGTTGCACGACGTTGACTTAGAAAAAGTAATTTGTATGAAAATGGTTGTTCAGAGGATGAAGAGCATAACTGTATTTTCAACTTTTTGAAAATTTGCATTATCGCTCGCCGCCAAAAGCGATATTGATTTTTGCTTGTGTTATTTTAGCCAAATTTCTCATAAACCAGTGGATGGATTAAAAAAAAATTTCAAAGGTAATCACAGGATCCATATTTAAATTCTGGAGTCAACTTAATTCAAGATGGCAGGAGTGTAAAACTCCTTTTCACCGAGGGTGTTTCACTTCAACGAAACGTTTCTCCTCTCACTGCTACGGCTGAGCACCGCTAACAAAAAAAAATAACTGAGCTCTACGTGGTATTTCCTGCACAGAAACAGCATTTTTACATGCCCTTTTATAAACACTGAAAAGTACTACGTGTATGACTAAATGTGAAATAAAAATACAGAAATACTATTAAAAGTAAAAGTAAGAGTGTTTCACTCACTGTTGAGTTGTGGCTTTTGAGTTTAAATAATCAACATACATTATGGGAGATGCAGTTTATGGCTTTAAAGCAGCTTATTTTGAGACATTAATGCAGGGCTAATTAACGAAATTGCTTAGGGGCCGGATAAATATTATCTTTCATCTTTTAAATTTGTTTATTTTGTTGCACTGAATCATAAATGGAAGGTTTACAATTGATTTTTAATCTATTTTTATATGAAAGGAGGTGGGGAGCTCATTGGCAGGCTGGACGGAAGTCATCCGTGGGTTTGACACATATGATCTAACAGATTCTTTGAAAGCTTACAATTTTGCACCAGATCACGCATAATGTTTAAAAAGTTTGACCAAAATGACTATAAATCCATTTTTTCTCAGCATAAGATGATCTGGATCAGGAGCTTCGCTTCCTTAAAGAAACTTTGGACCTTAATGTTTGTACTTATTTGCTGTTTCAGCATGCCTTCTCTGACTTGGCTTCACATTTATATTAAAATAAAAATTAATTCCCAAATTTTTCTAAATTTCTAGAAGAGACATCTTTGAGTTCCTGTCATAGTGTTCATTGTCAGGTCCTGACTTCACCTCCTCACTTCCTCCTCGCAAATGATGAACTTCCTCTTTCAGTTCTTGCTCTGCTGTGTTGGTAAGACAACTGATTATTCTGTGCCTGTGTATGATTTGTGATTCTTCTGTGTGTGTATAGTATCTGATTCCTGTGGCCAGAGCGAACAATTCCAGGAAAAGAGACAACGCGTTACAGTTTCTGAGACACAAAGACAGTTTTAAAACTTTTTTTTTTGGTCTGTGCTGCAGATTGTTGCAGAAAAGGAAATGGAACATTAAGAATAAAGCAGGAAGTTACAGCACTAATATTATCCTAACACAGATATAGATGAGTAAAAAAAGTAAAAAAATGGTAAAGTTGTCGACAGCCAAACCGCAGATGCTTTTTATGGATCATGATGGAAACAAAAAAGGCAAAAAAATGGAGTTTATTTTTTTGTTTTCTTGCTCAACAGATTTTTAATCAAATGTATAAAAAGACAGTCAAAGTGGGATTCTAAGAAACAGAAACGTCTGCTTAAACGAGACAACGGGGTGGGGTGAAAGGTCGAGGGCGCATCCTCAGGAAACAATGAATCAAAACTCAAAAGTAGGGAACAAACCGGGATCGCTTTGTGTCAGAAAAACCTTATGATCCAGCTGCTAAACGAGCTGAGTTTGTTACATGACCTTTGTAAAAAGTTAATCTTTAAAAAAAAAAATATATATATATATATATATATATATATATATACTGTATATTATATAAATACATTTTCCAGCAACTACACGCTAAAGTGGGAACATCAGTGGGCGGTTAGGGTAGCTTCTTTGCCGTTACAGAAATGTTACTGTGATAAACCTCCCACACTGTTGTTGTTTTATTTTAACTCATTTCACACGAAACAATCAGATGTTCAGTTTGAGATCAAAACTTATCAAAAAGACGGAACAGGTCGTCCCGGAAAATACATCGCAAATGGTTTCCCTCTGCGGCTAAAACAATAAAGAACTCACATGAAAACCATCTGAACAGAGCTGAACATCAGATAAAGATCATAAAGAACAACAAACTATGAACTTTACAGGTACTTTGAGTCACGACCTGCAAAAGTCACATGAAGGATTCACTTTTGTCAGCTGTTGGTGTCAGCCCACTTCTGTCTGTGACATTCAGTTTGACTGATAGTTAAGGTCACATGGAGGAACTCCCGCTTTCTCCTTTTGACCTTTAAAAAAAAAAAACATCTGCCTCAGAGTGTTAAAAAGAAAATAAAAGCAAAAGAGAAAGTGGGTGAAAGTGTTTACGGTTTTTTCTCTTGAGACAAAAGCAGCGTTGTGGGTTTTTAATTTGTGGACGTCACAGAAGAAGAAGCAGACGTCCCAAATGTTAAGGTTCAACTCAGGGGGGGAGACTCATTAAGGAAATGCGTGCATTTTTAAAAACGCTGACCTAACTAAACCAATCATTTCAAAAATAAAAATAAACTACAATCCTGAACTCAAATGAACCTTGTTTGTCTTTCACAGACCGCGGTGAGGATTCGACCACTTCTTGTCGTGCGTTCTCCAGAGCGGGAGCATTGTGTGGGGGTGAAGGCGAGCAGAGAGGGTCTCTTCTGTTCTCTGCTTTATTCTCCGGCTCATTAAAGCAGTGAAGCTGCGTTCAAACCGAGGCCGAAGGGCAAAATGAAAGAAAAAAAAAAGAACACGCTCATGTCCTTACACACACCACCGCTCCGTTTGATGCCTGAATTATTGCTTTGCGACGACCTCTTTAAAGCCCAAAATTTACTACGATTGTGTGTTTTATTGAAACGTGCCTGTTAACAAACGCTCACAGGAAGTGCTTTAATCTTTCTCTGATCTCAGCCAACTTTTGTTCTTTTTTTTTTGCCATTACCGTAGGAAACGCTCGTCCTGATGTTTCCCTTCTTTTCATCTTTTTCTTTTTTTTACAGTTTATGGGGCGCAATTTTCAGGTCTGCTGTCTCAGCAGTCTACACTCACGGTGGTGAGCTGAAACTTTCCCTTGTCTTTTTCCTTTTTGTAACTACACTCACACATTTACACACGTGTAAACCAGCTCAGGCTGTGAATTTGACTAATATAGGTAACGAAAAAAACACCTTTTTGGCTGATAAATGAGTTCACACTGTGTCTGAGGTTTACAATGAGCCCAATTAGCCATTTGTGTCCATGTGACTAAGTTTTACTGTAAAAGCAGGGAAACCCCTCTGAAGTGGAGTTCGCTCTTCCTCTCTGACCTCCTGGTTTTTCCACTCACCGCACATCGTTCTTACTGAATAAGCACACAGTCACTCTCATCGTTGTCTTCTTCATGTTGAGCTGGGGTCGGGGCCCGGCGCCTGCTGCTGCTGAGGAAGCTCAGGGCGGGACGGGAGGCCTTAGCGGGAAGAGGTCCCGAGGCGGAGGAAGAGGGGGCGGCAGAGGGCAGCGGAGCCACGGTGGCCCTGACCTTGTTGTGGGATCCAAGCTGGCGGTTTTGGAGCTGAATGAAGACAACACACACATTGTCTGCGTTTTCATCAGCGTCCTGCAGAGTGTAGCTAAAACATTAAACAGATGGTTCAGATCTTTTGAAGTGAGGTTCTCTGAACAGGTTATGAACAAATAGTATCTTACCTGTTGCAGGTATCATTTAGGACAACCTAGTTTAATTTTAATTCAATTTGTTAGCTAACAGATTGTCAAAGTGGAGCCAAAACCAAAATGGATTTGAAACATTATTTTTGTGCAAACACCATTTTATCTAAAGTTTTAAGCCTGTATCTCACTGGGCTGCAACAGTCTGTGACAAATTGTAAACAGCAGTTGTGGGAGAGTTTCAAAATGTCTAAACCTGATTGGAGAATTTGAATTACTTGGCGTGAGTCACGACGCATTGTTCTTATGTCGCAAAAATTTTGAACCAGTTTGAAACATTTGCGTGACAAATTTTCTTTCCAAGTAATCAGAAAGTCAGTGTGAGCATTTCAAACCCCTTTGAGTTTCGGTTCTGGGAAACATGAAACAACTTTGGGAGGATTCGGTGAGACTTTAAAAATAAATAAATAAATAAATTGTGGCTCAGACATGTGAATAAAACATTATTTGACGTAACGTCGCATAAATGTTGGTAATTTTGTCCTGATGCATCTCAATAGTTCAGTTAGAAAAATCTAAAAAAAAATAGAGTAGGTCAGACAGATTCTTCTTTGTGGAAATGTTTCATCTCTCCTCCAAGAGACTTCTTCAGTCTGAGGAGTTACAGGTAAGCTCAGCCTTATAAGCAGTACAAAGAACCTTAACGATGACGATCAAAACTGTTCACATTAAAAGAGAACAATCAGCCTAACTACTGATCGTTAGTGCTCTGATTACAGCTTATTCTTCACAGATGGCTGAGTCATACATATGACATCCAATTGTCCCCCTCTTACAATGCTGGTATTGCAAACATGACTCAGCCCTCTGTGAACAATAGGCGACAATCAAGGCATCAAGGATCAGTAGTTAGGCTGATGGTCCTATTTTGCATGTGAACAGTTTAGATTGTCATTGTTAACATTGTGAAGTACTGCTTGTCCACCTTGTTTCTGGGGGTACTCCTGACTCCCACCTCTTTTAACAAAACAACAGAAGCAACAGAGTCACTGAAGTAGCTAAATATGCTACTGTACGAAGTCGAAGGCCACTTCCTTAGATCGTTTTCCTTCCCATTCCTGGACTGCAGTAGGTAGCAAAATAATACTATTGTCCCGTTTGAGCTTAAAATCCACAACGCTCTGAGAAACTGTTAGCTCGTACTTTCACAAATAAAAAAACAGTGGTTCTGGTTTGCGCCGGAAATCACTCCCATAATTCATAAGGCATCATGAGGGCTAGGAATAAGGTGGATCAGGCAAGAAGTCCCTTGAAGAAGAGATGAAAGGTTTTTAGCAATGAACCCGTCCAGAGGACCTACTTAACTTTTTTTAGGTTGTTCATTTTATTTGCAATTTGATTCAAATGAAAAGTTTGTTTTGCGTAGTTTCTCAGAATTTTGTGCCTATAATTAGCCTAGCCGCTAACAGTTGCAACCTTGTGAGATATAGGCTTTACACTGACTTCAACTTTGCATAGATTCTATGATTATTTGCAATTTGAGTGAGCAGCAGCTAGTTGTAGCACTTCTGGTGTGGCCCAGAAACACTTCTGACAGGAATATATTTCTGTCAGAATAACCTTGTTTGAGTTCACATAATATGATTGGAGCAGTTTCAGTCCTAAAGCTGAGGCCACGTTTGTGTTGTTGGCTCTACTCAGACTAGACATTAGCTCATCAATCTGGTCAAAATTCAGCTCTATTTCTCCAAACAGAAGTTGTTCATAAAGCCGTCTACAGCCGGTAACACTTCAAAGGACCAGAGCTATCCCTTTAAAAAGTGCAAGCAAAACAAGAGGTTTGGCAGATAATAATTTCAAACACATGCAAAAAGACTGGAACAAAGCAAAAACAAACATTATGTTGAGACTCGGGGGTTAGATTCCACAGCGTGCCAAAGGACAGAACAAAACAAAAGCTAGAACCACAAACATTTTCTCTCTGTTTTGAACAATTTGCATGTCAGCAGCCTTATCACCCCAGATGAGTCACACAGCCTGCAGCTACAGCGAGCCTCCCCCGATAAAACGAAATAATGAACCAGGAGGAAATGTAGCTGCTTCTGATGAGATGCTCTGACAGTTGACTCATCCTAAAGCAGCCAGTAACACTTGGCAGCAATTTAATATTAGTTTTTATATTTATAGCATTTGGTTGATTATTTGTGGTAACAAATGCTGTTTTGAATTAGTAGCTGTGACTCGGTAAAACACTAAAACCAAAAGAATGAATTAAAGTTTTATCTGCTGTTCATGTGCCACAGCATGGGTAATTTTGTGTTTTTTTCAAAAATATGTGGACCAAAGAAAATATAAACTTAAAATAAAAGTAAGTTTTAGTGCAGTACACCTTATAGGTGTAGAAAATGCAAAGGTCAAACTCTGGATCAGTAAATGACAATGCAGACATGAAGTTTTCTCCTTTATAAATCACTTATCCCTATTTTTATATGTTAAAATCTCAATAAAAAACTCAGCTGTGAACTTCCTGTTGCATTTTCTATAACACTTCCCTAAATGTTACACATCAAACCTCAAAATAACCAACTAATCTTTTGCAGCTGTACTTGGAAACTAGTTCCCATTATGACAATAAAAAGCTTGAGAAACCCTGTTTGATTACCTAACCCAGTGCGGTGAACATATTGACACAACAGTTGCATCTAAAAACACTTCCCTCCTTCCTTTTAAACTGGGGTTTCTGCAAACTCTGTTGAGCAAGTAGTGAAGAGGATTTTAAGCTCATACGTTTCACATAACCTGGCATGAACTTATATTTCTGCATAAATGAGAACTTGTCTTCCTGCCCCGTGTGCTGCCATCTGGTGAGTGAAACAGGAACTGAACAATAAAGAGCAGTTTGCAGTCAACCTGAAAGGTGGTTTTGAATAAGATGCCTGTAAAAAAACTCAGGAACTTCATTGTTTTATGATCTCTATAAACAGCAGGTTCACAGGATTATATTTACCTGGCGTGAGGGTCGGCTCAGTGTGTTTTTAGGGCTCTGCAGCGTCTGAGGCTGCTCTCTGTTAGCAGCTGCTGACTGGAGCCTGAAATGAAACAATTACAATTATTTAGTTTTATCTAGAATCACACATTATATTGCTGTTTTTCCACAGCTACATCCTGGTTTGTTACTGGTCTGACGGTTTGGAGGGAGGGACGTAAACTGCTCTGACCTGTACGGGTATCGAGGCTGAGCGAGCAGACCTCTGCTCCTGAGGTGCTGGTACAGGTTACTGCTCAGTAAAAGTGGGTTCAAGACAAAGTCCTCCTCCAGCTTAGAGAGACAACCCTGAAGCAGACAGAGATGTGCCAAGTTTCATCTTTAGTTGGCAGTTTTATCAATTTTAATTAATAATTTCCCTTTAGAACCAATTAGATTATCGTCTTAATGCACCGATAAATGAGATGCTTAGAGTTTTCTTTGCTCTAGGTGTCTTCGGATGATTTTTTAAATAAAAATGAAGCTTCTCAAACCTGTACAGTCTGCATGGCAGAAGGCGCAGGGTCCTGAGCTGAGGGGGGCAGTGAACAGGGCAGCAGCAGTTCTCTGGACACGACGGGCTTCAGGAGGAGGCAGAGAGACGAGGACGACTGGAGGATGTAGTGAGAGTACACACCTATAGCACACACACACACACACACACACACACAGAGTGTGTGAGTGCAAACACAAGACCATTGTTTATTTTTATTTCTGATACGGACCTGAGGATCCAGCTGCAGACCTCTTGTCAGCCTCCACCTGCAGCAGCAAGAACAAGTCTCGACTCTAAAAGTGGGAAAAACAAATATAAAAATAAATACATATATAATAAATAAAAAATCTGCAGCATTAGTGGTAATCATAACTAGAAAAGTGAAACAGATTTGCACACAATAATGTAAGATATTGTGCACAATATTCCAGTATTTTTCCAGGGTCTTTGCTTGAAACACTTCCAAAGGGAGCCTAACCCAAAGCCTGAACCACCTCAGATGATTCCTTTTGATGCAGAGGAGCAGCTACTTCAAGCTCCTCCCTCCATCTCTAATGAATTTCATTTCGGCTGCTTGTATCCAAACTTCATGACCACAGGTGAGGGTTGAAATGTAGAGACGGCCCAGTAAACTGACAGCTTTGCTTTTCGACTCAACTCTTTTATTCACCACAACCAACCGAAGCAACATTCTCGTTACGAATTCCCGTTCCGCTCCATCCTACAGTGAACTTTACACCCAGATACTTAAACTCCTCCATAACTAGGGGTGTAACAATACATCGATCCATGTTGGTATCTCAATTAAATGACTGACAATTTAATTACATCAAGGCAAAATGGAAACATTGATCCATATCGTCATCATATCTAAAACAAAATCAGAAATAATATCACATCGATCGCAGAATCGTTAACTGAACTGAATTAAATTTGTTGTGATATCGAGGAACAGATCGTCATCCAAACAAACTGATATGTCGTATCGTGATAAAACTGGTAATTTACACTCCTAGTGGAAGTTAATACACTTGCTGTTGCTGCAGTTTGTGTTTTTTAATAGGATTATTAGAAGACTTTTTTTTACTTTAATCAGTAACCATCTCACATGTCTCAGCTGCTGTTAAGCCTGTCATGATAACAAATATTGCTGGATGATAAATCGTCTCAGAAATTATTGCAATAAACAATAATATTGTTTGGAGACCATTTTAAATATAATGATTTTCCCCCCTACAAAGCTTATGGAAGTTTATGACATTTATGTACGTAAAATAAAAAGTTACTAAGTGACCTGGATTAGAGTTTGTGAAAACACATAACAAAACCTAGATGATGTTTTGTGGGTTAAAAGTTGAAAAGTTCAGATTGTAAGGCCTTTTTTCATGACGGCTGCATTGCCAAATAAATAACACTAACCTTGAATTTGGTTAATATTTCTAAATAAATTAAATTTGCAAACATAATAATAGAAAGTAGCAGTGGGTGAAGGGTATAAAAATACCCAGGGTAATAATTTCCAACTTCCATGGCTGACATAAAACTAATTTCCGCACCCTGAGTGTGTGGCAGAGAGCTTGAAACAAGCTGTTGTTGGCCTCCATCTCATCCCAGTCCAGCTGCCAGCAGGTGGTGGGCCGGACCACCAGGGGCAGCCCGTACAGCACACTTTCACACACTCCGTCTGCATGCAGCACCCTTCACCACAAAGACAACAAAAACACGGGATTATTCATTGAAGCTTGAGGAAAAAGTAAAAACACGACATTAACCCTGCCGGGGTAAAACTTTTCTAGATTTATTTAAATGTCAGTGCTGGGAATCATGAATCAGATGTATGTAAAACACGGAGCACAACTCAATACAGTTTCTGTAACACTGACACACTTATTCCAACTGTAACTTCAGAAATACGCAAAACTGATGCAAATCAGGGCACAGGTAAATAAATGCAAATAATACTTTCAGTTCATGAGTTTCTGCTTTGTACCACAGGAATGAAAAGCCTCTAGATGTGTTTTTTTTTTTTTAAGGAAGAAATGAATTCAGCTGTTGAACATCTCTGTTTAATAAGCAAATATTCAATGCAGAAGTTTCACAAAACCAAACAAAATAAAGTAGGTCAAACCAGCTGGAGTGTATGCCAATCTCTTGTTTACATTGAGTTTGTACCGTCATTTCAGAATCACACATCCATGAATCTAGAAAGCTACATTGTTATTGTTTATGTTTAATTTCATACTTTGCAATGAGCACCTTCAAGCTCTTTGATGTGTTGGAAAAGCTGAGTTATGTTGTGTAATGTCGTCATTTAGTTTCTAAACTTCAACTGGGAATATAATTAAACAAATTTAAGCAAACGGGTTTGAGATAAAAACCATAATGTGTTACTTCAAACTTTATTTTCTATCAATAAAAAATGTAGAAACATAGTAATCAAATGTTTAACAATATTTTTTTTCCACTTTCCTAACGTCTCAGCTGCTTTTATTGTTTATGTCATATTTACATATTTAAAGCTGTGAAGAAGTTAAGAAGAGGTCTTTTTTGGCATGGGGAGTTTTTTTTTCTGTTTTGGAGATATTTCTGAACATCAGAGAGGAACAAAGCGTCCTCTGACGTGAATGAAGAGTTTCATCCATGACAGACTCCACTACTTTCTACAGTCAGAAAGAAGTCATTCATGGAGAGCGAAGATTTTACTGGAACACCAGCGGGGAACACACAAGTGGAACATGTTTCACTGAACTGAAGACAAACAGGATGGGATGGAAAAATGGGAACGAGTGCTTTCAGTTATTATATTAGTAATTATTCTAAATTACTATATGTGTCATCTGCTTTAGTTTTTATGTAAATATAAGCAGCTGGACAGAAACAGTTCTTATCAGCCGCCTCCTCTCTTACTTGACTGCTCTCAGTTTCTGTGGAGTTGGACTTTGATTGCCCTGAACGGCAGGAAGGAAGTCTCGAATGTTCTCCGTCTTCACGCCCAGGCTGGGGGTCAGGGGGATGAGGGCGGGGCTTATAAGACGCTCTTGCATGTCGCACTTTACACACACTGCACAGATAAGGGAACAGTTTATTTGGTACCTTCATATGTAGTCATAGCATGAATAGAATCTGTAAAAGTTCTGTGAGTGTGTGTGGGCACGTTTTTGCTACATCGTGGGAACCAATTTACAGAAAAACACAGCATCGTGGGGACCAAAGCCCACTCTGCAAGGGTATGCTAATTTCGGGTGGGGGGTTTGGTTTGGGACCAAGTGAATTGAGTTTAGTTTTAGGGGAAATAATCAGGGTTAGGCTGTAAAATTACCACAGTCCCCACAGGGATATAAAAACAAACCTGTGTGTGTGTCACTGTGCCTGACCTGCATCTGGGTTATCAGAAGGGTTTGGCAGCAGGAGGTGCAGATGCTCTACATCTCCTCCCTGCTCCTGAAGCCACGCCTTCAGCACGGTCTCCATGGCGAACACGCTGTTCTCTACCTGCTGCAGGTCGATCTCTGTTCCCAGCATTAAAGAGTCTGTATGAGCACACACACACACACACACACACACACACACACACACACACAGAAATCAGTGCTCGAGTCTTTATTATCTAAAACAGACAAACTAGGACCACCTGAAAAAACAGATTTGTTTATGAAGTAAAGATGTGCTGCACATTTTAGCCACTAGATGGCAGCAAAACATAAATTCACCCTCAGCCTGACCTGGTCTATAAGATTTCAGACTCATTTGAAAGCCTTTAAAAACAAGCTTGGATAACAGAACCTCACATAGACCTAGTTTAAAACAGCAGAGAAAAACAGTTTATGTGAAAATGTTTCTTTTTTGGTTATTTTGAAAACCTTATTCCTGCCTCTTAAAGCATAAACTGCTCATAAATCTTTGCATATTGATTTCCTTTTATCATTCCACAATATTAAAATAAACCCAGTGGCCCTGCCTGACTTTGATCCCGTGTTCTCATCCTCAAATGTCCATTTATTGTTGCGGACTCGACACAAACCTTCTAAACACCCCTCTTCCATCTTTCTTTGTGCCTGCTGTTTAACATTTAATGAGCCATCAGCAGATAACTAATGGGACTGCAGGGAGAACAGAGGATCAGTAGGTTAACAGAAAAAAACAGACTTTAGCTGGATGCGACTTTAAATTCCTGCAGTAAACTGAAATCAGTCTCTGGTCCTTTTATCTCAGTGTCACACGCTGCTGCAGTGCAGAAGTTATTGCAGATTCTTTGCCAAAAGTTTGCAGAAATCTTTCAAATTCATCAGAAGGGGGGAAAAGAATTTGCTCGTTTTCCACTGATGGACGCCTGCGGTCTGCTCCTGGCAGGTTGAAGGCGAGGGCAAGGAAAAAACAGATTTACAGCCTGAGGAAGATTACTAAAAACATTCAAAAGCCAAGATGCTTTATTTGGAGTTCTGACACACGCTGTTGCTCTCGACACGGATTTAAAAAGTGTTAATTCTCTGACACTTGGGCGTCGTCAGCATAAGATGACGTGCATCTGACTGTTCAGTCAGTCAGATGCAGAAAAAAAACATAAAGTTAAAGAAAAAGAAGAAAAAAGCAGCAACATTTTA
Organism: Cynodonichthys magdalenae; assembly: GCA_031762555.1. Taxonomy (NCBI): domain Eukaryota; kingdom Metazoa; phylum Chordata; class Actinopteri; order Cyprinodontiformes; family Rivulidae; genus Cynodonichthys; species Cynodonichthys magdalenae. The sequence continues at coordinate 15,598,859 of JARVJO010000001.1, forward strand.
GCATAAATTAAAAAAAATAAAACGCAGGAAATAGAAAAGCAAATGCTGAGTATAATAAAACATGCATTTAAAAGAGGGGAAAGAAGAGACACGTTTCTGTCTTCTCCGTAGCAAAAAAAGATAAAAGTAAAACTCATTGGGAGATGGACGCTGATGGAGGAAAGTAGGTTAGAGCAAATCGATCGTCATTCCCTCTAAGTGTCCGGGGACTTGGAGTGAAGGATAGAAGGAAAATCAGACACTAGTGGAGTCTTGGGAAGATGAGATGAGATGAAGAAGGGATGGAAGAGAGTTCAGGATGATGGACCACGCTGTCAGCAACACATTCAAATATTTAACCTTAAAGGGGACGTGTCATGCAAAACACACTCTTTTAGCTTTTAAATGCATTTTGTTGTACTTGGAGTCTCTAAGAGGCAGAAAAGTTAAATTTAGTCTCTTGGTGCTGCAAAGATATCTTTATATTCTGTTTGGGTCAGATTTTTCAGCCTGTTCAGTTTTCTCTGTTTTGTGATGTGACGTCAAATTATCAGAATTGCCAAATAATGTCTGGACTTACTGACTACATTTCTTCCTCTTCATCCTCCTCTGGCTCCAACATGTAAGGCTGGATGGACAAGTCTTCTGTTGTTTTAATTAAAAGAAGTCAACAACAGAAGACTTGTCCAAAAATAAATTGTAAATAAAATGTTTCTGCACGCTACAAAACGTTAAACCCCTCTCTAAAACCGGAGTGGACCGGTCTGGAAGCAAGAGGGGGGCGGGGCTTGAAGTGCCTCGAAGGAACAGTAAGAAAATCAGCTACTTTGAGGAACACCTCAGAAAAGGGGTAAAAGAGGAGCTGGTAAAGTTAGAATAAGGAGGAATTCAGACCAAAGCACTGTAGTTCCACTTTATAAAGTCCACAAGTGAATGATGGTGGTGGTGAAAAGGATGAATTTAAAAGCAGGATATGTCTATGATAAAATATGGTAAAATAGCCCCTCAAATCTGACTGGTGGTAATGTCAAAGTCAAATTTATTTATATAGCACATTAAAAAACAACAAAATCTGACAAAAGTGCTTTATATACAAATACTTGTATCATTAAAACAAAAGTCAAAATAAAACACAGAAACACATTTATTTAGTTCATTTCAATTGTTTGGTAGAACGGACTGCTTCGACTGGAGGGTAGATATTAAGAAGATCACATAAATATGATGAGGCCAGACCCTTAAAAACTTTAAAAGCCAACAATAAAATCCTAAAATCAATTTGCAGGTGAACAGGAAGCCAAAGGAGAGAAGGCAGGATCGAGGTTTTGTGTTTATGTTTTTAGTACCTGTTAAAGACGAGCTGCTGTCTTCTGGACAGTAGTATCTTAAGCTCCTTATTTATACGTTTAAAAACAGTTAAATACTCAAGTATTGTTTCAAATTTACAATAATTCTCAAATAAAATGATCAGTCAAGCAAATATCATATGTCATTGCCAACCAATCACCAACCTTCATAAATCTGGATTAAAGTCCATAAACTTGGATGAACTGCACCACCCTGTGGTTTGTGTGTCGTTTGCTAAATGTTTTTCTTGTATTTGTCCCACTCTCCTTTATTAAGATGTTTTATTTTGCTGTTTTTCACGCTGATTTCTGTTGTTTCCATCATTAAAAAAAAGAGTAGAGTCTTGAGTAGAAGGTGAGAGGTCTGGTGAATTCATTAGGTGAGACAGCAGAGTAATGAGGTAAGCTTCATCATGTTCAGGTTTAAACTGCTAAATACTTTTACGTCAGTCTCATTTTCAATCTGTGCTGAGTTTAATAACTTTAGAACTTTAGTTCTGACAAGTAAGATTTAAAAATAATCTATTATGTTCCGTCTTCTGTCATAGACCTGACTCTCCTTGCTCTCGGTTTCCATTCTTCCTGCTCAGGTTAGAGATTAGGAATCCATTAAATTATGAGCCGCAGAGTGAGCCACCCTTCTGATCTACAAGTCTAATGCTGCTCCTGCGCCTCATTAGGATGTCCTCCTCGGTGTCAATGTGTGTCTGTGTAGCTGGGGAGATAAATCGTGACACGCTTGCTGAGGTTAGCAGGGCTGGGCGGCAGTCGAATCTCATTAAAACTGCATCTTTGTGTCACAGCCTCTCAGTTTGATAGTTGGATTTATTAAGTAACGTCATTTAAATATGTAAAAGTAACCAACTTCCTTAAAGCATGAAGGGAAGGAAAATGTTTTATAACCAATTTCAGCAAATTTATTTCCAAAATTTTGTTTTTATTTTTTTATTGGTTAGGCTACAGAAGCAGTAACTATTGGTTGTTTGGCACCATGTGACAGGAAATCAGTATCTTACCTGCTGCAGACAGCAGCCAGAATTGTCAAGGTTTATTTATTTTTGGTGTTTTTGAGTTAATCCTACTCTGATATTAAATTTCATTATGTTAGGTTTGGTTATGTTTTTGAACTGATGTCACCATGAATGGCGGTCTGCTGCAGGTAAGATACTGACAATTAGCAAAATCTAAATTACCAAAATAAACATTAACTGGTGAGTAATTGTATCTGTTGGGAAGCTGGACTCCTTTAACAGAAAAATAGAGATGGTTACATCCAAATCCTATGAACAATGAAAACCCTTTCATCATCTTTACCTGCTTTACCTCTCCAGGTAACAGGGATCTATGTCCAGCAGGCGGGGGACATCCTGGATGGGTCATAAATCCATCACAGGGACACCAAGAGAGACTAACAACTGTTGACACTCTCATTTTGGAAGAATTTAAATGATCAATTAAACTAACATGGTTTTCTAGAGTAACCAGAGAAAACTCCACACAGAGAGGTCCAAGGCCAGGATGTGATCCGCTGAGAGGCGACAGCTCTTTCAACTCTGTGTACCACAAACAAAACAAAAGCATTTTTATTTCTAGAAACAGGTCAGTCTGTGGCTAAAACCCACTAATACATTGATGTATCTTTATTGTGCAGATTTCTAAGTAGGGAAATCAAACCACATTAGTCGCTCCTCCCAGCCTGCACTCTGTCTATCAGTGAAGCTTCCTTTTATCTGTGCATTAAGACGAGCGCTTCGTCCTCCTGACCGCTGACTGTTAGCTGACATTAGCTGGTGTGTTTTAAGTAACGACACTAATGCTGTACAAGAAGAGGAAGCTGAGCTTTCTTCTCCAGCTCTGTTCTCACTGTGAGATAAATGTCTGCTGATAAGGAGAGCGGATCGTGTACTCCGTAATGGTTGGAATCCTAATAACAGCTTTTTGCTAATCCTACAACAGCCGTAGGATTTTGTCTTAGAAAAACAAATGAACAATACAAAACATATTAAAAATAGAAGTTTAGAATTGCTTTTGACTGTTTCTTTAAGCCTTGTTAAGTCATTTAAAATAAGTAACTTTGTGCAAATGTGACATATGTGTCACCACATAATTCAATGTATTACCAACTGTAGTCCAAAAAAATCATTGATAACAGCCTTTTTGTAAATTATTGGTGTTTTTGACAATAACTTGTGCAAGTAAATCTACTTTTATGATGATGTAAACTTTATAATGTGCTTATCAACATGAAGGAAGTGTTGTTGCATTCCTGTCTGTGGAATTTCCCTCTGAAATCAACCATCTCCTAATGATGCTGACGCTACACACACTGTCCTCGCCTGTCAGAGAGTGTGTGTGTGTGTGTGTGAAGGCTAATGATGAATCGCTCATTGATGTAGTTTGAGGCGATGACAAACAGGACATTGATCCTCTGCTATGAAACAGAGGCTGTGTGACCCTGCAGTTCCTTCTGTTTCAGGTCGTAGTGAAAATTAAAGCAGACAGGCACTTATAAGGAATAAAGAAGGGAGGGAAAGAACTGCTCTTTTATCTGTTTGTCAAAGAGCAGTTGGAACAAGACATCCTTTTTCTAGAAATGTCTGTAGTAGACAGGGTCATAGCTTAAACTGGTTATAATTAAGGTTTCTGATAACTTCTTTTTTATTGTCAACAAAAAACAAAAATTCCTATGGATATAATATTAGGTTAAAAAGCATCAATACCACTATTTTTCAAGTACTTACATTAGAACACTTAGATACAAGTACTAATAAATGCCATCACCATTTTTTATAGTTAGTAGAACCTTGAATAGCAAATTTAAGCAGTTCCAACGAGTGATTTGTATATTAAAATTTGTATTTGAACACATTTTTCTCTATTATAAGAAAGGAAAAAAACTCAACAGAAACATTGCTCCCACCAAAAATCAATACAGTAACAATAAGATTGATAAAAGCTGGGAAATAAGCAATATTATGAAAACAATTCAGCTCACAAAGAAGACAGTTTTAAAAAATTACAATTATGAGTCATTAGCCTAGCATTAGCTTAGCCCCTTGTAGACCAAGGCTGTGCTCCCTAAGCAGCTTGTTAAGCAGCTGCAAACAAAAAGTCAGATAAGTAGGCTAATAAAAGATTTAAATGTGTAGATCCTTAGTTATCCAGGAAGTATTGATCCTGACAGGCTGCACTGAAAGCAACTGGAATTCTTTTTTTTTGTATTCTTAAAAATGAATGAATGGTCGTCTGATGAAAACCACAATGTCACCACGTATCAAAAAGAAAACCCAGATGCCTTTGAGTTAGTTTGTTAAAGTAAAAAAAAAATCACTGTTGATTAGAGATGTGATTAGATAGTGATTGTTCTGACACGCTATTGTAGCTGCAGTAATTACTGCGCACTGAAACACTGGAATATTTAGTTTTAATTGGTGTATTGCAAGACACTTTGACCATTTTGCATTACATAAAACTCAGGAGAAAAAACATCCTATTCGGACTGGAAAACTGTGAAGTAAGAAGAGGAAACAAGGTGGTTTCCAGACACAGGTGTTTATAGTGGAGATGCTGGGGATTGAACCAAGGACCACACACGCAAAGCATGTGCTGTACCACAGAGCTACATCCCCTTCTGCTGCTCTGCAAAGCTGAGGATAATTAGGACAAGAGATTATTGAATATAAACTGACCTCATGCACAGCCTGTGCAAAGTAAAAAGAAAAGTAAAGATTAAATCTTATTTCATGTGATTTTACTGCACAGTGGATTGATGTAAATGTATGTTTTCTTGTGAAAATGAGCTGCATTGATGTTAGGAACCTCTCAGTTGAAGATATGTTATTTTTTTTGACATGAGGAGCATGTAAACCTGTTTTCAAAGCCACCTTGCCAATAGTGAAGAGAATTGCGTGAAAAGTAAATCTTAAAAAATACATTGTTGTGGTTTTTATAAAGCTAAGAGAAAAGCCAGAACTATCAGAATGTGACTTTTTACAATTTTTGACAGGGTATTAAATTAGGATTTCTATATTAAATTATTATTTATGGTAAATGGCCTGAACTTATATAGCGCCTTATAAGTCCTTCCGGACCCCCAAAGCGCTTTACACTACAGTCACTCACCCAGTCACACACACATTCACACACTGAT
>JARVJO010000001.1:15635383-15657159 GCA_031762555.1 Cynodonichthys magdalenae
TTGCTTTGGATTTACTCAACTCAGTTAAGTGGAACCAGTTGACATAACATGGTTAAGTAAATCCAACATTTCATTTTGTAAAGTCTGGAGTGGAACTCAGACCTCCAGCCTCTCCTTTCTTCTCACAGCAGGTGCAGAAAGCACAGAAAACAGCTCCAACTCCACCAACTTTACAGTTGAGCTATAATTTGGTGTAGTAGTAGCTGAGAATGAGCTTCAACACATACTTTGATCTTTGCACAAAACTTTAGTATTAATTTTTTAATTCAGTTTATGTGGTGCCAAATGTAAAATAAAATGTAAAAAATGTCACTGATACATTTTCATTAATTAGCTTACTTAGAGTGTAAAATTCTAACAAAATATTTGTAACATTTTATTGTGATTTAGCTCACTGTTACATTTTGCTAATTTTTACTAAGTGTTAAATTTCAATGGTAAATAATATATGTAAATATTAAATCCTAAACCTAAATGTGTACATCTAAATGTAAAAGTTAATCTTAAATGTTCTGGTTAAATGTTGAAATTTATATTTATTTTGGAACGTAACGTCATCATTATTCATTAACTCTGCTAACACTGCTAACTCTGCTAACACTACAGACTTTGCTAACTTTATTAACACTACAAACTCTGTTAATTGTGCTAACGTTACTAACTCTGCTAACACTGCTAATTCTGCTAACACTGCAAAATTTACTAACACTACAAACTGCTAATACTATAAACTCTGCTAACACCATTAACTCTGCTAACACTGTTAACTCTGCTAAAATTGCTAACTTTACAAACACCGCTAACTCTGCTGACTTTACTGACACTGCTAATTCGGCAGCACGACAACTCAGTGGTTAGCACTGACGCCTCACAGCAAGAAGGTCCTGGCCTCAGTCCCCAGTTTGCATGTTCACCTTGTGCTTGTGTGGGTTTTCTCCAGGTACTCCGGTTTCCCCTACAGCACAAAAATATGTAAAACAGGTTGCCTTCAGGCCCAGGCGGCCCTTGCAAAAATGGGCCTGCAAAAAAATGGGATTGGCTTGGTGAAATAATGGTAAATATACTCTGCTAACTTTGCTAACACTTCTAACTCTGCTGATGGAGTTTAAAATGTGTTGAATGATAATTGATCTAATGAACCATAGATTTTAATAAAACTTTCAAGAGTGTCTTACAGTATATTTGTTGGCAACTTGTGGATTTTAAGCTCAGAACAAATACAAAGTCACTGGCTTTTTATGAACAGAAGACATTGAGTAATTACCATGAGATTTAATAAAAAACAACAAAAAGATTGAGTAGCCTTTGTTTTTATAGCCACTAACTTAACAGTTTATAACCTCCAGACTGAAATATCCAACCCTTTGAGCAACAGGCAACAACCTTCTGACCAGAAACAACAACAGTGTTGGTGTTGCTGATTGCTGATTGAAGTGGCATTTCGCAGACAGACCCCCAATCAAAGCTGGCACAGAATGTGTTGTGAGGGAGGTAAACAAAATATTTTTATTCTGAGCTCTCAAGGAAACATGTTATCAGTGTCCGAACTCACACACACAGAAAAACAGGAGGAAGGGGTCCAGATCTTCCAGGATATCTTGGAAATACATCAACCTGTCAGTTTGGGTCCACGTGCTCAGCCCCATATTCTTATTGACCGAGCCTCCTCTGCTGTGCTTCACATTGCATCGAATGTTCAGAAGGCCTGCTCAATTTTCCAATAGGTCATTAGTTCCAAAACAACTCAGAACCAAAGATCACAGCCTACTTTTTTTGCAAACGTTTGCATTTTCATAGCGGTTACTGTGCTTTTTAAAACACAAAAAAATCCTAATTATTATTTTCAAGTATATCTATGGTTGCAGAAAACATTATTGATTCACCATTATTGTACACGAACTGTCAATACTTCCATTCACATTACCCTCTATTATCTGGGATTGGTAGTTCAGAAGTGGATTGATTTTAGCATCGAACCGACGCAGCTTTGATTGTGTCGTAATAAAGAGGTTTGACTATTTGATGAAGCCTCAGAACACATTAAAAATTGTTCATTTGTTGAAAAGATTTTAACAGTTTTAAAAAATCCAACATGACTCTCAGAAACCAAACCTACCACACTTTCAGTTAAATTATAACAAAGAAAATTGCCAATCTTCCCAGAAATACAGATTTTAGACGTCAACCTAAAAACGTTCAGATCTTTATGCAGTGAGACTCAGTGCATATGCTGGTCAGAACAAGAACATAATTTGACTAACTCTGGATTTGTTGTATTTCTGCCACACAAAATCAAATGCATCTACAATTCCTAGTGTTTGCACTCATCCCCCTCTAAATGTCAGAAAGCATTGACTGTGAGATTCTGAACAGGAGCCTATGGGCAATTTCAGTTTTTATTTGTGTCTGAACATACATTTTAAATAAAAAAAACTGACAGTGTTTTTAAAGGTCAAAACTGTTGGTTTTAGAGTGTCTTTGTGTTCGAGGGTGACTGGAGAGATAAAAAAAGGGAAAGGACCAAGGTTCAAGTACTTCCCAGATAACAAAATATATTAATTCAATGTTGAATTATGGTCAAAAAAGTTGATTTTTGGTTAAGGCTGACAATTGATGGTGAATCAACCATCGAACAATCATCCAGTTCTAGCCAAATAACCAATGTTGAAAAGAAGTTATTGAATCAATTGAATTCTAATGATTAAAAGGCCAATGTCTAATCAATGTTGAAATAACACTGATATTGTATTAGTTATGGTTGAAAACCTAATTTCACTATGAATTCAATATCATGCCTAACCATATATCTGGGTTGTTAAAAGTGCAAAAATGCCATTTTAAAGCCACCAAGTAAAACTAAAAAAAGCCATTTTTAAAAAAAGTTGTCTCAAAAATGATGCTTTTGTTTTTGTAAGTTGTATTTTTTCAAGGTAAGTTTTTAACCAATATTAAAGTTATTTAAGGCTTCTTTATAGACTAACAAAGAAAGAAAGTAAATCCTGTCAATGGTTCAAATGTACTTAAAATAAAAACTATCATAAATACATTGAAAGTCAACAACTGAGCAGTCGGAAGAGAAAATGACTCAGAAATGCAGAATAAAATGTGTGATGTTTATTTAAAAATACACATATTTACAGGTTGGCAGCGGGAGGATCTGCAAAAGGAGAAGGTTGGTTAGAGTCGGGTCCAAATTGGAAACGTTCTTATCTAACAGGTCCGAGGAGGTGTGACAGCACAGAGAGGAGGTAAGTATCCAGGTGAGCAGTGAAGGACAGGTAAGTATTTACAGGTAGCGGTAGAACCCAGGTAATCCACAAGAGGGTAAACAGGAAGGAGGGAAACGCAGAGCTCCAAGGAGTATTGAGGATTTCTAAAGACACACAGAAGCAGGTGTGTATTATCCAGGTATTAGACCCAACTAGGAGGCCAAGAACTATATATACAGGTAAGTATGTGGTGTTCCAGTGGGGAACATACTTCAACAGCTTCCATCTACCATGTTTGTTTACCTACGGACACAGAAATCTGGTGCTTGGCTGTACAAAAAGATAAATACACGGACGATTCAACCATTTTCTTACCCTGGAAAATAATTTATAAAATGTACAATGTTTAGGTTTTGTTATCTCTTTTATTTGAACATTTCATCAGTAATGGGACAGGACCCCACACGTCAACACTGATGTTAATCTGGCTTTCCACTTTACGAACCCCTGCTTGGTAAATTTAATCTAAGTCTCAGTCCACAGGCATTAATCCTGCAGATGATAGATTACTCACTAAGGGACACACACACACACACATCAACATGTTATTAACAACATCTTTATTAAATGTGACAATCCTCTCAAAGGGATAGTACCCCTTGAACCTTTGCCCACATGACACCAGCTGAGATTATGAGCACATGCTAACACACACGTGTTGTCTTATTGTTACATACGTCACAGCACGAGGCGAACTCACACGAGAGACTTGTCTCTCCTGAGCTCAAACCTCACAACTACAAGACCGCACCACTGACCACTGAGCTACCGCCCTTATGGAGACGATTAAACGCTCTGTTTTTAATCTGTGTCCGTCACGAGAAAAACATGCTGACTTTCATCATTTGTCAGCAGAACAATGTTTACAGAGATTATTCGGATACACATGTCCATGTGTGTCCTGTAATCACATGTAATCCGTAATTAAAAAGACACCAAACATGGGAGAAACATAAAGTATAATCTGTCTGACCTGATAAAAATACAGACAGGCTGGAGCATAAATGTAGACTATTTTTAGTTAGATCACCAGACAAGCAGCCCTTCTTAACTTCTGTAAAGTCATGATTTTGCTCAGATTTTCATTTTGACAAAGAGAACAGTGTTTTAAATCCTACATAGTTATTAAGAGGTTTTGTTTATGTTATTTATTTTTGCTTTTGATCAAAACAAGTGCTCAAAAACTGTATTTATGTCAGAGATGGGCAACTGTAACATGTATATACAACAGTTGTAGCCTACTCTAGTTACAGAACAAGTTTAGCAAACAAAAAAACAACACAAAAAATAAACGCACCAAGTAGCTCTTAGATTCTAGAAGCTGCTTTTTTAATGGGGGTGGGGGGTATTGACGGGCTGGACGGAAGTCACCTGGAGGCCAGATGTGGACAGTGGGCCACCAATAGACCATCCCTGATTTATATTCAGATACATTCCATAAAACAAAGATGTTGCAGCAACACATTGCAGGTTGTCATACAGTCATTTCTGCAAATATCTTAAGACATGAAATGTATAAACTTTTTTAAAATAGTAAATAATAATAATAATACATTGTTAACCATATTAAATTTACTCCTTTAAAACACTAGAATCAATAACATATCAATATTAATCTACATTGTGCAAGAAACAAGCCTTAGCATTGATTAGCTGCTGAAACAGCTAGCATAATGCTAATCTCTCCAGAGCACTCTTGCAGGAAAAACACAGTTTTTCAATAGTTTACAACACAAAAATTAAACTACACAGTTACACAAACGGTTAATGTTGCAATAACAAACAACTTACCATGTTGAGCAATGTATTTAACTGTAAATGTAGAAGTTTTCTTATGTTTTTTATTAGAGATTTGCTTCTTTCAAAGTCACTTCCGGTTTTGGCAACCTTACTTCCTGTTACACACAATGTCCTTCAGAACAAAAGCAAACAACCTATAGAGCCCTCTAGTGGATTGGAGGGAGTCAATCCAACGCCCCCTTCTACCAAAGATGCATTAAACATTTAGCCCTTTATCAAAGTAAAATAATAAATGGAAATTTTAATTATTTAAATTGACTTATTCTGGTGATTTTTATATGCAAACAATAAATTGATATTTTCACAACCTCTGAGCAAAATAGGACCACTGCTCTGGGCCAGAGGTTCTCAACAGGTCTGGGTTCAGGACTCAACATCACCTCTAAATCAACGAGAAAACTTTACAAATTTATTGAATGAAAAGGCATTGAAGTTTGAACCTGAGATAGTAAAACAACATATCACAGCATGTGAACAAACAAACCTAATGATTAACAATTATTACAGCACAGAAGGTCCAGATCACATCTGTTTATTTGGATTCTTCACTCTTGTTTTTTTCATGAGTAATTTAAATTTCTGTTTCTTTTTCATTTTTTTCTGTTTCTCAAACTTTGATCTTGCCTCAGGGCTTCTTCAGGGCGACTCTTTTTACTCTTTACTTACTCAGTCGAACCTTCTCTTTTAGCCCTGATCAAAGGCTGGCCGGCCACATTTCTTCAGTCGGTTTATTCTGTTGTTGACATGATTACAACAAACAGACACGAGATGGAGAGCTGCCAAAAAGCCTGAGTTATCTGGAGCTCAGAGTATCAAATAACAACTGTTCTGGATGTTCACTCCTCTGTGTGCTTCTGGTTAATCACTCTGATGGTGATATCTCCTCTGTCTGCCCCCATCTCTGCTTCCTGTGTTTGTTCATCATGCTTTTATCAGCCTCTCCAGCTCAGCCAATCAGAGAGCAGGTTAGCAGCCATGTATTCGTGCTGCCACCAACCCCCCAAAAACCAGTCAGTGGAGGATGGCTCATCTTATCACACCACAGAAATGTCACAAAGTGTTTAATCTTAAACATAATATATTAAATAATATCTGCATTTAAAGCAGGGCTTTTCAACTAAATTGCTCCGGGGGCCACAGTTACTGCAGGCCAACAGCTGAGGGGCCAAACATCCAGCAATTAAAGTCATTATGTAAATAAACCAAGTATCACAAAGATCTGTTAACTTTGAAATAGTTTATTTTGCTGCATTAATCATAAATACAACATACAGAACCTTATGTAATAAAAGTAGTGCAATTAAAACATCAAAAACAAAAATAACATATTACGCCTCCTATTTATCACAAATATTGTTTTGACATCTCTGACTTGCCACATTTTTAAACCAATTTTATTTTCACTTTCATGGTTTTATCTTGCCTGTAGTTTTAACTGTCAGAAATGTTTTTACAGCTTCTAGCCAAGATTCGGATGTTTCTGTAGATACCACACGTGTCCGCACTTTGGTCACTCGCGGTCCGAATGTGGCCCGTGGGCCACCAGTTGAATAGCCCTGATCTAATGCTTTGTTTTTGGATACCGAAATGCTAAAAATGTTACTTGACAGGTTTATTTTAATGCTGCTTTTATACTTTAAATTTTTTTACTGCAGTATTAGCATGCTGAACTCACACCTTCAACTGACTTCACTATAATATTTTATTGATTTATTTTTGTTTTTGTTTGAGTAAAGCTGTTGTCTTCCTGGTTGTCACTGAGTGGTCCGTTATGATCATTCAAAATAAAAGCACTTTTTAAATATATTTTTTTGTTCCTTTTTTGCATCGATTCACATCAAAGATTTGATCATTTCTGTTGAAATACTTAAATATCTCAACATATGAATCAATTTTTTATTTTACATTGATTGTTTTATTGACTGAATACCAAGATAGATGACGTGCTTGGAGTAATAACCATAAACTATCTTTTTTTAAATTTGTTGAACTTCTTCTTATACCAGCAGCTTCAACACAGTAATGAGTTTCTTCCTCACAGGGTAAACTCATATTAACCTGCTTTCAGCTGCACTTCTTACCATCTATATGTCTCACCATGTAATAAAACATGGCTTGTTTGACTGATTTTGGAGGCACTTTTTCGAAATGTGTTTGACCGCGCTCTGTCTCTCTCGGCTCAACAGAGCGGGGGCTGGACCCGTGCCAGGGGGGGCAGATGGAGACTTGTCTGCAGGGCTTTGGATTCCTGCAGGATTTCAGATCCAACAAACAGAGACAACTGGGTGGAGGAAGATGGAACCGGGACGTGGATGCTGGTATTTATTGTGTTAGTTTTTTCCCCCTCCTCCCTTTTTATTTATCTTCTCTGATTATGAATCATTAATCATGATTCTCTAAGTGTTAATAAATGTAACATATTTTGAAAATAAACCAAAAACAAAGATGACATACAAATAAATAAGCTATTTAAGCCTATAAAATGTAAAATAAATAATAAATTTCAAGCTTTAAACAAAGGCTTTAAAACTGTAATGCAGAGGTTAAAATGTATATTTTCTCACTTTCATTAAATTACAATTTAGCTGCACTTTGACGCAAAAGAATTTGTGAATAAATATAGAAATACTAAGCAACACATTTCTCAGTTCAATTTTCTTTCTTCTCCTCTTCTGATTCTTCTGCCTACATTTTTGTCTTTCATTTTTTGTTCTGATTACACCTCTCCTGACTCCAGCTCCATCAATCCCTCCAGATTCTCATCTCTCTGCATCCCATTCTCTCCTCCATCAGTATGTGTACACCCGGTTGCCGCGGCAACCGGAGGAGGCCAGATGAGCGGGTGGATGAACAAAAGACCCAGATATGCTTTTTTTTTCCCACATTGAAGGGAAAAAAAAGAGAGCGAGAGAGTGAGAGTGAGAGTGAGAGAGACAGAGAGAGAGAGAGAGGAGGGAATAGGTGGAAAGAAGGAAAATCTGATTTTGATTTGATGTGAGAGGTTTGGTGTGAATGTGGAAAATCAAGAGGAGGAGGGGTGAGATGGATAGCATAGGTGAGGTGAGTTTATACATGAAATAAGAAGAGAAGGGGAAGGGAGGGGTGACTAACAAAGGCAATAAACAAAACAGTGAATAAAGACAAAAAGCCTAAAATATATCTTCATGTTATAGTGCTGCACACTGAAAACATCACATCACTCTTACAAATATTACATTTTAAAATAAATCAAGAATTTATTAAATTATATTAGTTTTTTTTTCATTTTAAGTTTTATTTTAGAGAAGTTTATGAAAACAGAAATAATGCTTCTTTATGTCCATCCTCTCTGACGATCTGGTTCATTTTGATCTCTTATTTAAATATAAATTAGATACAGCATATATGACCCCTGCACATATGCAGAGCACCAATGCACCAGAACTCACAAGAACAGAGTTATTGTTTTGGGTGGGGGTGGGGGGGGAATCATTGGTTGGCCTGATAAATAGCCCTTCATCAGAACTAAAAAACAATAATAAAAAAAATCTGAAACTCCTATGTTGAATAGTTTTTGAGTTACAAGCATTTTTGTTTATGTCCAGACACCCTCTCTTTGGATGGAGCCCCTTCCTTAAATATGGGGTCTATTGTAAAACTGTTGGCTGGTGCAGTGTAGATCAGACACATCTACATTCACACCAAATTTCGCACTGATCAGTGCAGCCGTTTCTGTGCTACAGTTGGCCAAATATCTCTGGAAAAAACAAGTAATATAAATAAATAAAAAACAATATGACCCCCAATTAAAATATAAGATGCCAAGGAAGCCACTAAATTTATATCTCCACCTAAAATAAAAAGGCGTCAACAAGTTTCTCCAGCTTCATTGTTTGAATAATGATGATAGTTTTCTTTGTTGTAAACATTCAAAATCACACATGAAGCAAAAACAAATGATCACACCAGAAAAATACCTGTTTTTTTCCATAATGCAAATTTTTCTCTTGTAGCTTTTCATTTTCTTCTAAGAATTTTTGTCCTCAACAAATCTGAAAACCAATTGATTTTAAATCTTTAAGTTGATGGTTTACAAATCCAGGTGATCATAAAAATGTACATTTTTTATTTTATTTCTCATTCAGCTGTAAAGTGTGACTAAAATCTACCACTACAGTTTATTGGAGTTTAGCTGATGACTCCTCACACTGATTACAGACAGGTCCTCAAGGTCACCACTGATACAACCGTATTCAATTATCCTGCCTATTAAAACTTGTCAGCGTTGTGTGTGTTTGTGTGTGTGTGTGCACTGAACCAGGCAGCCGTATGCAAATATAATTACACCAATTAAACCATGAAGGGGCCTTGGAGAGGGGGCTTTGTGTGGAAAGTCTGGCAGCAGTTGTCTGTGGGAGTTGGCGTCTGTGGTGGGTTTGGTGGCGGCAGAGCCGGTTTCACCAGTGTGTGTGTGTAGATGTGTGTGTGTGCGTGTGTGTTGACATTCTAGAACAACACTGCTCTCCACACTCTTCCTTCCATCTCCCCCCAACAGCACCACCAACCCCCCTAAAAAAAAACAAAAACAAAAAAAACTGACTTCTGTGTGTGCCAGTCCTCAGTGTTGGAGGAGCTGAAAGAAGCAGCTCAGGAGTGTTTGCACAAGAGATGGAGGAAGAGGAGAGGATGAAGAGTAAGTGGGTCTGAATGGTACCAAGTAATATATTAAAATATTTTTTTACATTTACATAATATATTATAAAAATATAGAAAATAAAACTAATAGAGGCTTTATTGTTAAAAGCACTGTCGTAAATAAAGGGTTACAAATAAATTCTGAGAGCTGAAGATAAAAACACACTTTTCATTCATTCATTCGTTCATTCATTCATTCATTCATTCATTCGTTCGTTCGTTCGTTCGTTCGTTCATTCATTCATTCATTCATTCATTCATTCATTCATTCATTCATTCATTTTTATTTAATCAGGACAGTGTGCAATTAAAACATAAACGTACAGACATTTCATGCATTGCACCAGATTTAGCTTAAGGCTAATTAACTTCTGCAGTCCCAGTAGTTTCATTCTAACAAAGATTAGTTTTCCAACGTTTGAGGCCAGTTTGGAGAGAAATGAAAGGAAAAGGTAACGATAACTTATGAAATTAAAGAGGGTCATGCTTGTGAGGAACTGAATGTCAGCATGGCTCTGAGCTGCTCTGGGTTTAAATGAACTTAAAGTTTTGATTTTACTCCTGATTATCCCTGCTGCTTTAGTGGATTGGAGCCTTTATAGTGCTGAAATCCACTCAAGCAGCAGAAATGATTAAAACATGACTTTCAGTCATAGAACAAAAGGTGACTTTTTTCAACTCTTTAATAAAATTGATTTTGTCCTCTTTTTATTCTTCACTGTATTCTTTGAGTAAAAGAAGAATAACAAATAAGCTTATGACAGACCTCTGCAGGGTCAAGAAAACTGACACGTTCACTCAAAAAAAACCCCAAAAATATTCATCTACTCAACTGAATTGAGTAAATCTAACACAATTACTTCATGTTAACTTATTAAGTGGAAAAATGGATTTAGATTTACTTAATTCAGTTGAGTAGAACCTGTTGACATAATATATTTAAGTAAATCCAAAGGAAACATTTTGAAAATCGTTTTTGAGGGTTCTTTCTGACACAACCTTTGCTCAAACATGCAGCCTCAGGATTATGAGACAGCTGCACTGACCGCTGGTATATGTGACACTTTTAGTTGTAAAGGTAGATGAGAAGTTTTCCTGTGCCAGCCTATTTCACATGGAGAAATGCTTTTTGACACAGGTGTTTAAATCCCCGGGTGTCTGGATAAACTGATGTAATACTTTCTGACATCCACTGAGAATTTGAGCGGGTCGTTTTCCCAACAATCCTTTCAAACAAATTTGTATTCTCAGTGTTTTTTTTTTTTTTCACCCGTGGGGTGACACAGGTAAACAAACCTGTCAGGTAACATTTACTCTGGAGGAACTACCTGTTTAGACAGCCTGGAAAACAGAAACGACTGAATTTTATCTGACAGCTTCCTCCCAAAAAAACAAAAAAAAAAAAGACCAGGCTTGTTTTTGAGATTAATGCAAGAGCAGGTAGGAATGCAGGTTATGTAGCTCAGTTGTTAAAAGAACTGATTTTAAAGTCATAAAAACTGACAAAAAAGTTCTATTCAAAGCAACACTTTTTCCTTATATTGATAGTTAATATAGTCTTAAAATAAAAAATGGTAATTACTGTGTGTTTGTTTACCTAGGAAAACAGCCAAAGTGATGAAAAATATATAAAAAATACTATTCTGCTGTATTTGTTTACCCACACAGACTATGTGACCAGCGTGACTCAAGCTTCCACATGGTTTTAAATCAGGCCAAGTGCTTTGTTTACACTGAGTGTGGACCCACATTTCATTAACTGCATTTCAATACACCACTTGGTATAGTTAGAGATATCTTTTCCCCATACTTTGCTACGAGTATCTTTAAAAGTTAGCCAGGGTGAAACACATGAGGTGCAAAGTGTAAATAAAAGGGTTAGCTTTAGCTAACCAGGATGATGTCATCATCCTGAGTCAAACGTTAACGCTAAATGTTGCTGACTCTGCTGAAGATGGTATTTAAGGTCTAAATTCAAAATGTGTTCACTGAAAACAATATGGATGGGATCTGTTTGAAGTACAGCTCAAACACCGGCTGCTATGATAAGTGAGTCTCTGCAGTGACTAAGTAGGAGTTTCTTACTTTGTGGGAGGAGTTGGCCCAAGATGTGATTGTACATAGACAGCCAATAAATCACAGTATTAAATTATTATTATTACTTCCTCTTTTAAGTTTTCCCACAAGACAAATCAATCTGCCAATCACAATTAGGGCCAACTACAAGTTTGATGTTTTGTAAGGAAAAGTTAGCAGCAAAAGCAGCGTTAGCAGTGTTAGCAACGAGAGCCAAGCACCAACAGCAAAGGCTGCGTTCCATTCTGAAATGCTTAAATTTAAAGTTTAACATTAAACCATAACATTTAAAATTTAACTTTTACGTTTAGATGTAGGCTACATATTTAGATTTAGGGTTTAATATTTACATATGATATTTAACATTTAATTTAACATTTATTAAAAATCAACAAAATTTAAGAACAGTGAGCTAAATAATAAAATGTTTGTGTTTGTGTTTTTTTAAAACTAGGATTTGATTTAGGATTAGGAAAATGTGTAAGTGACATTTTTTAACATTTTATTTTTTACATAGAAACACGCACTTCCTGTTCTCATAAGAGATTAACTTTTTTTAAAGGGGTTCCTTGTTGTGGTTGTTGTAGTTGCTCCGTTTTTCTTGGGTTTGCCAAAGTGAATTTCACACAAAAGATTTGACAACTGTTTTACGTCGAAATCTCTTTCTGACGTAGCCTGAGCTCAAACCTGAAGCCTCAGGATTAGAAGACGGCAGCTCTGACCTACAAGCTCATTTATTTAGAGTTCAATAAAATATTCTCTAATCTCAAACTGAATTCAAAGAATGTGTGATTTATTATCTCTGCCCACGTCTATTTCAGTTTTCCTAAAAAGCCTTTATATTTTCATCTCTGTCATCTCCTCCTCCTCTTCAGCTAATCAGTCAGCAGATGCTTGGGAGGAACAGATGTCACTCTCCTTCTCCTCCCTCCTGTCCTCCTGTCTCACACTCCCCCCTCCTGCTATCCCTCACTTCCCAGTTTGAAAATGCTCAAATTATGAAGCTCTTGTGACACGAGCAGACACCAATCTGGTTTGATTTCTTCTTCTCTTTTCCCCCAGTCTGTTAACAATGTTACTGTTGTTGATCAGGGCTAAAACCTGTAGAAAATTTCACACTAAACCATCCAACATTAACATGAAGCTTAATGCTAATTTTAACCATCCTTAAGGAATGCAGGGCCATTTTAGGATGATGCAGTCGTACAAGTTGTCCAAATGAAATGAGTCTTGTTCTGTACAGAATGTAGAATCAGTGCTAAAGATGGGCTTCATAGCAGTTTTAGTGGTCTGACACCAGAACAACCAAGGCCTCCTTCTTCCTCAAACAATGAAATCTTTGAGCCTGATAGCCTTTGAGCGTATTCAGCTGAGCAACTCTAAAATTGGAACACTCAAACGAGCCACCATCAGCATTTTAGCTTCTCTTACTGGGTCTTATTTCATAAAAGAACAACATTCAAAA
Organism: Cynodonichthys magdalenae; assembly: GCA_031762555.1. Taxonomy (NCBI): domain Eukaryota; kingdom Metazoa; phylum Chordata; class Actinopteri; order Cyprinodontiformes; family Rivulidae; genus Cynodonichthys; species Cynodonichthys magdalenae. The sequence continues at coordinate 15,648,668 of JARVJO010000001.1, forward strand.
AATATTTTTTAAAATTTGCTGACTTTTTTTAATTTCTTGCAGGCCACACATGTAGATCTGATGATTCACCATCAAACATAACGTGAGCCAGCTTAAGTGCTTCTCCTTCCTGCACCCCCACATTTTAAATTCTGTTCCTCACTTTTATACGCTACAGATCACCCCGAGTCCCTTTTTTTCAAGAATTTTCTTTTTTCACACTAGTCAAGTATTAACATCCTAGTGAGCTGTGGGGCTTCACTTTGTACCGAGCACTTGTTTCTTCAATTAGATCTCAGCAGGGTAGAGGGGCTACAATGTCGAAGTTGCCTCAGGCTCTCTCTCTCTCTCTCTCTCTCTCTCTCTCTCTCTCTCTCTCTCTCTGCTTCTTCAGTAGGTTTGTGCTTTCTGTATACAGTAACAGAGATAATAGCCTGTCTGTCTTGTTTTGGCACACATTTGTGCTTTCCTAAACTAATATTGTGTGTGGGTGGGGCGGTGGGAGCTGTGTGGGCTTTCCCTTTTCATTATTAGTTCAGTCAGTATCGAGACAGTTTTGTTTTTCCTTTCCTAGTTTTGAAGTGGTAACAGTTTTCTGCTGATTGGGACTCTGGAAGGAACTGTGATATTTGTGATGTTTCTTGTCTCATAGTGTTGACTCAAAATGAACAAAATGTCAACAATTTTCTCTTTCTTAGAGGTTCACCATGCACTTGAACTTATTTGGAGTCTTATTGCTGGAAGCGGAAAGGGTTGGGAAGGTGTTCTTGCTTGTATCTTTCGTGATAGCAAAATCTGAATTCTCCATTGTACATATATAAGGCTAAAATGTGGTTAGAGGAGAATCCTTTTCAACATCTACTTTGAGCACTTAACATTAGGCAAAAGTCTTTGAAAGCAAAAACTTAGGTAACAACTTTTACAGCCAACATTATCCATCAGTTCGTAAAATACCTCATAAACCAATTGACAAATTTTAACGAAACTCACAAAAAGTAATCATAGGATGTAAATATGTACATCACTCATTAACTTATCAGCTCAACCCAGTTTAAGATGGCTGCCACAGCTAATTAACCTTACCCAACACACACAAATGACTTTTAACTCATATTTACTAATAATGATCTAAAGATTGAGTAGCTGTAGTAATAGCTGAAAGTTATTCACAGCATGAGCTTCAAGTCCTACAAAGTTTGACCAAATTATTATTAACACAAGATAGTTTAACACTCTAACATGAAGGTCAGTGGGCAATATGCAGAGAATAGTTTTAAAAGCATAACAAAAATTAGATTTATCACTTTTGTGCTTGTGCATGTAAAGCATGTTTTTTATGCAGTAGAATGTGTTTGACAGATCGACTATCAGCATCGGTCACAGTAACTACGAAACAATAGCTGTCCCTTTTTATTTCTTTGTCATAAAAAACATTTTAAAACTTTAAAGTGTTTGTTTTCTAGAAATTGCCGCAGTTTAATTTGAAAAGTTTTAGAGGAACGTATGGAAGGCTGTAGTATAAAGTGGTTGGTGGTTTCCTGTTTAACTCTGGATGTTTCTTAAGCTTTGGTCAGTTTGTGACCTCCTGCTTTTTACAGCATGTTTGACAAATGCAAGGCCTGTGATGTGGTTTTATGTTGACAAGACTTCTGCTCAAGCTCAGACTCTAATTTTGCTCTTTGAAAACCAGCGTACGCACACACACACACACACCTGGCTGTACCTAAGCACAAGATCACCAATAGAGTGGAGCTTACAACTCTGCTTTATAAGGCAGACATTCTGTCCTGAGTAGTACCAATAATTTGTCACAGGCTTCAGTAATCTGTCTGTGATTGTCCTGTCTTGTCTCTTCACAGGGAAAAGCAGCATGCCTCCGGGCTCAGAGGATCGTAGGAATTACAGACTGTGCTAGAAAATTAGAAAGACAAGTTTAAAGACAGGAAGACTAGTATGACGCCATCCCTGTTTTCCTCCCATTAGTTGAGAGTTCTGGAAATGGGGGAATAGTGGGAGTGTGGGGGTGGGGGTGTGTGTCTTTTTTGCCCTAAAAATCAATTTCAGTGACCTCTTTAAGTAATGTACAAGGGGATTAAGATGATGAGCCACATGAAGAAGATCCTGAAGAGAGATGTAGAAGCTAGACTTAGACAAGAGGTGATTATTTGTGAGCAGCAGGATGGTTTCATGCCAAGAAAGAGCACCACAGACTCATCTTTGCTTTGAAGATGCTGATGAAGAAGTACAGAGAGGGTTGGGGTGGAAAGAACTTTGTTGTGTGGATTTAGAAAAAAAGCATTTGACAGTGTGTAGAGAGAGGAGCTGTAGTGTTGTTTGATAAAATCTGGAGTGGCACAGACGTTAGACTGGTACAGGCATGTATGAGGATAGTGGTGAGATGTGCTGTAGGAGCTGCAACAGTGATGCTACGAGGAGCAGAGGTCAGCAGATCTTGTCAGCAAAAAGCCAAAGAGGAGATATATGGATGCAGTCAGAGAGGACATGGAGGTAGTTAGAGTGAGGACAGAATGAGATGGAGAAAGATGGCTTACTGTGATCACTAAAAAGGGGAAAAACCGAAAGAAGTGGTTTTTTTTCTAGAATGCTGCAGTGTGCCAGACTTACTGACTCACCTTTCTTACCAGGAATGACCTGCAGGAAAGCTGCAGACCCAGTTGATTGGCTTCCACTGATGCTTGGTATGCTGACCCTGCTCAAACAGTTCCACTCCAGATATACACAACAGTTCCTGGCTCTCATTGGTCAGTTCATCCGCTCTATAATGGACCAGTGCACGAGGTAACAACGCAATCTAACACACGTTTTGTGTAGTTGTGTATACTTTGAGTATCTGATTGGTATGTACAACCTCATGAATTCATATTTTCCATAAACTTCTGTTCAATTCTGTTGCAGCCAGAAAATCCCTGACATGCCTTCAGATGTGGTTGGAGCTCTGATGTTCCTTGAAGACTACGTGAAGTACACAAAACTCTCACGAAAGGTAGGATGACCCTTTTATAGTACTCCTAAAATGTTCTAATAAAATTTGACCGAATCACTTTAACATAATGTTTAGCTCTTATTACAATATATTCAATTCTAAACCTTTTGACTGTATTTGTGATAGTAACATACAACTTTTTTTTTTTCCTTCTGAAGGTGGTTGAAGCTCATGTGCCCAGTTTCATTTTTGATGAGTTTAGAACAGTATTGTGACGACCTGTGTGGAGAATTTAGCTTTTGTCACCAACAGGTGTTTCTCTTCTGTACACTTTTTACCTTTTATTAGTGGAGAAAGCAAATGTCTCTAATAATATTAATACTTGTTTTGTCCATTCAAAGATTACAGTAAGCATCAATGGTGTCCTTATTTTTTATATTTTTATCTGTACTTTTCATACAGTGACAGTTCAAATGCTCTTTTTACAGCAGCATCTTAATATGTCAAAACAGGAGAAATACATGTGTATCAATACTTTCTCTATATCTACAAGATGTAAATGTAACATCAGCTAGTTTGCCTACATTTCATTGTTTAGTCTAATAACATTTTGCACTAATAATACGTTGAACATTGATTTTGCTGTGATTTAACTTTATGTACAAATATTATGTGCCATTTCTTAATGAATTGTGTCAATAAATACGATTCCTCATGTTGTCCAGTTATTATTATTTTTTTGGTGTGGCTTTTACTTTGAAACTCTGTACCCGGAAGTCAAAAGTTAGCCGGTTTTGTAGTTTAGTTTCTAGTTTTCGCGGTTGATTTGTGTAAATTTCTACATATATTGCCTTTTTGTTTACCTTTAACTTTCCTCTGTCGTTTCTATATATAATTTCAGCCTTTCTGTGGCCAAATTTTAGCGAAAAAGATCAAGACATAAATCGTTCGCTCGAGCACATGTAGCTTTTTAACGTTAGCAAGTCGGAATAACGTTAGTGAATACCGTTTGTAGTCGGGCGAAGCTAACATTGTCATAATGTCTGTGACCGCTGTTAAAGGGACTCTGTCGAGCCTGAAAGCCTGTCAGGAAGACCTCGGGACAGGAATGGACGTCGTTACAGATGTTGCTATAGACCTGGTGGAAGCACAGGGTAAATATAACTAGGACAGCAACTGTTTCAGTGTGAGCCATGATTTATGTCATTCAGTCTCCTATTTGGTAAGAATGTCTTGTTTTTCTTTACTACCCTACTTGTCCACTTTCCTTTTAAGCACACTGCAACATCTGCAGGTGTATCATGTGCAAGAACTGGACAGAAAACTGGTAAAAAAAAACAACAACCAATGTCTTTAATAGAAAGCTACGGAAGAGGATTAAGGCCACTTAAAAAATAAAATAAGAATTCTGACTTTTTTCTCAGAATTCTGACATTAATGTCAGATTTCTTATTTTATTTTTTAAGTGGCCCTAATCCTCTTCCGTAGAAAGCCTACAGACCTATTAAGACCATTTGAAAAAAGTCCAGGTATCACCTAGGACATGGTGATTCGATATAATTTTCTATACAGAGCTCACGATAAAACGATTTTCGATTGATTCAATATTGATACATTATTTTATACTTATTGCTTAATGCCAATGACTCAACAAAACCAGCAAAATATTATATAATGATATATACTAATAAAAAACAAAATATGCCCAAGTGTCTGTTTTTAAGGACAAAGGTGCTTGCAGTTATTTCGCTTTACTGTTTCTTCTGCTAAATGGGAATAATGCATTGTTATACGGTCCCTAAGGATTGAGTTGGGTGTGTATCAATATTTAAGAAAAGAAAATTAGTACGTAATAAAAAAATATTGATATGTAGGCCTATCAAAATATTATTATGCACAGTCCTAATGTGGAAGAAGGTCTGGTTTATTAGAATTAAATTATAAAAAAGTTATTGATAGTTACAGTATATAGTATAAAGGCTTAACGATGATGTTTTTTCTGCTTGTCTTCAGCCAAAAACAAATAGAAAGGTACTATGCTTAATGAAATATATATATAAAAAAAGTAAGGACATTTGTGTTTGGTAGATTGTTTCTTTGTTGTAGCAATGCTTCTTGGCAATAAGTCTTATCAGGTACCTGATTGGCTGCACCTGGGGGTATCAGAAACTCAAAACAAGAGTCACCAGAAGAAGCTGTTTGGCAGAGAAGATATGGCAATTTTTTCATGTGCACAACCCACATCCTCAGCTCTAAGTCCACACATGTTCCTTACAAATGTGGCACCATTTAAATTGGAAATTAACAGGTTTTCCAATTGTTTTTAAGATTTATTGCCAAGAAGTATTGTTAAAACAAAGAAATATTTACTAAAAACAAATTTACTTGCTTTTTGTGCTAAGTTTTTATAATTATATTCATTGCATACTTGTGATGTTTGGTGTTTATCTCCTCTTTATAAACATGATAAATAATTAATTGTTTATAATATATCAGTAGCTACAGATTTCAGTATCTCTGTAAATAAATACCGCTGTACCTTTCTCTACAACTGCAACACTTACTATAACTTGGAATTACCTGCAACGATCAGAAATAAAGTATTTTTTCTTGTTGGGATCATTTTCTTATCAATGTGCACTCAAAATAAATAAAGGCTTAAAGTCTTAAAAGAGTTTAATTTGTATTTAGTTTGTGTGATGAAGTTCTCTTAACCCGATATTGTGGCATTTATTTACTTGACTGTGCTTTTTGTCAAAGATGAAGCAATGAACCCTGGTATCAAAGAGATGGAGGCTGTGATTCTGGAGTGTGCCAAGCTGGACAGAGAGATAAACCACTTTGTCGACATCGTCCAACAGGTCATTCAGGTAAATACTAGGTGGGACAGTCCCATCATCTGAGCAGAAAACGGTTTATTTCTGGGCTATTTCCTTATGGTCAGAGAAGTGTGTTAATGAAACGCATTAAGAAGGTTGATTTTAAGCACAGCCAAATAATTCTCAGAGTGCTGCCTTCCTCTGTGTTTTCTGTCCTTTTAAAGTTTACTGGGAAAGATTGCCTAATATCACAGGATATGAGTTCTAACACCTGCCACTTTTTGTAGGTTTCTCCTCAGCAGCCGGAGGACATGTTCAGCCTGTCTGGCAGAGTGAAGGAGCAGTTCTCAGAGAGAGTTGCTCAACTCTCTGATGCTGAGCTGCACAAACACCCAAAAGTGGTTGCCTTCAAGGATAGCATCAAGAACTCTCGTCAACAAGGTCAGTAAGCCTGAGGATCAACTAGACTGGGTAAAAAACACCAAATAATTGTCTTTCCAAGCCCTGTTCAGACCTGGTTCTAACATCTGTCTTGGCTGATTGGATTTGGTCAGGACAAGTGTAATAACTAAGATGTGGTTTCCTGACCTACAAGTTGAATTATTTACAAAAACCTGTTGTGTTTTTCCTCCTAACTTCTGCTAGAATAGTTTTGAAATAAAAGCTGTTGTAAACACTTAGCTGTATCTGGCCCATCAGTCTTGTTTAGTCAGCTTTTTATGTGCTATAAATAGTTCGGACCATGCTGCACAGATTTCTGCTCCTCACATCACAGAGGTGACTAGAGTTCTCTGAAACGGACTACATCACCCTGTTGACATGTGAGATAAAAAGATTCACAGACTCATGCAGAAGTGTTACATTATTGACAAAAAACAATTTGAAAGCGTAGGACTGATGCAGAATAAACATCCAGATTTGACATTTAAACTACCCAAACCTGCTGTATGTCTTCAAAAAACCTTTGCAGGTAAAGTAAAGCAACCTGTAGGCTATGCCTTGTGTTTCCATGGAAACCATACATACAAACAATGTTTTATATTTAGTTTAATTTAACACTGCTGGTATTGATTGTAATTCAGATAAAAAAAAGTTATTTAGAATTATAGCAGGTCTGAAATAAACTCAGCAACTCCCATCAGAAGGAGAAAACACAGGGTGTGTCCTGGATAGTTAGTCAGAAGTTAAACACATAGTTCCCTTTGATTAATGTTTGTCCTACAACATTAAAGGCTGGATGTTATATGGCATTTTTTTCCAAAGTTACAAAGTAAATAATGTGGTAGAAAACTGTATAATGTGCATTACAGTAATTTCATATCTCCTCCCGCTCTTAAAAAACAAAACATTAAGCCACTGGTTCAGAGATGCTCACATCTAGAGATGGGACGTATGCGAACGATAGAAAAAAAAAAATTGCAGACAGTTGAGAGCCGTTATTTCCTCCTCAAGTTTCCTTCCTCAAACACAGAGAGAAATGCCCCTCCTTTGCTTTGCCAATGACTCTTTGAAGCGAATGGATCTTCAAGATCTGATTCCCCTTCAAAGAGCCATTTATCCCATCTGTACTCGCCTCCCTTTAGAAAACAAACTTTGTCATTAAAACCCTTTACCATCAGGCCAAATGTGTCCTGATGAGAAGAGTTGGGAAGAAAAAAAACAAACTGTTAAAAAAAAAACTCCAAACATTTGTACATCCTGAGTTTTTGTCAAGATAGCGAGGAACACAGACAAAACGGGGAGAAAAGAAAAACATACAGAAACATTGTCATCCTAATATGTTGCTGTAGAATTTAAATGAAACTTGTAGAAAGTAAACTACAGCTGATGAACTTGAGTCAACCTGATTCAAGATGGCTGACAGAGCCAACTGATCTTAAAAATACAAAACCATATAACACAATTCCCCACTATTTTGTCACATGTCAAAGTGTCACTGGGCAAGGCACTGAACCCCCACTGCCTCTGATGTGTCCCATCAGTGCATGAATGTGACTTAAAGCACTGAGTCTCTATAGATTGATTCACCTGTATTATCTTTGTAGAGAGATCTAGTAGAGTGCTGAATGACTGTGTGTGGATGGGTAAATGATGACACAGATTGTAGTGTGGTTGGATAGAAAGGCGCTATACAGTCACAATTAGATTTGCAATATCTGTTGTGGTTCAAAAAGTTATCAACACAAAAAGCTACAACTGGGAACGTAGCATCAGGGACCCTAATTCTGAAAGATAGGTCCCCTCACCCTTTACTTGCTGAGGTATTTAGATATGTCATGTTTCCTTTTGTTTTTGAAATAAAAAGGTGTCCTAAGACTTTTAATTCAACCTGTACATCTGTGCCACAACTATTCAATATTAGCAAACACAAAAATGGATAGAACCCAACCAGTGTTAAAGATAATGAGCAAAACTGTGTTGTGGGAGTAGTTGAGTCATCCCCAACAAATACTCTGAATATGACATTTTGCATTGAGAGTCGACTAAAACAGCTACAATTTGTCGTTTCTTCAACATAAAATGATTTTAGTGTAAAACTCTGGTATAAAAGGTCACAGGTGATATGTATTCTTCATATCAGAAGTTTTGAATCCATCACCTCTGACATACTGCTATGGTCTGTGAAAATAATTTAATCCAAACTAGTGCTGGGCACGTTAACGCGTTATTATTGCGTTAACGCAGCCGACAATTAACGGCGATAATTTTTTTAACGCGCGTTAACGCAGTTTCTTTATATTTCTCCGTCT
>JARVJO010000001.1:15717259-15745267 GCA_031762555.1 Cynodonichthys magdalenae
AAGAGGAATATGGAGAAAAACTAACTACTCTCTTGTACCTCCTGGTTAGTGGACACAACGGCACACAACAGAACTCAGTAGCTTGCATATGTTTTAACTTTTGTGACTTTTTCATGGTCTAGTTCAAGGAGCTAACGCTAAAAACAACGTGCAGTGGTATGACCCGGAAGGGGCGTTCATGGCTTAAATTTTGACGGAAGTACGTCACAATGGCTGTGGCATAGAGCCCATTGTGTTAAGAACTGTCCAACGCGTTATTAAAAACTGGAAAGATAGTGGGGACCCATCGTCTTCGAGGATACACCCATCATGTTGCCTACTGTACCAGCCTGTGGGGGCAGTGCTATGATCTGGGGTTGATGCAGTTGGTCAGGTCTAGAAAGCTTATTGAAACAATGCCACAGAAAATGTGTGCTGTAACCAAAGCTAAAGGCTTCCAATGAAATATTAGACTGTCTGACCTTTTTTTATTTGGTGGTGACCCACATTTGAGCTCCATTCTGAGGCTGAAACTCAATTCCTAGAGGTATTGGAACTGAATTTTAAAAGATAAAAAAATTGGTAATTCTGAGAACTAGGGGTGCGCTGATAAATTGGCGCCGATTTCCTTAATTTTGGGAGATCAGACTATCCTTAGATAAGTTTGGTGGAAAAGATCTGCAGAAAAGTCCAGTTCTCTACCTTTACAAAGGTCTGAAAATCATCCACTGTCCTCTTTTGCTCTGTTGTGAGCACTACCTCATGTCCAAGTTTGTATTGTTTCAAGGGTATTGTTCAGTGTTTTTCAATAAAATAAGATTGGAACATTGAAGTTGTATTGTGACCTTATAACACCCGACAGTGTCAACTATTAAATAAATTATTGTTGGCCAAAATTGGAATTGGCAGGTCAGACTTTTTAAAAACTGGAATTGGTGCACCTGCAAACAATTTTTCTAAAAATAAATTGGGTCACATTCACTGCATGTTAATGCTGTTAGTCTTTGCATGTGCAATTACTGATACACTTTGAACTATAAATAGCTGAAGATACAGATCAGCATCCTGAAGCTCTTTATGTCTGCTGTTGTTTTGAAGCCGAAACCTTTGACAGCATCAGCCAGAGACACAATAAAACGTACAAATTGTGACTGACGTGTGACACTGATTCTCTGTGACCAGGTTCTGATCTTTTCTTGTGGCATAATGACAAACGTACACACACCCTAATCTCGTTGGACAAATGTTTTATTGATCCGTGACTGTGTGTGTAGCAGGTGTGGCTCTGAAGTCATTCAGTGTAAGAACAGACGATGAGTTCAAACAGACTGACTCTCATGTGATCTTTGTTTTCTCGTTCTATGATTATTATTCTTTATACTTTAGCCTCACCTGAACCATGATGCAGACATTTATTATGAGATTTCCTCTGAAGTTATTGTTTAAAAAAATGCCCGACCAATTTAAAAGCTCAGATTTACAGGTAATACCTGGTTTTTATGTCCTCAGGATGCCAGTTACTGGTGTTTGTAAGTTTTTTTCGAAGTGACTTTGGATTTTTATTGATTTGTTTTATCTTTCCCAAGAAAAATCAGTACAAAGCACTGATGGCTGGTGCAGAGATGCATGATGTACGATGCTCCTTCTGCGCTTTTGATCTGAGAGTTGCCTGCAGGACAGATATCATCTGCAGAGACACAGAGGACCTTAGCACTTGTTTCACAAAACCTGCAGGAGCAGTTAACCCTTTGACCTTTGCTGCCGTATATCACTTTAGACACGAGAGCTGAACCATAACTGCACTATCGGCGGAAGCAGACTCAGAAAATGACTTGGGTTTAATCACTCCCTGCACTTTAAATCCCTCACGTCAGCAGCTTTCTGCCTTATTGCACTATATGAATAAGTGTAGATATTTTTAGTAATTTGCTGGACAAACATCCATTTAACTTTGATGTAACATAATTAAAATATGAATTTGTTTCCTTTTAAAATAAAATAAAATAATTTACTTCCCACTTTAATGCTGTTTGAATATAGGAAAAAAATAAACTTGAGTCTGTTTTAATCAAATAATGAACTCATTAAAAATAATTTCTAATATGCTTTTTAACACTCCAACATAAAGGTTCCTGTTTGAGAGTCAAAACCTAAACAAGTTACATTAAACATCATTAAAAGAATAACTTTTACAAAACTTTAGAGTAGTTTTAGTTCATTTTCATACCAGCTGAGCTGATTATGTTGCTGTTAATGTGGAAACCATTCATGCCACTCTGTACAAAGCTCCTCCCATCAGGACCAGGAACTTAGTGTCAAAATGTAAAACTAAACATTTTAAAATCAGATTTGTCCCTGTTGCTATCAGCTTTTTAAATTCAAGTTAACATAGTATAACAATATCAGTCTTTTTTAAAATTAATTCTGCTTTGTTTTATTGTTTTTTATATGGTTTTACCTAATTTTATCTTTTTATTCTGATTTTGTATTTAAAGTTGGGAGATGTATTTATATGTTTTTATTGAGCACCTGGTCACTTTTTAATCATGTTGCATCTACTGTCATATGTCTTGTGTTTTTCATGGAACGGAGCTGACTCACTTTCTGTAATCAATTTTACCTGCAGGTACAAATAAAGTTGATTGATTGAAAGTAATTTTATGCATATTTGATACAAGTTTGATCAAAGTTTCGAGTTCTTCAGCCGAACTGATTAAACTTCCTGCTTGCTGTTCAACACAGATATAAACCTGGTGTTAATTTATAATATCCTATGAATCACCTCATTTTCTTTACCTTAAAATAAGTCGTCAAGTTAATAAATTAAGTCTATTAAACAGGATCTATGTGACTGTTTGTTACTCAGATTCCTCTCTGATTGTTACTCTTTTTGCTCCTGTATTTAACTTTCCTCTGGAGCTCCAATTTTGTGATTGAGTGCTTTGCTAAATAGTTTTTTACAGCTGATAAGCCGCTCGGAGTGAGAGGCAGTAAACTATTAACAAATGCAATTTAAAGGCGCATCAACCAAAGTGGCTGCCAGCTGACCCTGAAAAAGCTGCCAAGTCTGGGAGGAAGGATGGATGGAAGCGGCAAAGGAGTCGAGGGGTTTGGATTTTATTTTTTCTAACAAGAAGCATCACATTCTCAGTCTCTGTTTGTCTCTCTGTGTTTGGAATGTGGTGGATTATCCCCCACCCCCCTTCAGCTACAAGGTCACCCCTCCCTCTCAGGGACACTCGCTGATACTGAACTATCAGCTGAAGCTTGTGAGGATTTATCAGACTGGATGGAGTTGGAACGACAGGTCACAGAATGTTTACGTCAGCGTCTGCTGGGAGTTGTTGGTGTGAAACCTCTTGTATAAATACACTGACAGCCACAAGCTGACGTGTCGGTTTTTTTAGCTCTGTAAAACCAACTGTGAATGAATTTGAACTGTTTACCAAATACGGAAGAAGTGGTTTATTTTAGTAATGTGAGAAAGAGAACCAGAGTCTGTGAGACGACTCTTCTTTTTTGTTTTTCGCCTCTAAGCCTGAATCTATGCTGAGCACCAGCTACTGTACCTGGACAGAGGCCAGCTTTTATTTGGGAGAGGAAGTACAAGAAGGATTTACACCAGCTGCCAAGGCAATACTGCAGAGCTTAATAGATTTTAAGGATTTATTTATTTTTTTCATTTGCAGCGCGTTCAAGCTTTAAATACTGACCAGGAAGCTTGTTCAGACAGCAGCATTGAAGGCTTTCTGCACGCTGGCTCACACATCCTCTCTGTTAGCCTTATGCTTGTGGTTGACTGTTGACAGCTTTGATCTGTGGCCTGTGACAGCAACCAAACTCAGTTCAACACACTGACTACTTTGTTCTGTGTCAAGAATAGATCTAAACCCAGACACCATGAATACAGCGAGTACTGGACAATCAGTGACCACTTATCTAATAGTGACTGGAATCATTCAGTGTAGGAGAGACTGCATGTGGAAAAAAGGGTACGAAGGGATTTGATGAGTTTGATGAGTTTGTATATTCTCTCACAATTCTTGCAACCAAGCTCCTGTTAAAGGGGGTTGGGGGGTTATTATGCAAAATTGACTTTATGAGCTTTACATCATGTTATAATGTCATTCTCTCATCAACAACCTACCCAGAGTGTTGCTTTGACTCATTCATGCATATTTGAGAAATCCTTGAATCTCCTGTGGCCGTGTGGAGCTGCCTAAACACTTGCTGGTACAAAGCTCCACCTATTTACACAAAGCTCCTCCCTGCAAAAGGAACTTTTTTACCTTTATGTCACGTTAAAAACATTGTTGTGAAGATGTGCTGAAGTGGGAATGTCCGAAATGGTAGGAAGGTCTTAAAGAGACAGAGGTCAATTTCAAATCATTTAGATATAGTAAATACAGCTTTTTCCTAACAACTGAAGGTAACATAGTTACTAAATGATGGAAGAGAATTGAACAATATGCCTGGAAAATACACGACACCCCCCCTTTAAAGGGGGTCAGCCATCACCGCTTGGTAAACTTTTCTGTATTTTCATGAACAAAATACCAAAGTTTTATATTTAAACTGACATTACTAACACCAGTAAGGATGTTTTTCATGTTTGCCTCACCTAAAGAACAAACAGAGATTTTGTAGTCTTCAGAAACTTGGAGCGTATTAAAGAATATAATTGTAAAAACAAGAAAGTTCTTCGATATCTAGATAAAAAGTTTTTTACAGTCCTAAAAAAGAAAACAACCGTTAACAGAGAACAGATCTTTTCGAAAACAGTATTTATTTACAGAAAAAAACACTCAACAGCAAGTAAAGTCCTCTTTAATTGTAACGGATTCTTACCCAAAACCAATGAATCCAGTTGGGTTTCCAGAGACGACACGTGGTGGAAATGTGGTCCATGGAAACATGTTAAGGACACCATGGGAGGTTTAGGTTGTGAGATTTGGGATGTGGGGTCACCTGGCATGTGTGTGTTTTTGTGGTTTGCCCAAATGACTCCATGGATGGAAATGTTTTTTTCTCGACCACCTGGAAAGTAGAGCTTTTGGGGTTTCCACTGTTTCACTGTAATAAATGACTCATGCTGTACTGATGTGTTTTATTAGAAACACAGGTTGTCTTTTGGTAACTTTCTTTGTTCTTAAATCAGTCACCAAAAATATAAAGGAGTAATACATTTGTATTTTTAAACTGCAACAATACAAAAGTATTTCTAATATTTTATAATGAAACAACTTTTCAGTCATGAAGGCTGGAATTAACTGCTTTAAGTCAGACATCTGATTAGTCTCACTTGTCACTGTTGGAAAATGAGAACGACTCTTCCCACTTGACCTTGACTCTTCTTCACCCCGGTCATTTTCCTCCAATCTACATCTTGCTGAGGCACAATGAGATCACTATTATTGAGCTGAACTTTAACCTCCAACTCTAATCTGAGTGCATGACGTGGGTACTGAGGACAGAAACGAGAAGAAGGGTTAGAACTGGTGCTGCAACGTGGAGAGAAAAGTAAAAAAAAGAAGATAATAATAGATGGTCACTATTTAGATACATCGTCAACAAAGTCAGTTTCCTAAACGTTTGTCTGTGATCAGTCAGATTCATTATTGATCAGCTCTTTTGTTAACATCTTTAAAATGTGGTCGATTGTATTTGTGCTGTTTGTTGGACAAAATCTGGATGCTTTTGTTCATTTTTGATAACTTGAAAGAACATATGAAACACAGGATTATGAGCATCTACTTTTATTAAAGCTGTCTTAGTTTAAAGTTATAGTAGATGAATGTTAATCCAACAATTTGACATTTTTTCTTGGTGTGGCTTCAATCAATGGTTCCCAACCGGGGTGGGGGTGTGGGGACTGCTCCCTCTGAGGGCGTGCCAGAGATCTCAGGGGGGCCCGTAACTATGTCTGCTTAGAGGCTGTGAAAATATCCATTTATTGTTTGTGTATAAAAATCACCATAACAAGTCCGTTATAATAGTTTAAACTATATATGACTCTGTTCTTCTTTTTTCATGTTTTCAAAATAAAAGTTTGTAACTATTCACTAGGGATGTGTTTTGGCAAGAATTTGTTGACGTAATGCAGATCATGACACGATACGATAGATAACAATATATTGCGATACTGTAAGCAAGGTGATATATTGTCTTTTTTCCAAAAAATTCTAATTTAAAAACTAGATATGCCTGTTTGGCTATCTGACTTTCTATACAAAACCTTTTAAATTTCTCAGATCTGGTTACATGTTTGTCTTATGTAATGTATGGACATTACATAAGACAAACATGTACCCAGATGCTGCTATTAGAAAGACAAATAAAACCAAAAACTACGGCTTAAATGGTGGAAAATAATGTGAAAATGTGACATTTTTCTTTGTTTCACTGTTGTTTTTGTAATACAGTTGAATGAAGATCATTGGTATAAATTTGCAGACATGATTATGAATATCTGCAACATTTCCGTTTATTGTTAACTTATCAGGTCTACACCGATGTTGACAATAAAGTAGTGAACAGGAAGTGGCCTGAGTTAAACATTAAACTAGATTTAGTCACAAATGAGACACTATGACTCACACTGCAGATCAGAGCTCTGTGATGACTTTATATAGTGTTAGTCAGAACGTGGTACTTTTTAATGTCAAATGACTTATTGACATTTTGGGGTTTTTCAGAGAATTTAGTGTATTTTTTGAATGACATGTCATGACTTATTTCATCTGAAGATCAAAATAAATAAATGGTCATGACTGGAAACAGCAAATAAATTTAAAGCTATGATTCACCAGACGTCCAGATTCTTAAATTAATATGTGCTTTTTGTGAATACTCATGACATGTATATATCACTGAGCTTCTAGTAATCTTTTGTGGTATCTGTATTTGCCGCTGTGTGATTTCTGCAGTTTTTCTGAGAAATGTGTGTGGTTGACGTGTGGTTATGTGCTTAGCAGATGTAAAACAAGATTAGCTTTTTAATTTCTTAATTTTTTAATTTTAATTAAGCTATCACACGTTTCCTTTCTTGTTTTTATTGTGTGCAGTTTCCCAAAAACACACATATTGGTACCTTTCATGTTGTTGCAAACAAACTAGAGTATATAAATGTGCAGACGAGTGCACAGTTTACCCTCCACATATGTCAGGTGACAAACCTCAGTATGTGGGTCTGCTGGTGTTTGTGTGCAGTTTCCTGTTAAGACCAGGGTTTTAATTTTACGCTACTGACTTCTTCCCTGAATATGTCTGTCACTTTTAAGCTGTTTGTCTTCCTCAGTCTGCTGTTGTTTAATCAGCACCGGAGAGAAAACATCTGTAAAATTACTCAAGTGAGCACCAAACACAAGCTGCATGTCCAATCAGTCAAAATGTTTTTTTTTTAAATATTCTCAATAGACATTTTGATGCAACTTATTGCAAACGGCACTGAATCCGTCACACATGTTTTATGCTCTCTGGAGTTTAAAAACAAAAGAATTATGGATTATTTTATGCAAAATGTTTGTTGTTTTAATTCTTCTTCAAGGATGCAGCTACAAAAAGAAACACCTAAAGCAGGGGGCCCAAACTCAGATACACAAGGGACAATTTCTGTCAACATTTATTGAAAAACTGTGATGTAACAAATTAAACTTATAGAAATACTGTTTTATGTGGCATTAAGTTTAAATAAACTCATCAGTAGCATTCATTTTTTTATGCCAAAAAACTTTTTGATTTATTATATCTTAGAGATGCATTGTATCACAATCCAGCAAATAAGGTAAAAAAACAAAACAAAAGCCTCATAAAAAATCTAATTATTTAACTTTAAAATAAGAAGATAATACACAAAAAAAGCTAGAAAGTTGGACAGCTGTCATGAGAAGAATGCACTAAATCCAGTGACAAAAAGAGAAATCATAAAACTTTATTAACATTTTCACACCTTTGGAATCGGATAAAATGGTCACGGGGGCCAGATTTGGCCCACAGACCTTGAGTTTGACTAGTGTGACTTAAAGAATTGATTAGATAAATTGATGAGCTATAGTTTAGTATAGTAAATAGTTTATATAGTATTTTTTCTCTTATCATTTTGTTTAAATGTTCAGTGTTATGTATTTATGTAATTTCCTTTTGATGTATTTAACTATTGCGTTTGTAACTTTGTTTGATTCATATAAAGTGTCTTTCTAGAAAAGCGCCATTCCCCCCCAAAAAATTATTATTATTATTATTATTAATATTAATATTTAGTTTGAGCATAAACAAGACCAGCGTGAACTTCTACCATCTTAAAACAAAGCCAATCTGAAAAATTATTTATACAAATGTTACTTTATAAATCGTTACAGCGCCAACAAATGTAGGTAAACTGATGCATGCAAGCTGGCAGCTTGCTGGTACAAAGCCCCGCCTATTTGTACATAGCTCCTCCCTGGAGCTCAGTTTGCAGCTGAGCTCCTGCTCCAGAGAACCCCTCTCCCCCGAAGCATTGTGATAAAGATGTGCTGAAGTGGGAATAACGGAAACGGTAGAAGCTTCTTAAAGAGACCGTAGTCAATTTCAAGGCATTTAGATAGACTATAATGCAAAATCAAATTTATTTTTGATATTATCAGCATTTTTATAACAACAGAAGTTACTTGATTGTGGGAGAACAGAGGTCAGACAGAAACTTCATCCTGACCAGTTGATGAAGCACAACACTACAGAGGCTGCAGTCTGACTATAGAGCAGGCAACAAGTCAAAACAGACAGAGAACTAATGTTCTGCTGTTTCAGTTGTTATGTCTGCTCAGGATCTTTTTGGCTTCTGAGACAAAGATTTTCCCGCTTGTTTAGACTGAATCTAGTGGCCAGAGCCATAAACACAGAGGCAGGTGAGCACCTTTGTTTAAAACTTGTTCCTGTACACTTCCCAGGGGTCTTAATTTTATTCTCAAGGTTTGACCAAAACAACTACAGATCTGTTCTTTCTCAACTTGAGATGATCTTAGTTTAAAACTCTGGATTAAAATGTGATGTTTCCGTGTTCAATTGTTTCAAAAATGTCTTATTTTATTGCAAGATACTAAATATGCAGCAACATGCCTGTGTTTTTTAACAGTACAGTTTTCTTACTGTAAAAAATAAAGAAGTCCAAATGTTTTAACTCAGTGTCTCATTGATAAGGAAGTGGAGTTTCTCATTCACACAGGCTTTTATTTACACACGCTGCTGAATGCTGCCGGCAACCAGCAGCTTCTAAAACCAACACGCATGCTAATCCTGCAGGGCACGGGCGAATTTAGGGCAAGCCTGATTAGTAGTGCTACCGCTTATCACCCACAGCCAGAAAGCAGAGGGGATGGGGGGTGGGAGAGATGCTGGGAAAATTAGGGGGGAGGCGGCAAACAGGAAGGTGAAGGCGAGGGAACTGAAGATACGGCGTTAGAGAGTCATCTGAATGCAAACTTGAATGTGCTCCCCGTCGTGTCCCACAAGGAAAAGGGATAATAGAAAAAAAAGAGATCAGATTATTGAATGATAAAATGTGCAATCAGCTCTTCTTCACCTCTTTTTGCTTCAGTTTCTGTCTGATGCTTTAATTCCCTCTTGTGTTTTTTTTCTTTTGATTTTCTCCCTGCCTCCTTCCCTTCGGACCTGATTGATGTGTGTGTGGCGCTGCCCTTCTCTAAGCAGAACCTCAAAGGAGAGGCCAACGTTGAGTATCGGGGTCATTTAGCTTTTTTTATTTTTTTGATGTCTTCGCCTCTGAGTGGAGAGGAGGAAGGCCAGAGTGGAAGTCTTTCAAGTGTGGCACTTATTAACAAAGAGTTTATGAGCCGTGACTGATGGCTTCTTCCTCAGCTCAAACACGTTTTGGCGGATTGTTGCGTCACCGCTAAAGGATGGAGACGAACAGGTTGCTTTTATGCTGCAGGAGGAAATTTTGTGGCTGCTCACCTGGAACGTTTCCACACAGAAAGGATGTAAAATCACACAAACATGGGACTGTTAATAAATAAGGAAATATTATACAGTAAAGTCTCGCAAAGTTGCAGATTTTTTTCATGGAACCTATAGCTTGCCACCATCAATGTGTGAATGGGTGAATGCCTGAAGTGTAAAGTGCCTTGGGGTCCAAGTGGATTTGAAGAGATGCTATATAAGTTCAAGCCATTTACCATAAAAACTTTGTAGAGTACATGATGCACGCTCCCCCCGGGGCAACGCTCCCGCCCTCTAACACTTTACTGTAAAGCACCATGTGGTCTGTAGCTGCTAGCTGTTTTGCTCTCGTGTTTTTGTTTGGTTCTTAAGAACATAACCACAGTTTCACAGTAAAGCTGGGTTTCAGTCACATGGTTTTTATGATGTGCAATTTCAAATGTAGGGCAGTAAGTAATTTGTCAACAGAGGAAACCATTGTAGAGAGTCCATATTGTACGGATTTAGATCCAGTTTCAAGACAAACATAACAGCAGTTCGTTCACAAATATGTCGGACGTGATCGTATCTGATGAAGATGACAGAAGCTAAAGATTTGCCGACAATCAGGGCCGTCTATCTCAAACTATCTTGTCCGTCAGATGTCTCACTGCACCAAACAGGTGATGAAAACCTATAGAAGTTTAGAGGTATAGAACTTTTGTCAGCGGGTGGGTCCACAACCTGGGTACAAAACGGCTCCACAAGGTTTAACGTTTGGTCTTCGCCAGGTTGAGTGTTGCTTTTATTGCTTTATGTTAAGATGCTAGCAGTAGCGGCTAACGTCAACAAAAATGCATCACCTAATGGCGACGTTAGCCTGGCAGTAAATGTTCCAAGGTAAACCGCTCTCAGAGATCAAGTGCACAAAAAACAAGTTAGCTAGCTAACATACTTCTGAGACACCAGCATTAGCAGACTCTGCTACTCCCGACTGCAGGCGTTGCTCTGTGAGCTTTCTATATTTTACACCTTTGTGGATGATGATACTTGGTAATCAGTAATACCCCTTTTCTTGGTTAGAATGATTGGAGCAGCCGTAAACTACACAAAACAAGCAGTTCAGATCAGCAGACGGCAGATCCTTCGCTTTTCACTTCCTGCCCTCCATCTGCATTTGGAGCTCTCGCTGTAATGCATCGTGACGTCACGTGAAACCAACCTACTACCACAAACAGAACATTTTCATGCTCTGTACACTTTATTACAGCAATCAGACTGACTCTTACCACTCATGTCCATTAATTAATGAGGAGTTGAAACTCACAGAAAGTTGTATTCATCCTGACGACAACAGGAGTAAAATGTGGGTGAACAGCATCTGATTTTGTCATTTTAATGTTCAGTAATAGTTCTTCAAAGTCCTTATCTGATTTTTTTATTAAATCTTTTGATTTTAGACGAAGCAAACTTTTCCACAAGTCCGTCTGTTTCTCCACTTATCCGGCCCCAAAAAGCAGAATTGAATAAACTGCATATAAATGGCAGCACTGTTAAACATGCCTTGTTTCACACTTACAGGGTTCGTGGTTTCTCAGATTTCTAATCCAGACTCAGTTCAGCCGTTTGTTTTCAGCTGTTTTTTCTCATGTAGATGGAGTTTTTTGGGTTTAGATTTTGTTCTTCCCATTAATAAAATCTTACAAGCTTTTTTCTGACGTGATGAAATTTTCAGACATGCTGTAAACAAAGGCAACACTTTATTGAGGATTTAATATGTCTCACAAAATAACAACTGAATACATAAATACAGCAAGAAAAAAAAACTGGTTTAAGACTTTTCAAACTTTAAGCAGTCGAGTTTATTTTAGAATTTGAAGCCATATAGTTAAAACTGATCTGTTAAAGGGTATTTCTTTTTTTTAGCCTTGTAGTTTTGTACCTGCAGAAATGCGACTGTTTTACATTTCTGTTCAGGTATTTTGTGAATAAACGTTTATGCAGAAGATTTTTGGAGCTTTTTATTGTTTTAGTTTGCTGCAGTTAAAATAAGTATCATCATCTGTGATTTCTGAGTTTTGAGTAATTACAAAATAAAAGCCAATAATCTATTGCAGTCTTTTGTGATACTGATATACGATGTTGCGCTGAGAGTTAATTGTAAATATATTTTGCAGCTCTGATCTATGTTTCTGTTTGCTTAAATGTCAGTCTGATAATGGGTTTGCACTCTGCTGAAAGCTTAGCGCAGTCCCTTAACCTCCAAACTAGTTTTGCCAAATTGTACAGTTTAGACAAAGCTGCAGCTGCAGAACGTAAAATGGCACCCAGTGGCTGATAGTGGTGTAAACGTTCGCCTGTGGGACTGTAGTGATCATGCAGCTGTGTCCTGTCTCACCGCAGGGGCTGAGTGTGTGTGTTTTCAGAGGCTGTGAGGGTGGGCTGCCTCCATCTTTTCTCTCCGTTCTGTCAGTTTTGATTGACAGATGAAGGGGGGAGGTGTATAATTTATCACTTCCCTCTTGGTCCCACAATGGCCTGCAGCCGGAGACCAAGACTGGTCCCTCAGAGCAACAGTCAGTTTATTAAAATCTTAATGGACACACACACACACACACACGCACACACACACACATACACTGTCGGTATCCCTCCCTGGAAGCCTCTCTGTCATGTTTAATGTATAATGAATAAATGATTCATGGCAGAGGAGTTTTGTTTACACCCACACCAGTCGCTTTTTGCTTTAGATCAGATTATTTTTAACGTACTTAATATAAAAAAAATAATCGTTAATAGTTATTCATGTAGAAATAATTAAACAAGCTATTTTCTGTCAAAACTCAACAGATTACTGCACATACATGCCTCTCCCAGTTAAAGCTGCTTTCATTGATTAAATGTATTTTATTTGTTTAGTGTTTGTTTGACATCATCACACCTGTGTAATAAAATAAAAATAATGTATTTATTTGCTTTGTGTTTTTTGTGTAGCTGGTGTGTTGCAACGTGTTTGTGAAGCAGATTTAAATGCCATATAATGACTTTTTCAAGCTGTGTTCTACTTTGTTGTGGAATATTTTAACCTCTTATTGTTGCAAATTTGCTTCAACCCACTTCTGGTGCAACTGATTCATGTTTTACACCAGGGGTCTGCAACCTGTGGCTCTGAGGCCACATGTGGCTCTTTGAAGCTTGGACCAAATCTAACATGAGATCAAGTGTTTTGCTTTTTATACTCACAACAGAAAAGGCTAACTTTAGTAGTTTTCTTGTCAATTTATTTGCAAAAATGTGATCAATACTACAAATAAGCCACTTTAATAATCCAAACTCCTACCTTCAAATATGATCGTTCTCTCAAATCCATCATAGTTACCTTTAAAAACCTTTAAGACTAAACTAGATAATAATAATTAGAATAGTTTTTTATGAAATTTGGTGTAAACTCTACGCAGTAGTTCACTTGTTTACATGAATATGGTATTTTCTCTTGTCCTAAAGTGTAAAAATTATAATAAATGTTGAAATTCTCTATATTTTCATGGTTTTATAATGTCAGCCCCCACTGGCCGAAAAGATACTCATCAACAAACTGGAAGTGGCCCGCGGGCCACCAGTTGATAATCACAGTTGTGAAACATTTTGCAGCTTGGGACTCGATTATTAGTGAGGAAAGTAATTCTTTTGATTGTAAAGGTTGCAGACTCATGTTAGGATAGGATAGGATCATATTAAAAATCAATTTTTATCCACTGGAGCAGCAAGCAGTTTTAGTCAGTATTTGCCCCGATCGTCTTCAAATAAAGGGCTAAGGGGTGGGGTTACTAGAACCCAGGATTCAGCCTGATTCAGTTTGAGTCTCCATCCATTAACCTCTCAGCTCATTAATCTTCTTTACTCCAAACGGTGATGCATAGATCTGAAAGATTATCAGCCATAAATAAAAGCCTGTCCAGCTGCTGTTTGTTAGAATGTGTGTCACTTTGCTAATGCCACCATCACATGTGCAGACCTGCACTCACACAAACACACTCACAATCAATGTATTAATGGAAGAAGAGAAGGCGCACGGAGGTGAGACTTAATATGCGGTGACCTGCAGGCGTCTGTTGTCAGAAATAATGCATTTATTCAACCTGCAGAGCGTCCTCTGCTGCTTTGTGACAACCTGTCAGATCAGATTTATTCACAAAGCTCTCCGAACACATTGCTGCGAAAGTCACCGCGAAGGTAAAAGTTAAATCCACATAAGTTAAAGGAACAGAAGTGGAGCGTTTCTTGCAGATTTATGTGTTTTTGTTTAGATTAGGAGGTGTGACTGTGTAATAAGGGCAGATGGTAAAGCTCTAGGAATCACCTCTCTACATTAGAGCGCACAGCAGGCGGTGGCATCATGTTCTGTGTGTTTGTGTGTGTGTGTGTGTGTCCCCTGCACAGTGAGGACCAGTTCACAAGGACGTGGCTTCAAATCTTGCCTTTGGCTCGTGTCACTAACACTCATGTCTGCTTTGCTGCACATGAGCGCACATATATATAGGTCCTGAACAGGATGAGTTAGGCCAGGGATGGGCAACTTAAATGATGGAAGGGGCCGCAATTCTTTGTTGACAGAGGGCACTGCACACTTAACTTGTACTCTTGTTTAATTAATATGAATAAATAACATTTAAAGCAAACAAACATGAACACTTACTTTCGTGAGCTGAAGTGCTTTGTTTACTCAAAAAGAAAAATTAAGTAGGTCCTCTGGATCTTTCTTTTTGATTTTTCTACCTGGATTACTGAGATGCTTCAAGACTGCTTTGTTTACTGTTTTTATTTGTTCTTCATTATATTTATGCACTGTTTTTATTGTTTTTAGTTATTTTGTTCTCTGTTAGGCACTTTGTGATGTTTGTATCTGTGAAAGGTGCTATTCAAATAGTTGACTTACCTACTTACTTACTTAATTACTTGCTTAATTACTAACGTACATACTTACATACTTACTTTCTCGCTTACTTACTCGCTTGCTCACTGACATGAGACGCCTTGAATGCAGACATCTGCAATAGTCAGACAGCATCTGCAAGTAGACTAAACACATAGGTTTGACTTGAAATTCTGTGAACAGTCTACCCCCCCATAAAAAACTAAAACAAACAAACAAACAAACAAAATTTATATAAAAATATATTTATGTATATTATAAATTAATTTTTTTAATTTAAAAGCACTCAAATCAGCACCTATATTCTAAGATATGCTTGAAATGCTTTTATTAAAGTACACATTTTTTTAATAATTCAATTTCTTTCCTTTGGTGGGCCGGACGGAAGTCACCCACTGGTTGGATGTGGCCCACGGGCCACCAGTTTCCCATTCCTAATTTAAGCAGTTTTATGAGACTGTGTCAAGCTAACAGAAGGATAAATAAATTAAACTTTATTTATAAATGGGTAAACAACTAAAATGAAGAAGAGGACAAAGAAATCTCATGGAATTTCTGTCATAATTTATGTGAGTTTAGTTTTTACTAACAGTAGCTCAGGATGTAAAAGTGGGTGAAGAGCAGCTCGCTCCTAAAACTTTTAATCAGACATTTTATTGTGGAGTTACACGTCTCCATCCTAGCGGCTGATTTCCAGGAAGTGCAGTCGGCCCCCCTCTGTTGCAAATAAGAGTCACTCTTGTGGTTTGACAGCCTGGAGGTCTTTAGCTGAACAGATGGCTCCTCAGTGAACGAGGAATGACATTCATGTGAAATGTTACGGGAAACAGACACGGGCTAACTGGATGATGGGCTCTGGACGGAGGGAAGAGGAGCGAAAAGTCTGTGATGGAGCTTCAGACAGATGTCGCTGTGTTGGGATCTTTTTTCATTTCAGTCTGGACCGACAGACAGACGGTCTCTTAAGTGGAAAACCATGTCAACGCTGAGTGCTGCTGATCAGAAATACTCTGATGTGGCTGTTAAAAAAAAGAAATGTAAACAACAAAGGATGATTGTGCTGCTTTTAGCTGATAGCACTTAAATTAGATGGTCTAATTGAGCTTCCAGGAATTTTCCTTTTTCACATAATTTTGAGGAATACATTAAGTTGTGAATTTCTTTTGGCAATCAAATTAATGTTTTCTTTTTACAGAACACTTTTCCTATAAATGTGGTTTCAGAATAATGCAGGGTGTGTAATTCTGTCCTTTTATTCTTCTTTCTCTTTGAGTGTGTCTAAATGTTTGTAGCTCTTTTAAATTCAGGTTTAAATGACACAAAACACACAGGTTCAACTGCAGCGCTATGTTTGTTATGTTAGTCATGATTCATTAAATAACTGAACGGTGAGTTATGTGTGTGATATCTGTTTGAGGTTAAATTACCGCCTCATGCTCAGCTGATTAGCATTAGTATTTAATCCGGTTTAATCTGTCATCTGTGGTTTGTTTGTTTGCTTCAGCTTCTTTGGAAATCAGAGCTTTTGTAAATGTGCTGGAGCCTAAAGTGCGTCTAAAGAAAGTCAGAGTTGTAGTTCTTAAAAAAATTAAAAGCTCCTTAATTTTTTTTTTTTTTATTTCCACACATTATAACAGATGCTTCATAAGATGTTGAGCGAACAGCTGGGTTATTTTTCCTCTCAGCTGTTGGGGCATAAACACACAAAAACACACACAATGCTTTGTTGTAAAGAGGATATAGAGTAGGAGGGAGAGGGGCTGAGTGAGAGAGCAAACAAGAGCTGGAACTCCATCCTGAAGCTTCAGGGATTTGATTCATGCGATATTTTTCAGATTCTGAGAGGAGTGCAGCCGATATTACACCCCGCATGTTTTGTAAAGACGAGCCTGTTGTTTACGGCTCGTTATGACGGTGCATTGTTTAGCTTGTTTTATGTCTCCCACAGGAGTGGGATTTCATTTTGAATAAGGGCACAGTATACAAAATAGATGCAAACAATCCAGGGGGGGATGTTCCAGAACAAACAGAGCTGAGATAGGATGTGGATCCAACAGGACAGAGAGGAAAATACAATATATTTAGTGATTTTATGAGTTTTATAAGGTTCTGGTTCTTTTAGAGGTCAGAGTGTTCACCCTCATCTTCCCTTTTTTATCTTAAATCTCTTTAAAGCTCTTGCTTCCTGTATGATTATTGACTCACTTCAGCCTGTATTAAATCTGATTATCAACAGAATCAATTTTTTTCCCCAAAAAACTTATTAACTCTCTTATCTTCTTTTATTTTGGTCTGCAGACACCATCCTGGGTTCAGAGAGTTTTAACCACGTGACCAACTTCAGCACCTTCCAGTTGGACCGATCATCGGGGGTGCTGTTCCTCGGCGCCAGGGACGCCATACTAGCTGTAGACACCAAAAACCTGGACCAGCAACCTAAAGAGGTGATAAATGTGTGGGTGTGTGTGAATTTCTTTGTAGTTTGGGAACTTGTTAGTGTTTCTGTAGAAACATCAGCTTAAACACAAGCAGAAGTTTGATCAGATAATTGTTTCAGAATGACAGAACCTTTAATTAAAAGTCTAACACTGATTATGGGCTTTTTCTTATATATCTTATATAATATCTTTTAATATATGGACTTATATCTTTCCTTCAGATTATCTGGGATGTGCCAGAGGAGAAAAGGAATTCTTGTCTGGCGAAGGGAAAGACTGAGGTGAGACTGTTTGTCCCACAAAAACTCCTGTGTAATTCAGCCACAATATACCTGTGAATTATACATATGGTCTGAAATAATAGCAGCTAAGAGACAAATCAAGTGCGCAGGTTAAAACCTGCATTTAGCTCGAGTTCTGGTGGCTCATAATATTTACTGTTCTGTTGTTCGGCTTTAATCCTCCTGCAGCTCTGGAAGATCCCAGAAACAACAAGAAGCACAGAAAAGATCATAATTGTTTAGTTAGTCAGTTCTGAGCGAACTGTGTAAATGTCATCAAACTAAACTGGTTCTTTTTATACTGACTATAGTAACTATTAAACTGCAAGTATTTGGAATAACTTTAAATGAAATCTCTAAAAAGTATTTTTGTTTAATGTGACTTCTTCCTGTCTAAATAGAGAAATTATTTATACATGATGTTACAGAGAATGTCAGAGTAACACTGAAAGGGACAATAATAAAAGAAAAAAATCCCACCCAAATAATAATAATAATAATAATAATAATAATAACTAGACACTGCAGAGCAGTACCATATATGACCCCCTCATGTACGCAAAGCACCAATGCATCAGAACTCAGAAGTCACTAAAACAAATTAATTGTTTTGGATGTGGATCCAGAGGGGGTGGGGGGCTCATTGGTGGTCCCGATGGATAGCCCTCCATCAAAAATAAACAGCAAAAAAAATTTGAAGCTCTTATGTTGAATAGTTTTTGAGTTAAAAGTGTTTTTGTATGTCCAGACACCCCCTTATCAGATGGAGTCCCCCTCTTCAAATATGGGGTCTATCATAAAACCGTTGGCTGGTGCAGTGTAGGTCGGACACATCTACAGTTCTGACAAATTTTATGTTGATCGGTGCAGCTGTTTCTGTGCTACGGTTGACCAAAAATCTTTGAAAAATAAATAAAACATAAAAATAAATGATACAAAAACAATATGACCCCCGTTTCACGTGTGTGTATGTGTGTGGGTGTGTGTGTGTGTGTGTGTGTGTGTGTGTGTGTGTGTGGGGGGGTCATAATAATAAGATCATAACACATTATATTTGAATGTGCCTTTCATGGCACTCAATGACACCGTACATGAGCGTTGTTTTTGTGCACGCTAGCATCTTCACAGACCCACACGATATGACCCAGAATTTAACCGTTTTCAAGTTTTTATTATTTCTAAAAGGCTCACATTCAAGGCATCGTGTTCATAATTAACAGAGCCTCTTATAGTCTTAAAACTGAGGAGATGGTGCTGATTTACACTTTATTGAGCGATCTCAACAGCACTACCGCTAGCCTTGTTGTTAGCCATGCAGCTAGCTAGCTGTCACCTGGAAATAGCCGACATTTAAGAATTTTCAGAGTGACAAAACCTAAAACACCTCAATCACAACCCTGACGTTTGAAATCTGCAGCAGGCCCACGTGTTGGAGCCAGAGATGTACAGATACCTTCAAATTTATATAATTACCCCGGATTAACAGCGACACAGCACCACAGATTGAATCCAAGTGCTTAAAAAAGTCTACAAGTTTGAATTTGTTTTGCTTGCATAGGTGTGTTTATGCATTCATGTGAGTTTGTCTCACAGTCATGCTGTTGGGCATGGGATGAGAAGTTCTGGGACTTCTTCCAAGTCCTGGTGACGGGGGGCCGTGGGCCCAAAGACACAGACCCAGTGAGAGGCAGAGAGGCTGTAAATGAAGACACAGATGTCCAGTAACTGTCTGTAGAAACTGCTTAAATAGAGCGTGCTGTACGTCTCTGTCACAACAAACAAGCTCTCAATCTGTATGAAATTATGTTTTTAAAGATTATTTGGTCTTAAAAAGCAAAAAAAAATTAAAATAGACTTTTTAATTAATATGGATAACTTAATAACTGTCCAAAAACACAAAAAAATCTTTAATAAGCGACTGCATACTGTCTTTTTTAGCCAGTAGAACGTTTTAACAACTAACTTTGACCTGTTTTATCCACTCATGATCAAATATAGATTTATTTTTTCTCTATAAAGACGTGTGGATCTGATGGACATAAAGACAGGAAATAGAAGAGCTGTGGTTTTTCTGTGAACAAAATCTAAGTTAGAAGAAATGGGAGGAACAAAGAAACCACAAGAGAGAGAGAAAAAGCAACAATAAGAATAGACTCAACAAAAACACCTGTGTGTGTTCAGTTATTCTATATTTCAAGACCACCACAGTAAAGTTTAGTATCAACAAATGAATCATGGTCACGACAGATTCTGCAGAACAAAGCCGGTGAATAAGTTTTGCTCAATCAGCAGGATGTTACTGATGCAAGAACTTAAACTTGATCATATTAATCATCATAAATAGCTCAGGAGGTTTATTATTTAGCTGCCAAAAAACTGGATTATTTGATATTTTTTATATGTTTCTAATCATGAAATAAATAAAGGTTAATACAGAATTTAATTAAATGAATAAATATTCACCCCCCCTTACTGTGACAACATTGTGAGTAAATTCTAATTGCCAGAATTACTTCAATTTTTTTCGAGTGAAAACTCTAATCCTGAGCTGATCCCTTTGTTAGCGGCTGACGCTCGTTCTGCACCTCAAACAAAGCTGTACCAGCGTGGCAGCGCCGACTGGTGCTGGTGGGTGGGGGTTAAGGACAGGTGGTGGTGGTGGGGGCGTTGATTCTGGTGACATGATCATGAGAGAGGATCGGTTCTATGGGGAGGCGATGACTCAGGCCTGGAGCTCATCCAGGGTACGAGACACACACACCTACACACACACAAGGGTAAAGATAAATTACCTGCGTCATGGTTTCATGGTAGGCTGGTTGGGACAGTGGGGGGTTTGTTTCCACAGTCGACAGAGAAAAGAGGGGAAAAAAACGGCAGGTATGGAAAGAATAAGACACCTACAAACAAAGTAGTGAGTTTTTTTGTAAGTCATCTGTGTAAAAAATAATTCTCAGCTTTTATGTGGAATGAATAATGAGTGAGTGAGGACTTTGTTGGGTAACTGTGGGGATCTCAGGTGTCACCTAAAGCTGTGGGGGTTTCCCATTTCCACTCAGAATCACTGATAAGCCACACCATTCTGTTCCTTTCACCATTTTGTTGCTCATCTAATCCAACTTTATGCGTAAAACACTTCATGCACCACAGTGCTGGGCAGACTCAACATTTAAACTCAGCTCATGAAATCTAAATTCAATTAAAAAAACACAGGAAAATAAAACCAGGAAATAAACACGGTAAAATGCCTAAAATCTACAATAAATCAAGAAAATTTCCACAAAAATATAATCTGGTAAAACTGGACAACACAACACTTTACAGTGTCAAACGCTAAAGAGAACAGGTGGGTTACTCTTCTGTTTAGTCTTTAACTTTAAACTAAAGTCTACTTTATCACAAATAATCTGTCAATCATTAATAATAATAAAAATATTACACCAAAACATATTACTGACACTTTACTTCCTTATTTCGCCTACAACAGGAAGTAAAACTCTCTTTTTTTCCCTTCCTTCATTTCTGTAACTTTGTCTCCCCCTGCAGGAGGACTGCAGAAACTACATCCGTCTGCTGGAATTCCTGGATGATGGCCGGCTCTACGTGTGTGGCACCTACGCCTTCGACCCCCAGTGTGCGTTGCTGGTAAGTCTATCCGTCATCGTTTCACTCGCTGACTGGTGTGATCAATCATAGCTGGGCACACTGGAAATAAAACACACGGCAGCAGCAGGGTGTGAATTCATACTGCAGGTTGTGCAGCTACAAATAAACGTCCGTCTATGAGATGAAATGTAAAGGAAAAACAGAAAGCATCGCTCACAATCATGTTTAATGGTATTTTATTAACATGGACAGGTTTTCTAGACGATAAAATGTAACTTTTCAGCTGCATAAAGCATCTATTTCTCTGCATTTCCACAGCACTTCACCCAAGGTTGATGCTTAAAAGGGCAAAATTACTGATTGTTAGCTAAATTTCAGTAAAAGGCATCTCATAAACCATCAAACTAAAACTAAGGGCTTGTATAATGGAAACAAAATGTAGTCTTTACAATTATTTACAAACTACTCTATGCTTCTTTTTTTTACCCACTAATCAACAAATAGGGGGGGTCAATAATGACCTGTAGATTGTGGAACCAGATTTGAACCTTCCTGTATGGCGATGACTACACCGTCTCATGAGCCACGGTCACCTTTAGCATTAATAGTTAATTTTGAGCCCAGGTTGTTGGACTTCTGACTGGAACCTGGAAGTTGAAGCCACAGTGGGAACCTTCCCCGTCATCTGGTTCCAGTACAGATGTCTTTTGTTGAAGTGAGCAGTTCTTACCTTGCTGCTGACTTATTTCATCGTTAACAATATCCGTTATGTTGGTTCAATCCCAGAGATTTAGCAATGCTTTCTAGATAAACTGAAATAGGCAGCTGTCTAATCATAACGAGGCAACAGTTAGTAAGTTATGACCCTGAACAGACGATTTATTAGCTTACCTTCCATAAGATCGCTGCTGCGTGACTGCAGGACTTCCTCTGACCTGCAACACAGGCGGCCGTCTCAGTAGTGCTGGTTGATGTAACGAGGATCCGTGCAGACTGAACGTCAGTAGTGAGAGATTTCTTTTATATCTTAAAAAGCTGAATTTAGCCCCCCCCCAAGAAAACGTAAAAAGTAGCTAAAATTAACACAAAGAGATAGAAAAAACATGTTCCCTTAATTAAACAGTAAGAAGCTGAAATGATCACAAAAAGATGACTTTAGCTGAAAAAAGCCTGACTAGCTAAAAAGTTGCTGAACAAAAGCTCAAATTGGCAGAAAGCAGCTGAAGGAAGCCATAAAATCTTAAGATAGCAGAAAGAAGCACAAATACATATAAAGTAGCCCAAAAGGTCAGATTGTTAGTGAAAAAAGCAGAAAAAGACTAAAATTAGCTAAATAAAAGCTGAAGAATGCTGACATTAGTACACAGTTAAAAAAACAGAACCAGAACAAAGGTATAAAGTACAGTAAAGATTTGTGAACAGTTTAAAGGGTTTTCAGGAGGTTGAAGACAGCTCCATTTATTTTCAATGAGAAAAAAAAATGGCAGAAAAAGTTAAGTATCTCAAAAAGTACAAGTTGCTGAAAAGCCAAAAGTCCTAGCCAGAATGTCCTGAAAGAGCTGAACGTTTTGATATATAAATTATTAAAAATAACACAAAAATTGCAGAATGAGATACGAGCCAAAAAAACGAACTGAAACAAAAATGTCCATGTTTTGTTTCATATCATTCTCCCACTGGAGAATAGTTTGAGGGTCTGGCACTGATTTGCTACTTCAGTTGTTCAGCAATTTTTAGAAATGTTCCCACAACACAGTTCAGATAACCAGTTAGCCCAGGGAAGCAGTGAAACAGAAGCGCCGCACAAAAACAAACTGAAGTTAGACCCATTTTTACTTTTACGTTTGAAAATAAGGTGGATAGTGTAAACAAGCTGCTCTCTTTTTTTCTCTGGTCCTGCAGGAACCCTCCTCTTTCACACTGGAGAAAAACGAGGATGGAAAGGTGAAGATGGAGACCGGGAAGGGCAAGTGCCCCTTTGAGCCCAGTCAACATTACACAGCAGTTATGGCAGGTGGGTTCCTCTGGACGTTTGGAAAACTTTCTCAGCCTGATCTGAGACAAACGTTTCCAGAATGTAAAAAATGCTCTCCTGTTTGTTTCTTTCTTTTGCCTAGACGGTGTTCTGTACACAGCAGCCACCAGTAACTTCCTGGGAACGCTGTTCGACATCTCCAGGGAAACGGGACCGGAGCAGGGACGGATCAGAACTGAGCAGTCCATCAACTGGCTCAGCGGTGAGATGCGCATCCGTAAATTCTCATTTCCACACAAACACACCTTCCCATCCCCTCAAATAAGGTTTTGTTTCTGTTTGTGTTGATTTAGACCCAAATTTTGTCAGCTCTGCCTTCATAAAGCAGCCGGCTGACAGCAACCCAAAAGGAGACGATGATAAAATCTACTTTTTCTTCACGGAGACGGCCAAAGAGTACGACCTGTATACCAAAGTCAAAGTGCCGAGAGTGGCTCGGGTCTGCAAGGTAAGCTGTCCTTTCTCCTCCTGCCGCCATGAGAGGTGGATTTAATTCAAGGAGGCCGTGTGACGCACCGTACATGGAACTGATCTCATGTCGACCTGACCTTTAGTCTGACGTGGGAGGGATGAAGACCCTGCAGCGACGTTGGACCACGTTTCTCAAAGCCCAGCTGGTGTGCGAGGACAAACCCAGCAGTCAGCGCTACAACGTCCTGACGGACGTCTTCACCACTCAGCACACTCCTGGAGACCCCAGCAGCACCCACTTCTATGGACTCTTCACCTCCCAGTGGTGAGCTGAACAAGTCCTGAGAACTTGACCCTAAAGCTTTTTGTAATCTGCTGTATTTGGTCTCTTAGAAACATGGTTTTGCTTGAGAATGAATGAATGAATGAATGAATGAATGAATGAATGAATGAATGAATACTTTTATTTCTTTTCTCACAGGGAGCCTGAGGATGTGTCAGCTGTGTGTGTCTTCAGTCTGTCTGACATCAGCAAAGTGATGGACGGTCCTTTCAAAGAGCTGAAGAAACCTTATGATAACTGGATCAATCCCGATCCAGTTCCGACTCCAAGACCTGGACAGGTACCAACACTACCTGTTCCCATTGAAATTACTATTATTGATGATCTTACTTGGATTAGAAATATTTTTCTCCTTGCAATGTATTTATTGGCTACAATTAGGAATTCAAAAAGAAGCTTAAATTTAGTATATTTAACTTTAAAGTCTTATAGTTAGATTTTTTTTTTCTAGATTAAAAGATCCTAAGTAAAATGAACTTACTGCATGTACAGATAATTTCACATTTTAAGTACTTTTTGTATCAAATGTAGTATTTGTTTAGCTGTATTTGCAGTGTAATTCCACAGGTTAAAACATCCTTTCTTTTCTTTTTAGTGTTTGAACAATGAACTAAAGGCCGAAGGATTTGAGTCGTCCCTGAAGCTCCCTGACAAGGTGCTGACGTTTGTGAGAGACCACCCTCTGATGGAGAACAGCGTCACCGCGGCCCCCCTGTTGGTCCGGAGGGGAATCAAATACACCAAGCTGGCTGTAAAGCTGACAGGAGATGCGGAGGAGCGCCAAGCAGCATTGCTGCATCTTGGAACAGGTGAGGACTGAAAACCAAAATCTGTATCTGGACCTAAAGTTCTGTCCAAAAGTCTTGGGGTATCTCAGGTCTGGCTTGAAGTGTGGAAGAGAATACAGCTTTGTGAAGAATTCAAGCTTGAAATATGTCTAAACTAAGAGAAGGAACAGGTTTTGTCTGCAGTATTTGTTGCTACAGCTTAGCATGTTTGTATCAATAAGGTTAGCTGAAAACATCAAAGCTGATTGATGAACTGAATGAAGGGTGATGCATCTTTGCAAGACTTTTTCCTCATGATGTGTGTATCGATACCTAAACATCAATACCAGAACTTCATGCTCTAGAATCGATACTAAAACCAAAGTATTGATTTGTCAATCATTTCAGATGATATATATCATTAACAGGAACACAGTGGAAAGTAACTAAACTATTAAAATTGTGTCTAAATCATTCGTAGTTGGTAAGAACTACTTTTTCTTCCGCCTAGGTTACATGTTCTGTATTTTAATATAATACGTTCATGTAGCATAAATTAAAACTCAAGTTTTCATTTTTATATTAGTTCTTGATAAAAAGAACAATGATTTATTCAGTTTTTTTACTTCATTTTTTTATTGTTTAAAACACTATTTTTACATATCTTATGTGATTGGGTCCTCTGGTTTTTCTATTTTATTGTCTTGTCTGTATTGCAAATGAAGACAGATGAGTTTAAAATGAATAAATAAATTACTCTTGTATCCTTTATAAAGTGGTGATTTCAAATAGTACTCTTTAAAGATTTACCAGACACATCAGGTGTATTTGTATAAGTATCAGTTCTGAATCAGTATCGCTGATACCAGCCTGAGTTTCACTCGATGTCAAAATCAGAAATGAAATCGTTGATATCAAATATCACTACTTTATCCTGGTTCTTTTTTTTTATTTTAATTTTTAACAAAAAAAAAAAAAAAAAAGAAATTCAAATCAATGTTTTAGTCTTCATCTCAGTTTTGGATGATACAGAATAAAAACTCACTGAAGGTAAAGTAATTCATTCGTTATTATTCTGAAAGTTTCAGGTATGTTTTACAAAACCAAGGTGTTCAGCTGTTAAACAAAATGTCAATAAAAAAGGATTTGGAAACACTTCAGCTTCTACAGATGATGTTAAACAACCTGCACACCTTGCTTACAATAATCCAAGTGCTTAAAGAATTGATATGTCTAAATAGATTAATAAAACAATGACAAAATAATAAAATTCTCAAACTGTTTAATTACAAGGAAATTAAAAATAATAGAAAATCTGTCAAAACCTAATAAAAAATAAAGTAATAATTGGACATTATTGTTCAGGTACACATTAAATACTGTATGTACAAGAAATCCTGGGTCAAAAGAAGCATGTGAGGTGACTCTTTGGTAAAAACATGAAAAGAAGCTGAAATATTCTCTTTCAAATTGAGCTGTTTGGTTTTTCGAACTGAAATGAAAAAGTGGTAAAATGCGTAAAAATAGTAAAAATGTTTTTTTGTTGTTGCAGACCGCGGGGAGCTCCACCAGGTGGCAGTAGTGGGCCTGAACGCCACTTTACTCCAAGAGATTCCTTTGTTTTCTTCACAGGAGCCTGTTAATAATATCATCCTGCATCAGGTAAAGCATCCACGGTTCATGTGAAGCTGTGTGTTAAAGTTCAGTGTTTCTGTAAGGGTCCTCTGTGGTTTCAGGGCGCTGCGCTGGTCGGAAGCCCCCTGTCTGTGGCTCGGATCCAGACTCAAGGCTGCGCTGTGTATCACAGCTGTGAGGTCTGTGCCAGAGCCAGAGGACTGGGCTGTGTGTGGAGCTCAGAGGAAAACACCTGCCAGTCAACACAAGAAAAGTCAGAACTACAAAAACACTTAAACTAACAGCAAACTTTAAATGGATTTTAGTCAAACTCTGATTAAACAAACTTTGCATTTTTGTGTTTCAGCCCCGGTCCAGGTGATGTTGTGGATAATGCCTTAAAACACTGTCAAACACATGAAAGTAAGCCTATTATTGTGTTTTTTGTTCATTTTACATAAAATAAATATGATCAGGTAACTCGTCTGATTCTCGTTCTCACCTTCAGGTCGTTGCCACCCATCTACAAGGGAGCTGAAAGTTTCCATGGGACTACGCATCCTGCTGCCATGTGTCCAGCTGTCCCCCCGGCCCTGCAGCTGGGACCACCCCCCCCACAGACACACAAGGCAGCACAACTCAGACTTAGAAGTGACCGTCTCAGAGGACAGCCTGGGAACATATATTTGCACATGCCAGGTATGGACGAATGATAAATTCCTTCACGCCAAAGATTTTTTTAACCACACTTTGTGCTGTTTTATAGAACAAATATTAACAGAAACTACTGGTGGGCGTGTCGATCTAAGTATGGATACTAAATTGATTGATTCAGATTGATTCTTTTGTTTACACTTTATTTTTCACAAACAAAATGAAAAATAAAGTCAGTAATGCAGAGACTCCAAATTGTTACACTGCTCCCACATTCAAGTTATTTTTTGTTGTTGTTGACTTTGTTCTATTTATATTTTTGTTACATTATAGATTTTTTTGGGTATTTTGCGCTCGTGAATGTTTTCTTAAACTGTGTGTAGTAAAAGTTAATTGGGTTATTATTTTATTATTTTATACTCAGGGTGTATGAGCATCCTTAAAATGTATTAAAAAGTCTTAAATTCATGTATATAAAATTAAATTCCTTAAAAAGTCAGAAATTTGTAAAAAATTTACCAAGTTAGTCTTAAATCCGTTACACAAAGGTCCTAAATTTTGTTGTGCAGGAGGGATTAAATTTCTTCGTCTTCGCAACGCGTTTCCTGAAAACGAGGAGAAGAAATAAAAAAAGTGTGTCGTCCTGCAGGGATTTACCTGACGCTGCTTTCAGCCAATAAAAAGAACCAGAGTCACAGTTGTAGCCAATCAGAGCAGAGCAGGGCGAGTCTAACAGAATCAGAGAGCTCTGAATTTCTTTAACGCGTTTCATTGAGTGACACACGTGTGATGCTTGGTTGTAATACAGCAGAACCCCAAACATCACCTATATTTAGTTTATTCTGTCTTAAATTTCATTCAAGGTGGCGTTAAAAAGGTCTTAAAAAGTCTTAAATTCAACTTGTTAAAACCTGCAGATACCCTGATACTGTTACATTGTTGTTATTTGTTGTGGTTGAATGAATGAATGAATGAATGAATGAATGACTTTTTTTATTTCAGACAATTAACAAATTTAAATAATAAATAAAT
>JARVJO010000001.1:15745367-15756659 GCA_031762555.1 Cynodonichthys magdalenae
GGCGCTTGTGACTTCTTCTATCAGTTCAATGACTGCCATTGCAGTGGATCTTTGTGATCTGAATCCATATTGACTTTCAGAAAGCATATATGTTTGTTGTTTGTATTGTTTGTTAATACAAAACTTTTTTATTTACAATCTTTGTCCTGTGTTTTATCATAGTCAACTAACTAAAGTCAAAATCACACTATTCAATTGGTATCAATATCGGTATTGGTATCGATATTGGTATCGGTATCGGTATCGGCGATACTAGTGATGTATGAACTTGGTGTCGGATTCATAACAAATTTTCTAGTATTGCCCACCCCTAACAGAAACATGTTTTCTCTGGCATTTCTAATCTCTTTCCTGCAGGAGGGAGGACCTACTGTGAGAGACCCCACCCCCTGCCGTCGAGCAGCCTATCATCTGACATGCGAGGACCCCATTGCCGGAGGATGGGTGGGATCGACAAAAGGCCGCCACGTTTTAGCGCTGTACATCTTTTCCTTCTTCATGGGCCTCATGCTTGGTGTCATGCTTTTCTACTTTGTGAACAAGAGGAAACAACGTGCCCAAAGGCCCAAAGATTCATCAGAGAAGGGGCGGGAATTACTGGACTCCTCGGCCACGCCCCAGTCCCCCAGCAGCGCCAGCCTCATGTCCGAGGGGTTAAAGCTGACGGAAAAACGGAATGGGACAACTTCCACAACAACAACAACAACACTGCTCAGTAATCATGGCAACGGTAGTCACCATGGAAACAGCTACAGCAGCAGCCTGAATAATAGTAACCCCAGTAACGGACTATATGGCAATTGCAGCATCAGCAGCAGCGGTTTGAAGCTCAGCTCCGAAATATTAGCACCGGACAGGTTGGATGGAAGGACGAGGATGGGCGTGAGGCCTGAAGTCAGGGAGGGGGAGTCGGGGGAGGGGGATGAGATAGATAAGGGGTTGGAAGATGGGTTAGGGGAAGGGTTGGACAAACTCGAGGACTACAACCCCTTTCCGTTGTTTAGATCTTCAGCACCGCTGGCTAAGTGTGAAGAAAGCTCAATATGAAAACATTTTGCAGCGTCCAAACAAACCGAGAACCAGTGGGGATGTGTGCAAACTAAGGTACTGCCAAACGCTGGAGTTTGGGAACTGTGGCATTAAGAGATTTATGACAAGACAAGTTTATGTCAAAGCATGTTAAAAAAAAGCTTTTTATGTTCGATACACAACACAAATCATAACTGTGTGTGATAAGACCACTTATTGTTAGTCACTCAGGAGAGCCACGGTTTAAAGACTTTGGATGTAAATATAAAATATAAATATAAACAGTCAACTAAACTGTGAAGACAAGAAATCAAAGATGAAATGTCTACATGTGTAGACGTGGAAAAGCCATATTTTATTGTTGTGCTTTCTCTCGTTTGCTTATCCTGAAGGAACTGCAAAGGAAAAGTGCACTTTTGTCTCAGCATCTTTCTCGTCAGTCAATATCTGTGACCCACCTGCTCATGTCACAAACCTGGGTTTTATCCACCAAAGGACCGGTCCGCTATCAGTAACGCCGCTCTGCTCACGGGAACTAAATATGGAGAGACGTCTCATCAAAAACTATAGAATCATAACGTCTCTGAAAGCTTAAGGAGGTCAAGACAGGGCTGTTCCTGCAGCCGTTCTCAAGAGGCTCAAAGAGTCAAGAACAATGATCAGTTATTACTGAGACAGAACAAAAGTCAGACATTACTCAAAAGATTTCAGTCTCAGAGAATGGACCTTGAAGCCACTTTCACCTCATTTTTTGAGTGGATGTGAACATAAATGTATTGTTGTTTTTGTCATGTTTTATAATAAAACAGCTAAAAGTTCTCATGTTTCGTTACCAGTTTGTCAAAAATAGAAAACTATGTAGCAAACATAATGTTTCGTTGGATGGACCAAAATTGGTCAGTAAATTCAGCACACAAAGGCAGGTGAAGATCTCTGCTGCTGTGAATGAATACATGTGCTTTAAGAGACATAAAATCC
The DNA here is from genome assembly GCA_031762555.1 of Cynodonichthys magdalenae. NCBI lineage: Eukaryota > Metazoa > Chordata > Actinopteri > Cyprinodontiformes > Rivulidae > Cynodonichthys > Cynodonichthys magdalenae. The sequence goes on from JARVJO010000001.1 coordinate 15,747,375, forward strand.
TTGGACCTTGTCTACATGGTAACTTTGTGTTTGTAAAATATTTTTTTATTTGCTGTAGTAACTATGCCAGGCCTGTAGATGGCGCTGTAATGCTGCATCAACAGATCAACTCATGATACTACTGTTAGAATTAAAATTATCACAACAAAAGTCATGTAAAATTACCCAACATGTTAAATCTGTGACCAAACAAAAAATTCTTTGCATTTTGTATTTTGAACTTGATATGCCCTGTTTATATTGAACATTTTTAAATATTTCAACTACTACCCCTGGTGACTTCAACTTGCGAGCCTGGTAGTTTTATAAATTTATCCAACATGAGTAAACAGGAGGTGACTTTAATCTCAACCATCAAGTAATTCACTCGGCCTTTTGTAGCCAAAAAGTCTGAAGTCTTGCTCATAAAGCTTGTACAGCTTCCTCCTGTCCTCCAGGGACACATTACTGAACCAGTTCTTTACAGAGTCAGGAGACGTCACATTTTCATAAACAGGAGGAAACTTAATATCGTCCTCCAGCTTCAACATCTTCAGCAACTCTTTGGCGTCATCCTGAAGAGTCTCCTGATGCCCAATAAAGTCATACCTGAAAAGAAAAAAACAAAGTTTAATTTTCTTATGTTTTTAAACTGATCAACAGTTTAATCCTTGAAGACAGAGAGGAACTCACTTTATGAGACAGGGGCGACAGAGGCGATACATCTGCCTCCAGTGAGGCTCAAAGGGTTGCTTCTTCTCTGTCTGTGGGTCCAGTAGGTGCTGAATGAAGCTGTAAAATGAGGGATGAATGCCTAACTTCAGTGCCGCCTTCTCTGTTTTCGGTGGATCAGGCATTTTGTCGTGGCGACGCAACATCTCCCGACCAAAGTTCTCATAGAAGTATGAATCAGGGCGATGGACGAACTTGTCTCGGTAAGCAGAGATGAGACGAACAAATGGGTCTCGAACAAACAGGAATTTGGTGTAATGCTTCAGTTTTACCTTGAAGAGCAAATAAATACACATCTATTATCTACCATATTTTTGATTTTAAGTCAAAGTTTAAAACAAGTGGAAGGACTGACCTTTATTTCTGTTCTTGAAAAGGAATTCAGGAGAGTAAATTTGTTTGGGAGGTGAACTAAGTTAGGATCTACAGAAACAGGGTCAGGATAGGGTTCACTCTGATTCAGAACAACCATTACTCTTTTCCAATTGGTACACGCCACCTGCAGACAAGATGTGGGTCAGAATCTTCACAAAGCACAAAAATATCTGTGTGCTTTAGCATCTCTGTCTTTTTAACTAAATATGAGCATTAAGGGAAGAGAGAGTCCATTGGATTGATCAAAGGTTGGAATGAAGAACATAAATTTGGCAAATAATAGCCTGTTGTTTATTCTAGTCCAAACAGTCCTTTGCAATAATGATTTTGCACACAATAACCATGAGAGTTTAACGTGCAGTAAATTAAGTTCTTTACAGGTCAGGTTAGGGGTGAAGGGTCTCCCTTAACCTGACCTGCTACAAATAACAATAGATTGTTGATATATTGTGTTGCCAATAAAACCAGTTAAATTAGCCTACTGCAAAAAAAAATCAAGAAGCACCAGAAACCTGCCAATTTCACAACTGCACAATGCCTATTTTTGGCCAACAGAGACAAAATTTAAATTAGTTGGGTGATATTTGGTGCCCATACCACAATCTATTATACCCTAAATGTTGTCTGACAGGTCAGATCTGTTTTGGCAGGTAAAAAGGGTCTTACTCATTGACTGGTGCTGAAAATCAAGGTTGATTGAAAGGTTGATTTGTGTGTAAGTGACAGATGGTGCATACATCACCTTGGGAACGTAACAGTAGATGATGCCATGATGATCATCCACAATGAAGTTTTTGAACTCTTTATGACTTATATCTTTCAAACTGTGCTTTCCATCCAGAAATGCCTCTGGGTCTCCAAAACATTGTTCCTGCATCAGCTTCTGTCTTAGTTCCTGCAGCTGATGAATCCTCCCTGGTATAATAATAATAATAATAATAATAATAATAATAATAATAATAATAATAATAATAATAATAATAAACATATTGCCTGGGATAAGATAACAACAATTTGTTTTTGCAAAGGTTTAGTGACCTAAAGAGACATGTCCTCATCATTAACCGTAATCCACTAAAACAATAACAGGTGTTGGTTTAAATTCTTGCATGTCGCAATAATTTCACAATCATCTAAACTACAAAGATGAAAACAAGACATGCATCCTTACGGTTTCTATGAACAGAAAAGGGTTAGACAGCAGGAACAATAGGAATTGTAAATACATCTTACCTCTGTTGTTTAGGACCGTTCCGTGAAAGAAAAACAGTATCACAATAAATAATCCAGTAAGTCCAAGGAGCAGCAGGAAATCTTTCCGTCTCGCCATCTGAAGTGAAGCAGCTCGAGCTAACCAACCAAAATCATCCACTGAAAAAAATTTAGAAACTTCTTTAGGTCTTTTTCTTTTTTGTTAAAATACAAAACACAAAACATCCATTAGTTATGCATTTGGATTATTGATTTTCCTTTAGAATTTTAATTGAATATACAAAAAATAACAAAAATGATTTGCCTACAGTACAACTGTTATTAATATATAACTAAGTCAAAGTTTCATTACTCACCGTGACAAGTTCAAAAAAAGATGGTCTAATTTTATTTGTGTATCTTCATTTAGGTTGGACCACCCAGACGCTGCTAGAAGAAATTCTTAATAAATTACTGAGTTTCTAAATTTGGTTTCTTTAGTTCCTTCTTGTAGCAAAGCGACAAGTCAGCTCCTCAGCTCAGAGTTTATCTATCTTCACTCCCGGCACATCTTTTTATATAATTGGAGCATGATTAATCATCTACTGGAATCTTGATGAAAGACACGTAGTAGTGGTTTGTTCCCTCTTAATGCCCGGAGCAGGAAATACAAGAAAAACATGAAAACTATTTACATGTGAGCAGCCGTCTAAGAGCTTGTGCAACTTTAATGTTGGAAACACTAGCAATAAGCGGTTGGATCACATGTGTCGCACACGAGGCCCACGAGCATCTCAAAAGGCCAAATGTGGCCTGTTATCTTTTCTCTAGGTACTCCTGATTCCTACAGATTAAAAACATAACTGTTAGGCAGCTTGGTCTAAACTGTCCTGTTTGTCTCCCTGCTCCTTCACACTTTGGTTTAGACCACAGTTCCTAAACACAGATTAGAGCCATGTCACCCTCAAACTCTCCTTTCAGTTTGCATCGTGTCATTAAAGTTTATTATCATGTCCTTTCCTGAGGGTTCACACGTGACAGTCCAATATTAAAGTAATAAAAAATACTCCTTCCATGTGGAGATGATATCCTGTGGTCCTTCCAGTGGAATTTTAAGCCATTTTCATCTTCTTTAAGTTTCAACACAGCTAAATTGACACACTGTATGTGGTTGAAACCAGTTTGTTCACATGTGCTGAGCTGACATAGTCATTTAATGTTTTCAAAAATCCAGGGTGAAGATCTCACTTATTATTGGTTACCTGTTTAAATAAAGGAAAATAAAAAGATCCCCATTATTGCTCCCTTCTTTGGTAACTCACCTGCAACTAATAGTTCCTCTGCGTCTGGCTTCAGTGGGTGCTGTCTCTGAAGTGATATAAAAGCAGATTTAGTTGTTTGGATTGGCAAAATCTGTTGTGGTTAAAAAGTTATCAACACAGAAAGTTGCAACAACAACTGAGAATTTTGCCTGTGTGCTGACCCTGAGTAGCACATGGAGGGATATCGCTAAAAGATATTGCCAGTCTGATCATGGCCAACGATTTCTTTGACAACTATACACTGAATGACCACCCTATCATTGGAAAAGTTTGACTTTGATCCAAAATGGCAGCTTTCAAGGCGGTGGCCATATTCCGAACATAACCTAAATGATAGGTCCCTTCACCCACTATTTGCTGGGGTTTCCAGACTTATTTTACTTTTTTTTTTTAAAATATAGAAGTATGTCCTGTGACTTTTGACTCACCCTGCTCTCTGAACTAATCTATTTGAATGTGCACACAGAGTCATTTATTCCTGTGTTCTCACTTCTATGGACTGCTCAAGAGTTAACTTAACTGATCTTTCACTTTTATATTAATTCAGCTTCAGAATAAAAGTCCACCTCTACAACATGGGCAAAACCAAAGAGCTGTCTAAGGATGTCAGGGACAAGATCATAGACCTGCACACGGCTTGAATGGGCTACAAAACTAAGATGCTGGGTGAGAAGGAGACAACTGTTGGTGCAGTAGTAAGAACATGGAAGAAATACAAAATGACTGTCAATTGACATCAATCTAGGGCTTCATGCAAAATCTCACCTCGGGGATATCCTTGCTCATGAGGAAGGTGAGATCAGTCTAGAACTTGTTAATGATCTCAAGGCAGCTGGGACCACAGTCACCAAGAAAACCATTGATAACACATTACACCATAATGGATTAAAATCCTGCAGTGCCCGCGAGGTCCCCCATACCATTTTGAACATCCCATTTTTTTATTCTACAGAGCCATGTACTGTAAAATCCTGAGTAACAACCTCCTTCCCTCTGCCACGATAGGTCTTGGTTGGGTTTTACAGCACTGACCCAAAACATACAGCCAAGGCAACAAAGCAGTGGCTTAAAAGGAAGCACATCATGGAGTGGTCTAGCCAGTCTCCAGACCTTAATCCCATCGAAAACCTACAGAGGGCGCTGAAACTCCAAGTTGCCAAGTGACAGCCTCAAAATCTTAAAGATGATCTGCAAAGAAGAGAGGACCAAAATAACTGCTGACGTGTGCAAACCTTTAATTTATACAAAATTTAATGTGTTGAGGTGCTGTGGTCACATAAAGCTGAGGCTGCAGGTTCAAACCCAGGTTGCATCAAAATAGTTTTATAAATTTGTCCATCATGAGTAAACAGGAGGTGACTTTAATCTCAACCATCAAGTAATTCACTCGGCCTTTTGTAGCCAAAAAGTCTGAAGTCTTGCTCATAAAGCTTGTACAGCTTCCTCCTGTCCTCCAGGGACACATTACTGAACCAGTTCTTTACAGAGTCAGGAGACGTCACATTTTCATAAACAGGAGGAAACTTAATATCGTCCTCCAGCTTCAACATCTTCAGCAACTCTTTGGCATCATGCTGAAGAGTCTCCTGATGCCCAATAAAGTCATACCTGAAAAGAAAAAAAACAAAGTTTAATTTTCTTATGTTTTTAAACTGATCAACAGTTTAATCCTTGAAGACAGAGATGAACTCACTTTATGAGACAGGGGCGACAGAGGCGATACATCTGCCTCCAGTGAGGCTCAAAGGGTTCCTTCTTTTCTTTCCGGGGGTTCAGTAGGTACTGAATGAAGCTGTAAAATGAGGGATGAAAACCTAACTCGAAGGCTTCCTCCACGGTTTTTGGTGGAAAAGGCAGGTTGTCGTAGCGAAACAACATCTCCCGACCAAACTTCCCATAGAAGTATGAATTGTTGTGCAGGAACTTGTCTCGGTAAGCAGAGATGAGACGAACAAATGGGTCTCGAACAAACAGGAATTTGGTGTAATGCCTTAGTTTTACCTTGAAGAGGAAATAAATTCACATTCGTCATCTAATTTATAAGTTTGCTTTTAAGTCAAAGTTTAAAACAAGCGCCAGAACTGACCTTTATATCTGTTTTTGAAAATGAACTCAGGAGAGTAAATTTCCTTTCGTGAACTGAGTCAGGATCGACAGAAACAGGGTCAGGATATGGTTCACTCTGATTCAGAACAACCATTACTCTTTTCCAATTGGTACACGCCACCTGCAGACAAGATATGGGTCAGAATCTGTAACCATGCTGGCACTTTGTCATGGTGAGGATACATGAGATGGTGCATACATCACCTTTGGAATGTAACAGTAGACGATGCCATGAAAATCATCCACAATAAAGTTATCAAACTCTTCATTGCTTATATCGTTCAAACTGTGCTTTCCATCCAGAAATGCCTCTGGGTCTCCAAGACATTGTTCCTGCATCAGCTTCTGTCTTAGTTCCTGCGGCTGATGGATCCTCACTGCTTTAATAACAACAGAGTTAGTCTTCTTTACTTTATAAATGCTTCCATATCTACTTTTAAAGCTAAAAACTTTCCTTTTTGATAAATCCTATAGTTAGGCTTAGGTTTCCTAAGTTATTCCTTAGTTCTGCTGCTATTGGCTTAGACTGCTGGAGCACAAACTGACCACATTTCCTCACTCTTCTGCTGTCTTTAATCACTCTCCTCCACATGTTTGTTGTAATTATTTCTATCAGTAATCTGTTTTCTTTGTCTTTCTTCCAGAGGAAAATACACCTGGACCAGTCCTTTCCTCTCCTCCAAACCCAGCTGGTCGAGGCAGATGGCCGCCTGTCCTGAGCCTTGCTCTGTTGGAGGTTTTCTTTCTGTTAAAAGGGAGTTTTTCCTCTCCACTGTCACCACTGTGCTGCTCAGGATGGGAGACTGTGATGAAGTGATTTAACACAATCTGTTGGCTTCTTTAGATTGATTGTTTTTTCTACAGTGCCCTGAGATTTAATGTGACTTGGTTCTATATAAATAAACAGAAATAAATTATTATCAGTATTATAGTCTAGGATAAGTTGACAAATATTTGATTGTTGCAAAGGTTCACTGAGCTAAAGAAACAAACTATGAATGTAGTCCATAATGATCTAAAGACAATGATGGGTGTGTTTAGACTTCTTTATTCAAGCAGTGAAGCGTAAAAGTTCAAACAAGACACATATCCGTATCCTGACCAAGAACAGGAAAAGCTTCCAGAGCAGGAACAGAGAGAATTATACATCTTACCTCGATTTTCTTGAGATGTGTCCCTTCTGTAAGAGAAAAACTTGATAACAAGAATTAATCCAAAAATTCCAAAGGGCAGCAGGAATTTGTTGCATGTTGCCATGGTGTCTGAAATGAAGCTGAGGATTCAGAAACATCCACTGGGAAAAAATGAAATAATTTACCACAAGTCTTTTTACATTTTTAATTAAAATACAGAAGACATGCTAACAAAAACTGGCTCATTGTTTTTTTCCCTTTAATATGATAATTTAACATACAAAAACGCAACATTGTTACAAGATTATGTGTATTTGTCTCGTAGCAACAGAACTTTCAGTGAGCTGTAACTCTGTTGTTTTATTACTCACCGTGAAGTCTACAACAAGACGGACTGATTCTCTGGCAGCGTGCTGCTTGTTGCTGTGCAATCACTCGCAGCATGAGTGATCTGTGTAAAGCCAAGAACAAAACAAACAGAAACAATAAGTGAATATTGACCCAAGAACGTCACCATTTCAGTTGTACCACTCAGACATTATTAGAAGAATTTCTTCACAAAGGTTAAAGTCACTGGATTCAGTTTCTTTAAATTCATCCCTGCTCCTCAGCACAGGTCTGACATCACCTACAGAACTGCTCATGTCATGGTTACACAACATGTCTGCTGTAATCTTGATGCATGACAGGGTGGGGTTTGTTCAGTTTGTTCTCATCGCCCAAAAGGAAAATTATGACAAAGTCATGAAAACAATCTACACATGAGCAGCCGCCCAATGTTTTGTCCAACTTAGGTTTCTGTAACACTGCAAACATGGCAAAAAACACTTTTTTATAAAAACAGACACACCTGAAGTGACAAAGGTTAAATCAAATCCAAAAAATATTGGACTTTCTCACTTCATGACTATATAAATGCTGGGGGAGGACTGCAAAAGAAGCAACCAGCATATTCAGATAAAAAGTGTTTCATGTTTCAAATATGAGTTGATAATAGTTTTTGTCTGAGTTGTAGCCACGTTTCACAAACTCAGTTACTGTCAATGTTATATTAAGCATTAGCCTAAACCTTCTCATTTCATCACAACTGAGTATTAAGGTCAAGATATGTATATTTATGATAAAAAAAGTTGTAATTTTACAACAATAAAGTCATATAACATATGACCTGAATAGAGTCATAATGTTATGAGAACTCCTGCATGATAAAGCAGTTTCATCACTGTGTTGAAATGAGACATGTTGAGCATCTTGAGAAGTTATATTTTAGTATCACTTTAATTAAAAAGGAATACCTACGGTCTTTTACCACATCAGCAGCTGGTCACTCAGATCAGGCTGTTGAAGCTTTCTTCTCATTAAAACAACTTTTTTCTCGTAATTTACAGATTTCTTCTGGTATTGTGTCTTTATTCTGCTAATATTGTGACTTTCTCATAATTTTTATGACTTTATGCTTGTATTGTTTTGATTTTATTCTCATGTTATTTCGATTTTATTATTGTGTGACTTTATTCCCATAATATTATGATTTTTTCCCACAATATTTTAACTTTATTCTTGTAATATTATGATTTTATTTTTGTAATTTAAAAAAAATTCTCTTAGTCTGGCCAAATACTCTGTTGTAATTTTCTAGCGTGTTCCTAAAAGATAAAAAAAATCTCAGTTTGCAAAGTAAGTAACTTCCTGACATAACTGTGCTCTGAGGTTGGGCTGAAAATGAAAAGAAAATAGATTTTTTTTTTAATTATTTGGAGCTTTTATCTGAACTTTACCACTGTCTAAATGAGTACATACCCAGTACCAATAAGTCATTCTTGTGATACTTGTAAAAAAAAATAAAGAACAATAATAAAGAATTTTCTCACTCACCACCAGGAGGCAGTGTTTCATCATTAAGGTAAAAACGTGCATTTTCATTTTATCTCAGTTCTGCTTTGTTTTGTCTAGTTTTCTTTATTAAGTGATCCCATTGAAATCAGTGGCATTAGAAATGTTTTTTTTTGGTGACTATTAGTTCTAGTTTGTATTCATCAGAAGGTTTCTTCCAAGTAAAGTGAACATCAGGGAGGTTTATTGAACTGTAGGTAGAGAAACCAATAAAACAAATATGACTCGAACTGCTTCCTGTTTATTGTCTACAGATTTTGTTTTACTCACATATTCATGTTTATTTTGGGAATCCCCAAAACAACAGATATTATAAATTTCTGCCTTATTTTTAAATGAAACTAAATTTAAAGCCTGTACTGTCCGTCCGTCCGTCCGTTTTCTTCCGCTTATCCGGGGTCGGGTCGCGGGGGCAGCAGCCTAAGCAGCAGCCACTTGGGCCAGCTCATCTGGGGGAATCCCAAGGCGCTCCCAGGCCAGCTGAGAGACATAGTCCCTTCAGCCTGTCCTGGGCCTTCCCCTGGGCCTCCTCCCAGTGGGACGTGCCCGGAACA
>JARVJO010000001.1:15759162-15770289 GCA_031762555.1 Cynodonichthys magdalenae
TAACATTAACAATAACACTGCTAACAATAACAATAACACTGCTAACATTAACAATAACACTGCTAACAATAACAATAACACTGCTAACATTAACAATAACACTGCTAACAATAACAATACTGCTAACAATAACAATAACACTGCTAATATTAACAAATACACTGCTAACAATAACAATAACACTGCTAACAATACCAATATAACTGCTAACAATAACACAGCTAACAATAACAACACTGCTAACAATAACAATAACACTGCTAACAGAGAACGAAAACCAAATCACTCTTGTACCCTTTTCTTATCAGACACATATCAAATGGGTGGCCCTTATTTAATGGCTGTTTGCCTATTTAACAACATTTTTAAATAGCAGAGGAGGGGGGTGGTTCTTAGTGTGTGGGCGGAGTTTGTCTTAATCGTGATTGACAGAGTTCTTGGGTGGGCAGGGTTCGTCAAAACCGTGATTGGAAGGATTGATTTGTTTTGTGGGGCAAATTAAAGGATGAAGTAATGGCAAAATTATTGTGAACATGTAAATACAATTTATTGACTTCAAATTTCACACAGGTAGCACCTTCCTGTCTGGATTTATGACTAATATTAATATTCATTGTCAAAAATATTTTTTTCTAGGCAGGTTACAGCTGTTTTGACTGAGTCGATTTGTTACACATCCCTCCACATGTACAGTGTTCAAATTTTGTGAGATTAGCATCTTCCTAACTCGTGTTAGGACTAAAATTAATATTTATATTTATAATATAGGCACTTTCTGGCCATTTTGACTGAGCTTCACGTCCCCCCAGCTGCCCAGCGTTCATCCAACCGAATCGTTAAACTAGTCAATCCGACCAATTCCATCTCTTATAAACTCCTCCCACACATCAAGAAACTCCCACTTAGTGACTGCTGAGACCCTCTTCTCTTCAAAGCTTGCAAATTTTGACTCTTTTGTTTTTTCTGTAGAGCCTCTTCTCCCTCTGCACCATGGTTTTTTCAGTGACCAGAAATTTCCCTAAACTGCTGATTTGAATTAAATATGTGTCATCTAGACTCATCATTCTTGTTTTGCTTTGTTGTGGGGGCTTTTTATAGCATCTTCCTCTGTTTTTTTTCTGTTGTAGATGTTGGCAAGAAGCAAGTAGAAATAATGGGCATGCCTTCTTTTAGAAAAGAGTGGTGACTGTCAGTGACTCTATGACTATTGTATTCATTGTCTGATTGCATGCATCATTTTCTAATGTCTTTACCATGATGGTTTAGTTCCAACACATGTACCATACCATACTTACTATTAAGGTATCAAGTCATGTTCATGACATTGACCAGCTCCCTTAAAGTGTTTACATTAGTCACTAAATATTGATCCTTTTAGTTTTCCTAATTGTTATATAGTTTGACTCTTTATACACCTTTCTTTATAAATTCTGATTTAAAAATAAGGTATTTTCCACAGCGTTTCCTGTTCATTTACAATAACCATATTTGGAAAATGACCTCAGCACTGGATTGAACAAACTGGGTTGTTTTATGTCTTCCTCTGACTCAAGGCTGCAGCTTTTGTTTGTCAGAAAAAACAAAATTAATTCAGTTATCTCAGAACAACAACGCAGCCTGTAAGGCTCATCATTTTATTAGTTCTTGTTTTACAGATGCTTGTTCCAATTTGTTCTTTCTTTCTTCAACATCACCCCTCCCCTTTGTTTCTCTCCTCTCTCTATCCTCCTCCACAGTGGCAGTGCCAGTAGGTGTTGCTGTGGTGAGTGTTTTTGGCCTTGTCTTCACTGCGTCAGCTTTCGCCTGGATCTGTTGCCAGCGCAAAAACACCAAGTCCCAGAAGACCCCTCCCTACAAGTTTGTGCACATGCTTAAAGGGGTTGACATCTACCCAGAAAGCCTGAGCGGCAAGAAGAAGTTTGCAGCACCCGCCACCCCAACAACCGCTGACAGCAGTAAAACCGACGTCAACGGAAACTGCCAAACCACGCCGATGAGTCCTTCTAGTGCTGATAAACTGCCATCGAGTCCAAATGGCTCCAGACCGGCCATGCATCTTGATCTTGAGAAGCGGGATCTGAACGGCAACTTTACCACCAAACCTTTCCATCACCATCACCAGAAGGTGAGGAGCTCTCCAGACTTGGAGCTGCCCTCTCCCCATGCGGGGTTCACCCAGCCCGGTGTGACGGACCGCCACGATCTGACGTCGCCTTCCAGCGCTCTGTCCAGCCAAGCACCCACCCCGGCTGTGGACAGGCCCCAGGGAGAAGAGAAGGAAAGTGGTCTGGGGACCCTTCACTTCTCTCTTGAGTACCAGGCAGAGAGGAAGGCATTCATTGTTCACATCAAGGTACTGCATGAATTTATGCTGGTACTTCATCACATTTATTGATAAATATTCATAAAAAAAACAACCTGTTTGACTTTTTCATCCAGGAAGCGCATGGTCTGAGCCCAACCGATGAGCAGTCACTTACCTCAGACCCCTACATCAAGCTGACCCTGCTACCAGAAAAAAAGCACAGAGTGAAGACCAGAGTCCTCCGGAAGACTCTAGACCCTGCCTTCGACGAGACCTTCAGCTTCTACGGGATCCCACTGGCTCAGGTGTCTGAGCTGGCCCTTCAGTTTATGGTGCTGAGCTTCGATCGGTTTTCTCGTGACGAGGTCATCGGAGAGACCCTGGTACCGTTGTCTGGGATCGACTTGTCAGAGGGACGTGTCCTAATGAGCCGAGAGATCATCAAGAGGAATGTTAAGGTAAGCAGCAGAAAACAAAAGATTTGTTTTTCTCTCATTGTTTCTGGAGGAGGAGGTTAGTTTTCTTTCAGCAAGAGATTGCTAAAAAATACCAAATAGTACATCTTAAACTTGTAGAAGAAACTGCTGTGCACATTTAAATAACTTTATTTAAAATTCTTTTTCCAAAAGTGATTCATCATTTGCCTCATTATAACCTGCTGTATAATAAAACAAAACAAAAGGCTGATGTGGCAAACTTACAGAAACTCAGGGAGATCGCAGGAGAAAACAAACCACACGCTGATACTCCACTGATGTGTGAGGTGAAACTGATGGGATACGTGACCAGAAACTGATGAGGGTAAAGGGATACTGTGATAAAGGAAACAGGAGCAGGTGTAAGTGGGCGTGGCATGCTGACTCAGGGAGCAGACCAACCATGGAAAAGCACTGAGTGAAGGGTTTGATGGCACAGATAGAAACATAAACACTAAAACACAGCAGGGACAAAATAATAAAAAGACAAACAAACAAAAAAACGGAAGCTAAAACAGAAAGTACAAATATGTCACAAAAACAACCAAAGAACACAGATTATGACACCTACTGTTTCTAAAAGTGTTTCCACTTACACAATAACAGGACCGACCCTTGTGCAGTTTTCTGAATCTCACTGTCACTTTACATCCATTCACGAACCAAATTAAATCATTTTGTCTTTGATGTTATTTTTTTATCTTTAGAAACCAGATTGTGTAATTAAAATAGATAACAACATAAATCATTTGAATCAGAATTTACCTGACAACATCTGCTGACATAATGAGGAACATCTGGACATGTTAACCAGCAGCTGTGGACTGAAGCAGCTCTAGGGGGGGGGGGGGGTCCATGGGTATAAGATCTACTCAAAACTATTCCAGTCAGTTGAAAAGCATAAAATCCAACTAAATCAACCATACGCTGATAAAAAGTTACAAAATATGTTTTTTCATCCGCCATTTGTGGCACCGCCTAGATGGACAGCGCCCTTAGCTTTTGCCTAAAGTGCCTATGCCACCAACCAGTCCTGCACAGTAATAGTCAGTACTTGATTATTCTTAAAGTTCTATATATGTAGATTATTGTGCTAAATCCAATTTATTTATATTTTTGCCATCTGATTACAAAATTTCTACCTTAAGCTGAAGACATAAAGCAGTATTATTATTTTACATAACAAAACTATTATTCTAACATTCTTGCCTGGAAGGTAACACAAGGGTTAAAATTAAATGAAGTCAGTAGAGAAATCAGATATGAGGTATAGCTCTCCGTGGAGACAGAAAGGATCTGTGTCAACGTCACATGTATGGATTTGAAAGCTGACACTGAAGTGCTTCAGTGAACTGCAGTGAGCTGGTTTTCATTTGTCCAGTCGTTTATTTCATTCTTTTTAGCTAAATCCCATCAAATTCTATCAAACTCATTTAAAAAAAAATCATATTTAATGCATATCCAAAACATGTTAGATGATTACTACACAAATCCAACTATGTGAGATTTGAATAACTAAATATGTGGCTGACTTTATTTGTTTGGTTTAATACCCGGGTGGTGTAATGAGCACGTTATGAATCTGTCATTAACTTCCTGTTTCGGACTGAGCCTGCCTTGTTTGTCTCATTTCCATAGTGATGTTCTTCCTTTTAGTTACCTGCAGCACTGTGACAGTTAATATTAAACTGAACTGTGATGATGATGGAAATGTAAAACTGTGTCTGCTGCTTTATTTTGTGGTCTGTGGTTTGGCACACATGAGCGTCTCTCGTGTTTCAGGTGGACTGATTTATAGATATTGTTTGCTGCCTATAGGCGAGTTTTGTGTGGATGAGTTGGGAGTTGATCTGCTCACACCCAGTCTCAGGAGGATTACAAGTACATTTAATGGTTCTTAAATATGATATGGGATTCCAGAGTTGAGCTGGGAAACGGGAGTCAGAATCCGAGAAGATGTTTCGTTCCCTCCCCCCGCTGAACACTTTTCGTGCTTTTTACCAATGACAAGATATTTCTTTACCCCTCCTCAGCTGTCTTTATGCTGAGTTCAGTTAGATTTTTCAATTCTGTTTCCCGTTTGCGTCCCACAGGAGAGAAGTCTCCACTTTTTATGTTTGCCTGAGACAGTTTTTGTTCAGTTAGTTGAGAATCAGTTTTCTAATCAGAGACATCCTTGCTGTGGTTTATTTTTTATTTAAATTTTTAGTAGGTTTTATGTGGCAAGTGAAAAAAAGGAGAACATTTTTTAAAATATAGATATATCAGATAAAATAGCTGTTATAAGCTGAAAACATGGATTTTTCTTTCAGAATTCCCAGAATAGCTTTTCCAGTGCCCATAAAATATCTCGTATTTGGTGTCGTTACGTCTTTTATAATGCAGCCTTTCACCAGGAGGGTGGTGGCTTTCTGTGACTGGATGGCGGGTGTTTTTTTCCCACACAGCTTTGTGTGGGTATGTGTGAGCACAGACCAGCGCCTGGAGCCAGTGCAGCTTTTAGTGAGCAAACTCTCCACGCCAGTGTAACAGGGAAAAGCAGTTTTTGTGCATCGGTACAATCCCATCTGTGCTGGGAGATTTGAATATCAGCTCAGGGAAAAAATTAAATGAAATCTAATTTCCATAACAGCCAGATGAAAAATCCTGTCAGGTGTGATGGCAGAATCTCAGGCACCAAGACTCATGGTGGATTTAGACATGTGTGTTTGGAGGAAAAGATAAGGGATTTTCAGGACATCATTTGTGCACAGATTTATCCTAACATTTGGAACATAAACACTGTATGTGTGGTCTGGATTAGTTTGTTATTTAACTGTTTAAAATCAAGATATTTACAATTTGTACACAAGACAATAAGTACCTATACACACTCAAAAAACAGTCGTGTTGGATTTACTTAACCAATTTACATCAACTAGTTCCATTCAACAGAACTGAGCAAATGTAAAGTGATTTTTCCATTTACTTTAAAAGTACATGTAAAGTAAATGTGTAACATTTACTCAATTCAGTTGAGTAAAACCAGCTGAC
The DNA here is from genome assembly GCA_031762555.1 of Cynodonichthys magdalenae. Taxonomy (NCBI): domain Eukaryota; kingdom Metazoa; phylum Chordata; class Actinopteri; order Cyprinodontiformes; family Rivulidae; genus Cynodonichthys; species Cynodonichthys magdalenae. The sequence continues at coordinate 15,764,977 of JARVJO010000001.1, forward strand.
ATAATTAAGTAAATTCAACACAACTGTTTTTTTGAGTGCAGGAGTGGGCAACTGAAATGAAGGGGCGACGATTTTCTGTCGACACAACCAGAGGGCCACACAACGCTGCACACTTACCCACATGTAATAAAAAATAACATTTTAAAAATGTTTGGGTATTTTTATGTTTATTAAACAAATGTACAGAACACCAACTTAATAAGCATCATGCTCAAATGCATGAATAACAGTTATACTGTTGTTTAATAAATACAAAAACAAAATGTTTGAAGCAAACAAAAAAACACTAACTTTCGTGAGATGAAGTGCAACAACATAAAATGCCTTGAACAGGGTTGTTGTAAAAAGTTACAGTTGTTTATGTACTCGTGACTTCAGTAAATTTCTCTTATTTAGCTTTGTGTAACATGTAGTTTTATTCAAATCCTTCATGGCAGGCAGCCTCTCTAAGCAGACTAAACACATTAGTTTGCCTTGAAATAACAATAATAATAATAATAATAATAATTTCTTACAAGAACCAAGTAGGTGTTTAAAAACAAATTAAAAAAATGTAAATAAAAATTGGGGAACAAGATGGCTGAGTCATCTACATGCCAGACTTTTGGTAAGAAAAACATCATGTAATAATGATTGAATTACTGGATGATTCAGCCCTTCCCCGCAACAAAACTTTTGCATAAAACATTATTAGACCCCAAAATCAAACAATGGCTTCAAAAAATAAAGTTACCTAATTGGGAAATGTCATGTCTAATTTTGTTTTGCTTATTGAGACACAGCTGGTTTTGAAGTTGCTAAATTATTCTCTCCTGTCTCTTGGCATCTCATCTCATCACCCCCTCATTTTTTTATCATCGCCTTCTTCTTCATTTCTTCCTCACCTAAGAAGTCCATGGGTCGTGGAGAGTTGCTGCTGTCCCTGTGCTACCAGTCCACCACCAACACTCTGACTGTGGTGGTCCTCAAAGCTCGCCACCTGCCCAAAACTGAAAACAATGGACCCACAGGTACGAAGACCTTGATCCCAACATTTTAGTACTTTAGGGATATTTGCAGACACAAAACTAGTTTTGCTGACAACTTTCTTCGACGTAGAAAAGAGCGGATCAGATCAAATTCATTTATCTCCTCGGCCATGCAGCCGACTACTTAAGATGCTGTGATAGTTGCTTTAATGGCAGCGCCACTGCATCAAAGTAATCTGATCAGGATGTGATTGAGGGCACTTTAGTGACAAGGGCACACACTTCTTCACACAATGTTTACTCAGCCAGCTTTTCTGATCTCATCGCTAACATCCATCACTTCCGCTCCATCGACCGGCGGATTGATTTCACCTCAGGAACGATATGACACAACTGCTCCGAGGATAGATTGTCACCAGGGCTTTTCTTGCTTACCTTCAGTATTTTCAACTGCTTTTGTCATCCGTCTCCTCCAGATCCGTACGTCAAGGTGAACATGTATCAAGGAAAGAAGCGCATCTGCAAGAAGAAGACCCACGTGAAGAAAAGCTCCCCCAACCCAGTCTTCAACGAGCTCTTTGTCTTTGATTTGCCCTCCGAAGAGGGTTTGAGGGACACCAGCGTGGAGCTGCTGCTGATGGACTCAGACAATGGAAACTCACGCAGCCCGAACGCCGCCATGGGGCGCCTGCTGCTGGGCACGTCTGCTGCGGGAACCGCCGGTGAGCACTGGAGAGAGATCTGCGACCACCCGCGTCGCCAAATTGCCAAGTGGCACGTCATGGCGGAGGATTAGAAAAGCTGGGTTCTGTCATCCATGTCTGACCTGGCTCAACCTCGAAAGGCCTGAAATGAGGATGGGCAGGACGAGATGTCCTGCAGGCCATATTGGACTCTAAGTGGTGGGGTGGGGGGTTTAAACGGGAACAGACTTTTATAAAGGTGAGGATAACTTCATGTGATGTCATAACAAATCTGTCATTAGTTCATATATATTTGAAGTTGATGGGGTTCAGGTGGAGCATGTTGAAGGTGACCCCGCAGCTTTAAATGATCCCAAAGATCATCACTAAGAATCACTTGGGTAACATCAAGCATCATCACCATGGCAACAACCAACTCGTCACTGTAAATGTGTGCAGTGCAGAATGTCTTAAATGTTGCTTTTACTTTCCTTTCTTCCTCATCTCCTTCTTCTTCTGCAGCTCTTCCTCCTATAGATAGTAACTTATCATCATATAAAAAAACAAACAAAATCAACCACATCTGACGACACTGTAAAAAATGTGGAATATTTAAAGTTTATTTTATAATGACAATGTTTTCTTTTTAAATATGTAAAATGTTTGTATTTATGTTATTTTGATTTGAATTATACTGGTTGATTTGTTGAATCTTGTTTTGTAAGTATAAGTGGTATTTCATATATCATGACTGAAACCTAAATTAGGTGGTTTGACGGCAGGCGGGAATGGACCGAGTGCACTGGGGACAAAAACTGTGAATGCATCTGTGTGTGTGTGTGTGTGTAAATGAGAGGGTGTGGGTGTAAGTCATGTTATGTTTACTGTAGGTGTTTTGTCCCCGTCACTGTGAGCACAAAAGGAGGGGAAATGTAAATGTATGTAACTTACTATAAAATATGGCAAGTTCTGAAAACAAGAGTTTTATGTTTTCTTTCATATCAATATTGTGTGTGTGTGTGTGTGTGTGTGTGTATATACTTGTTTTTGCTACAGAGTAAGGACTGTATGTTTTAACCAACAAAGTGAGGACATTTTCCCGGTTCTCACTTTCTTTGCAGCTCTACTGCACTCTACTAGTTAGGTTTAGAAGTAAGGTGTGAATTAAGTTTTGGTTCAGGTTAGGGTTAGGAATAGACTAGTAATGGTTAGAGTTTAGGAAAATGCCTTGGTTAGGCATAAATGCAGTTACAAAAATGAATGGAAGTCAATACAAAGTCCTCAGTTTGATGCATGAGGGACCATTTTTGGCATACACACATACTTGTGGGGACCAACGGGTACTGATAGGGACCTTAGTCTAGTCCCCATAGGGGGGAAATATTGTTAGTGGGTCGGTGGTTGGATTTAGGGTCAGGCATGTGAGAAATTAATGGACGTCAATGCAATGTCCCCATAAAGATATACTAGACGATGTGTGTGTATGTGTGTTTTCTAGATGTTAAATAAAACATGACATAGCTAAAAAATAAAAGGGTTTTCATCAAGGCAGGGTCTTAAAAGGATGACAACTTTTTTTTCCTTGGTTGTTACAACAGAGGGAGGTTACTGTACTTAAACATGGATTAAATTAGCATAATGACTATTGTTACTACGCTGTTGTTTATTTGAAGAATAATATAAGAACAGGAGATATTTGAGGTCAAAGGATATTTCAACCACTGAAAGACTTTAGTGTAGAAAGTCAAATCTGAATTTAGTGTCACCACATTCAGCTGCTTTATTCCTGCAAAATTTACATCACATAAAAACCTATTTTCATAATGCATGTTTTTGCACTTAATCTGTGCATCATCCCTGATTCTGAACGATGACATCACTGGGACCTTTTCCAAACAAATGATGCAATAACTGCCTGGTCTCTAAGTGCTTCAGGATGAAATCATCATGTTTGAATTTAATATCAGCTAAGTGGTTCAGGCAAAGGACAGCTACCTCAGCATGCTTCTTTCTTTCTTTCTTTCTTTCTTTCTTTCTTTCTTTCTTTCTTTGCAAATACATATTTTCCTTCCTTCCACCTTTTTTTATTATGAAGGACTTACACTGAATTACATCAGATGCTTCGTGGTGGAGCCTTGGGGGTGGGGGGTCCTTTGATGCAGTAACCTGGATGCTATAATAATAATAATAATAATAAAACACTCTCTTGCCACTTTTAACACATCTAAAACATTCATTTGATTCACGGTGAATAAATCGAGTTAATTTTTAATTCAACAACTTCTCTCAAGTTAAATTTTTAGAAACCTTAACCTGGAATTCATTTTAGCTACATCCGTCTCTTGTGACAATCATTTTATAATTACTTCATGATGGATGCAGTTGCCATGACAACCGCGGGTGACTCAGATGCATGGCTGGTAGTAATACCGCATTGTAAGCTGGCCCAGCGGGACAGTTAGCGGTTGATCTCATGAGATCAAATCAAAGAGCATCTGAAGTGATGCAGAAATAGACTCCGGCTCTGTGATTTGCTGTGATACAGTAGAGATATAAACAGACACGCTCAGACACATGAACTCTTGTAGATCAATTTGTTAGCAATCTCCTGACATCAGTGTCACTAAGCTCAAGTCAATATCAGTGGGTAGGCTGTGGAAGTTTATTTGTGTGTGACACTTTGCAGCAGAGAAATTTATCCTGAGTTAAACTTTTAAAAGAACTACATTGGATATTTTTGTTCCTATTATTAATTTTTACTTCATGGTTTTACTGTTTTTTTCACTAAAAACCATCCTGCTCTTTTTATGCCAACATTTCCTGTATTTTTTTGGTTTGTTTTTTTTTTGTAAAGAAAGTAACTTCCCTCAGTGATTACCTTTTTAGAGTTTCATTAACCCTCCAGTGGCTCATCAGACACAAATAAACACACAAACACAATTACAAAAACATTGCTTGTACTTTGGGGCCTTTGATAAACTCCTTTCATTATTTATTAATAATGATCATACACAGAATTTTCAAAATAAAATATCTTGGTAAAAATGTAACTAATTTTAATTCCTCTTTTAATTTAAATATTGGTCCTAGTGGTCCACATGTTTATAAAAATGTTCTTTCTAACTGCACATCTGTCTGACATCACAAGATTGTTAATAGCTTTCACCTGTAATTGCTGCAGTATTGCATCATAAAAGTCTTTAAAGTCATAAATGTCATTCACTCATCTAAAACATCATTTTATTTTCCTAAACCAGAAGCTTAACACTGATGATATAGTATAAATAAATAAATAAATAAATAAATGCTAACCAAGTACTGTAGCCTCTGTACTCGCGCCAGTTCATTAGAAAATTTTCCGGGTCTGACGTGGGATCATGGGCGTAAGGATCAACTGTATCCTGAGCTGCTATCTCCAAAATCGGTATTAAATAATGCGGATTCTTTTTTTTTTGCAACAAAATCCAACGCTCCTACGAAAGGTTATAAAGACGTGTGAAGACGTGCTGAAGTGGGAGTGTTGGAAATGGTAGGAGATTCTTAAAGAGTCAGAGGCCAATTTCAAAGCATTTCATAACAACTGAATGTCATGAATTTAGCCTGTTCTCTGCCATGTCAAGTCACAGCCAAGCATTCACTCATTGTTTCACCCCTCCCCTCAC
>JARVJO010000001.1:15776697-15790047 GCA_031762555.1 Cynodonichthys magdalenae
CTTATATTTTAATAAAAACCTTAAAACTATTCTGGTGTCTGGCAAGTCAGTGAAACTCGACCACTCAGTCATTACACTGAAGGTAACATAGTGGCTTGGTGGTGGCATAGAATTAAACTATGTGCCTGAAAATATATACATACCCCCTTTAAATTTCCATTCTGACTCATTAAAGTACTTTCAGCTTCATTTAGTCTTGCCTGTGCCATCTGGTTTAGGATTTAGCTTCGGCTGATTTGCCACAACCTGTTTATTTTCTAATATCATCTTTGAGCAGCATAGAAAGCTTGAAATGTACTCTGCAGACAATAACAGACCTTCATTTTTAGGAGAATATAAATTAAGTGTTAATGTCTGAGTTCAGCTTCATCTTCTCTGCGACTCGGAGCGGGGGGTGAGTCATGACCATTACTGTCCTTCCCTCCAGAGCTGTTGTAATTTTCCAGCCAGCTCCCGTTTGAAGCGATCCCTCGGTCTGTCTGTGCAGAGAAATCTGTCCCCGGAGCAGCGTGGGGATGAAAGGGATGAGTCATCATGCAAAACGCTTTCACCCAAGCAGACAATTAGTTTGAGTGAGGCATTTTTACGTACGCCCGCTATGTGCTAACCTCATGTACGTATAATGATCCAAACTGTCTAAGACTATAACTCAAATAACCAGTGGTATTTTCTTATAAAAAGAAACTAAATGACCAGCGCTGTTTACGACAAAACATGCACACTCAGGACAAATTACCTCATTAACTGGTGACTGAACACTGGCTATTAGTCAGGCTGTGGGAGTACAGATAAATAGAAGCCATTAGAAAGAAAATGGCTAATGACAGTTAATGAGTGCTACTTTAAATTAAAGCTGAAGCTCTGCTAAACATAAAAACAATCCACTTTGAAAAACAAAGTAAATTAGGTAAAATCATAATTTTATAAATTAATACCATTTAAATTAAATAAGTAATGTAAATGAAGGGATTGTAGCAGTGGCGGATCTAGGATTTTTCTGAGTACGGGGCCACAATATTCATAGAGGGGTCAACTATTTGTTCAGCATCCTTGCACACAAATCCCTGGTTTTGGTAAGGTGTATATATTTAACCAGTCGTACGTTTAAACACTTGTAATGTAATTTTAAATAGGCTTGCACATTAAATTCTCCTTACCAATTGTATATGTATTTTTACATAGATAAATATTCTCAAACACACAGCATGTGAGAGAATCCAGCCATCATTTGTGAGTTGAAAGACTTTTTTTTGCTGGATTGTTGAAATTTTAAGAAAAGAAAAAGACTTCTGTCATCTTAATTCATGCTGAACTTTTCTATTTGTTTCATTAGCGCCTCTAGTGTTTGGACATGGAACTGCACCCAGCATCACTGATTTTGGGCAAAGGACAGATGAGTGACAGGACAGGGGCACTTCAGGGGGCCAATCAAATTTCAGCAGGGACCAATGCCCTTGTTGCCCCGCCCCTGGATTGCATTTATATTTTAATGGTAATCTCCACTCTATTTTTAGTACAATAGTCACATGACGACATCCGCTCCATGTAATTTGACTAATTTTAATTTGCCAACTAGTCGAAACTTGCGTATAAACTTTGTGTGGAATATAATGCAGCGTTCATCTGTGATAGGCAGCTCAATTTAGTGAAAAGCTGAAGGTGGGCAGGCTTTTGTTCCAAGCAGCAGGCAGTCTCACTGATTAACAGCCCCGCACAGACAAACTAATCAGCTGCTTGTGCATTTAGCAGGAAAGAAAATCAGCAGTCTGACAGTGCCATCTATTCAATTTAAAAAAAATTCCATTATGTGTATTAAAATCTCTGCAAGGCTTCTGAAAGTGCTAAAAAAGCTACTCGAACAATACCCAATCACAAGACTATCCAGATCTTCTTTCATATAGAACTTTCTTAAAGAACGGATGAAAAGATGCTTGAGGGAAATCAGAAATGAGGTCATCACATGTCAAGCGGAGCTACTCGGATTAGGTTGTTTACAAATCTGCCAGAATTGTTCGCAGCAGATGTGTTGCTGATTACAGCTCAGCAGACCGCAGGGCAGAGTCAAGCTGGGTCGAGGCAGCACGGTGAAATACATCACAGGAATGTTAATAAATGATGTTTCAGTTTGTGCTGTACTGTAGAGCTTGTTCTCACTCCACAAGCTGCTTTGCCAAGACATTTCCTGGCTTCACAAATTGGAACAGAGGAAAGTAATTAAGCACGAGCCAGTATGCTATAAGCTCTGTATGTGTCGACGTTGGACAGTGGGATACTTTGTTGTGACCGTGTTATAGAAGGAGGCTGACATATTAGTTTGGGGGAAAAAGGTAAAAATTACTGTAAAAGATGCCACTTCTCACATTAAAAAAAACCCAGAGGGAAAATGTTTCATTTTTGCAAAAGAGAGAAAAGTTAGGAGACCAGGTGGGCACCACGTCAAATAAAAAAATCATCTTGTTTTGATTCAAGCCCATTAAAACTAAGACTAAACCATTAAGACTAAACTAAAGACTAAACACCTTAATTATAAAATTCAAACATGCTAAATATCACAAATCTAATTACTCAGCCCCGTTCTTGCCATCTCACCAGCGCCGTTGAACTCCATTCAAGTTTTGCTTATTTTTATTTTTTTCTTCCTGTAGATTTTTCTTCACTTGACAAATAACTTTGTGCTTCAGTCAGAAGGGAGGTTGAGTGGTTTATGTTTTTTCGGCTCAAGAGGAATTGACGATGGAATAAGGTGGGGGTTTTTTTCAAGAGAATACAGAGTTTCCTGCTGCCTACTGCTGTAATACTCTTCAAACAGGACAATCATTTTCAGAAATAAAAAACTGCATAAACTATTTATCATAATTCCAGTTTTATTTGGCCGATCAACTTGAAGAAGGTTGAAGTCTCTGCTTTGGTAACAACTTGTAACAGAGTCTCAGAGAGGCTGTGTCTTTCCGGCTAGAGTGACTTATTTTTTTAGGTCATGTGAGTCAATCATGTCATGTAATATAGTGTTGGTGTTCATAAGGTTGTAAGGTTTCATGTCCGTACAACATTCTTGAAAATCTGAATGAATATGCGTGACACACACTAAATATTTTACATTACTAGCTAACAACCGTTTATCTGAACCGCACTGATTTCCACACAAAAAAAGTGGAGGTTGAAATCATGCCAACATGGAGGATCTTGACGATCACTGTGGTTTCCTACCACAGACTAAAAACATGCATTAATTGGTAACTAAATTATCCCGAGGTGAGTGAGAGTGAATGATTGGTTGTTTGACATGAATCTGATTTCAACGAGAAGTGAAATTCATCTCTTCTAACCAGACATGCCGCTCCTTTAGGTCAGCGGGAAAAAATCCAGACAGCTCTCCAACCAATCTAAGTCCAACCTGAGGCCTAACAACCAAACAACATTCGAGCAGAGGATGTATGCGCGTTGCTATAGAAACCTCATGAAGGCCATGGGTGCTCATCCTTGAGAACAGCAGCAAAGCGACAGAGACGGCGACATCTCATTATGTCTGAGTGCGAATGGGACACACAACCAGAAGGTTAAAAGCCGATACACTGATCCGTCGCCTCTCTATGGTGCCCGTTCGCGCTCTCACACCTTTCGCTGTCATGGCAACAAAACCATGTAGTTCCTGTAAAAAAAAGGAGGGCGATAAAGAGCGAGGAACGGACAAGAAAGGAAAGGAAGGAAGAGGAGGAGGAGGAAAGTGCTGGAGCCATGAGAACAAAAGTGGAAAGGAGGGAGAATTCTCCTCCTGTCAGTCAAACAAGATAATGGGCCTGAAAAGACCAGGTCTGCATGGTGTTTCAACAGAGAACTGTCAATTTCTGTTTTTCATAGAAACGTCAGCTGTTTTTGTGCAGGTTTTCACACAAAAGGCAGTAAATTGTGCACAAAGTGTTTACGCTGAATGTCTCCTTTTGAAGAGAGAGAGAAAAAGCTGTGATAAATGGGTGTAATAGCAGCAGGCGGTCTCGAGGTTATTTTGTCTCCCTGATGGTTTGAGTCTGCAGAGATCACAGCTCAGGAGGCAAACAAAGAAACAAAAAACAAGATGACAAGTTGCAATTAATCATTTTCTCCAGGTGAATTAAAAACACAAATTATAGCACAGATTTCCAATTTGAAAAATCTTTGACAAACAAGAATAATATGCAGAAGAGATCCGGTTTTGCCACTTTTTCTCACGTTTGAGACATTATTGAGCAATAGTTTTATATAAACTGCCATAAAAGAGGCACCATTGGTTAGCCATTAGCGCCTTATATATTTTTTTTAAATAGCCTAAAATAGCTTTAAGAAAATAGCTGAAATAACTAAAATTAGCACCAAGAAACAGAAAGAACATGTTTGCTGAATTAAGCAGTAAAAAGCTGACATTTTCACAAAAACATGAATGAAGTTGAAAAAAGCTAAAAATAGTTAAAAACACAAAACAGCTGAAATTAGCAGAAGGCAGCTGAAAGAAGCATAAAAAGCTTAAATTATCAGAACCAAGCACAAAAAGTTTCAATTAGCCGAAAAGGTCAGAACGATAGATGAAAAGCAGAAAAAAGCTTAAATCAGCAAATAAGAAGCTGAAAGAAGCTGAAAGAAGCTGAAATTACAAAAAAAAAAAGCAGAACCAGAACGAAATGTAAAAAGTACAGTCAAGATTTATGAACATTTTCAAATATTTTTATGATGTTAAAAACAGCTTCATTCATTTGCAATGAAGCAAACATGGCAGAAAAAGCCACAAGTCATAGCTGAAATGTCCTGAAGGAGATGAACATTTTGATACATTAATTATTGAAAAAGCACAAAAATTACGGAATGAGATTCAAGCCAAAAACGTACAAAAAGAAATGATCTCAATAATGTGATTGCTTGGTAAATATTCACAAAATAATAACTAGCATGTTTTTAACATGTTGGCAACAGATTGTTTTATTGAATAAAAGCAGTTAAACCACCAACACCAAGTGGAAGGCTGTTAAAAAAAACCATAAAATCTTTTAGATGACTTTTGATTTCTGTTTGCAGAAATGTTTATCTGCCCTTTGTTGGTGGTTAAATTATTCAGCCTGAGTCCCTTTTGACATTCAACCCTGAAAGACAAATTTGTTTCTTGGACTTAATCTCCATCCCAGCACTCCATCATTTTTATTGCCGTGTGTTTCCGCTTGCAACAGACGAAGGAAAATGTTGCTGACGGTCTGCAGAGAGGAAGGCAGAGGTAAATTTTATCTGCTAACAGTTTGCTTTGCAGCCTACAGGCAGGCGAGGAGAAGAGAGGAAAACTCCCTTCACTCCGTTTTTAACATCCTGCTTTGACCTTGCCTTCATTTATGTGCTTTTTTGCTATGACCAGAGCGATACAAAAAAGAAAAGCATTTCTTCTCCCCTGCTATATCATCTTTGAAAGCTTTTCACATACACACAAATAAACACACACAAACACACACCCTTGATCTCTGAACCCAGCACCAATCTACTGCCTTGTTATGAAACCACAGCGTGCATCATACATCCTCCATCCTCCATCGATCATCCACTTCTCATTCTTCCTGTGAGTTATTTCATCACATTTTCCCACCCAGCTCACAAAGACAAACACTCCTCTGACTTAAAGGGATCTGAAATGGGTTAAAGTTTATTTGGAAACCATGCAGAAGCTCACAGACAGAACCCAGCATATATAGCTTTAATATTTATGTTTATTACAAACCTGAACAGAGAAAATTGCCTGAATCTAAATGAAATAGGAGAAATACATAATAAATATACTGTATATAATTAAATTTAAAGTTTGTTTTTTTAGTTTGCTTATAATTCTTCTTTGCTTTGGATTCATGTTCTCCTATGAACTGATCTCTGAACAGTGTTAGATTTTTATGCACGTCTATCTTTTTTGTCTGATTTAGTGGTATGCTTTCTTTCACTTCACTAAAACAATTAAAAATATGGAGTTTTGTATTTACCTACCTACAACCAACCTACCTACCTACCTACCTACCTACCTACCTACCGACCGACTGACCTATTGACCAACTGACCTGCCTACCTACTGACCTCCCTACTACTTATCGACCAAAGGAAATTTGGACAAAGAAGTTTCAGTCGGTGAGGAAGAACCCAGATTGTCTGCAGACACAAAGAGCTTGGGAAAATTAAATACTTTATTTAAACAAACAAAAGAGCCATAATGAGCAAGAGTAATGCTCTACAGAGAAATCAACTGAAAAAAAAAACAAAATAAAAAAGAAGAGCTAAGTGAACATAATCACAAACATCTGGTGAGGGAACAAACTGGAACGGGTGAGACTGGGCGTGACAAGCTGAGAAGGAACACAAAACCACAGAAACCAGCACAGGACACCAAACAATAGGGACACAGACCAGAATCCAAACTGAAGAATTGCAATAAAGAAATACGAGGAGTGAGGAAGGTAAACACTGAAAGGATTCCAAAAAACACAAATAAATGAAAAGATAAGAAATTTTTTATCCATTTATGATGCACTGTTGCACAACTCTCTGATTCTGACCTGTTTATTGCTGTTTATACACCCTGCTGCTGTCATCATCATTGTCTAGTTCAAGCAAATCTGCAAAGCTTTTAGATTGAATTAAATTGCAGATAAACATGAAAAAAGCTCACTGGAGCCAACCTTGTATTTGTTTTCACCAGACAAAACATTAGGAACTGTTTCTTATTTATAATGTGACACTTAAAAAGGGAAAACAACATGGCTCATTAAAATAGTCTTTTATTTTGTGTCCAAAAGCAGGAAAATAAATCTATGTGTGTAGATGTTGTGTATTTTGATATAAATTCCAATCATTGGCCACAGCAAAATGGAAAGACGCAAGGCCAAAAGAAGACACGAGGGAAAATGTCTTGTTAGTTATGTTCTAACACATTAAGGAGGGCGGGAGTTATTATGTATTTACTAGGCACATCATTCATTTCTATACTTAATCAAGTAACTATGTTACCTTCAGTTATGAAAATGCTGTATATATCAGAAATTAATTTGACTTTGCATCATCTAAACGCCTTGAAAGTGGCATGTTGTTCTTTGTTTCACCATTTTTTCAAGTTGCATATCCAGCATATAGCCCAGGTATGTTGAAATTTTCAAAAATAATGCTAAATTGTTTTAAAAAATTATTTTAGTAAATGTCCTTTTGTTTCCCCAAAAACTAAAACCTTCAGAGTAAATCTGTAGTTTGTTCAAGTCAAACCGACTTACTTCACTGCACCATCATGTATCTATAGTGTTCTGTGTTTGAAACATTTTAAACTGGAAGATTACAAGTCAGTAAAGACCCAGGCATTTGGATTTATTGGACAAAATGGTACAGAACATCCTACCATTTCTGACACTCCCACTTCAGCACATTTTCAAACAATGCTTTGGGGGAGGGGTGCTCTGTGGGGCAGGAGGTCAGCTGTGGACTGAGCTCCAGGGAGGAGCTTTGGGTAAACAGGCGGAGCTTTGTACAGGAGGTTCAAGGATTTCTCAAACATACATGAATGAGCCAAACCAACACTCTGTGTTTGTTTTAGATGAGGGAATCACTTTATAACATGATATAAAGATCAAAAATGTCCATTTTTGCATAATACCTCCCCTTTAATAATGTCCAAATCCAGAGCAGCCAATGAAAAATGCTCAAGAGAAAAAAACGTCTGCAGCCACTGAGACAACCACACTTTAGTATTCGTGTTAAACAGGCTGTTTGCTTGCACGCTGCTGTTTGTGCTACAAACAAACCCCTTCACTGCTGCACAAAAGAAAACTCACAAAAGACAATGTATGGATCAGAACAGCTTCATTTCTTTAGGTTTTACACAGAAGTCTTTTCTAAAAATCCATTATTCGCAGTGAGTGTGGGTGGAAACTGAGCTGACAGATTGATTCCAGTTTACTGCTTGGAACTTAAAAAGCTCATTTTGACACTAGAGATTTACCCTCTTCCACATACGCTTCTCTGGACTTAGGACCGTTAACCTGGATTAAGGGGGTCCTGGTCTGAGCCAAGAACTCTGGAGATCAAAGCAACTGCTATTGGGGCTCAGTGGCATAAAGACTGAAAGTAACGGTACATTGTAGCGATGTCGAGATTGTGTAACAATGCATTGAGCGTTCACTTGTTATTTGTTCCTGTTTTGTTATTTCTATGACTTTCAACAAACCGTCAGGTTGTTAGCTGCAGACTTGTTTGAGTTTTTAATTTTTCTGTCGATGCAATTTCAAGAGCCACTAAATTGAAAATAAGATCAAATTCAAGCCTCCAAGTTTTAAATAGGTAAGCTGACATGAAAAAAAAATTTTTATTTGTCTTTGTTCCTAATTTTAACCTGAAGTGTTGAAACATGTTAAACATGTCTTTTATGGAGCTACATTTTGGCCATAAGGTTTGTTCAAAATAAAAAGTTTTTGAAACTGAAAAAAAAATTGAAACTGAAAAAAAAAGAAAAATTTGAAACTGAAAAAAAATAGTTGAAGCTGTTTCAAATCTTTTATTTTCCAGTTTCAAAATTTTTTTTTAAGTTTCAAAAACGTTATTTTGAACAACATTTATGGCTGCAATTTAGCTCCATAGTCTGTCATACAACATATTTCACACTGTCATACGATGAGGTCCACATTGTTTTTAAATGGTTTTCATTTCATGGCTTTAAAAGACACATCAAGTTGATTTGATGCTGCAGTTTGATGACATTATTCAATACCTTTTCTGCTACTTTTACACTTTATAATATTTTTGTTTATTTATAAAATTTTTAGAATAAAAGATGCTTCCTACAAAAACAGAATGAGGATCTTTTCCTAAGATTTTATGGAAATATCTTGAACATTAAAGAAGTTATGAGCAAAATAGAAAACAAAACAAATTGGTCACAAAGACCTTGTTGGTTCAGCTTGATTACACCGAAACAAACATCCATAACTTCTTTAATGGTTGAGATAATCACATTATTGTTGTGTTTTTTCATAGGCTTTTTAATGTTCTTTTTGAATCCACTGTCAGACTTGATATTTTGGTGGGATAAAAACATTTTTTTATCCATATCCTTTTAAATTGCTGTTTAAGACAAAACAGACTGGGAAACAGATTGTACACGGCAACACTAATGATTCATTTGCATCTTCTTACTCTGCTAAAATGAAATGTGGATGTATAAATCTTTTTTTTTCCTGGTTGATAAATTAACACAATGTTTTAAAGTTTTCTTTAAAGATTCAACATCACATCTGGTTAAAGAGCGAGCAGGATGAAACACAAACTACAGCCTGGTGAGTCACAGCTTAGCTTATTGATTTATTTCTTTTTGTGTCTGTATGTGTGTGTGTGGGTGTGTGTATGTGTGTGTGTGTGCCAGTGGTAGCACAACCTACACAAAGTACACAAACGATCATTAGGTTTCTGTCTTGGCTTCCCCAGGAGACAGGATGACTTGTCATCAATCCGTCAGCCACAGCAGCGTCACTCATTTCAATCACAAGATTCCTCGAAAATGAAAGCTTTGTGGGACAAAAACGTTTCCTCACAGAAACTTGGAGTAACTGTCATGAATCTCAACAACAAAAAGCAAAGAAAGAAAAAAACGGTTCTTGGATGCAGTCATCGGGGAAAAACCATCTCAACCTCCCTGTCAAGATTTCACAGAGCGTTGCTGTTTTCAGAGCCTGGGATCAAACAGGCGGCATAAACTTAATAAAACTATTTTAGGATCAAGGACTTCACAGCCAGGCTTTGAGATTTGACAAGTCAAAAATAGCTGCATATTTTTAAAAAGGGTAAGCAATTCTGACTAAGTCCCCATTTTTAACGACGCAGATTGCAAATGGTTTATTGATTTTTTTTTCTTTCATGAATAAAACTATAATCAGTTAAAGTCATTCTGTTTGTTTCTAAATAACTTTAGCTAGATGAAGAAATGATGGGGAAGTATTAGTAGTGTTATTACAGTTATGTAATGAATATTTGTTTTTGAAAAACAACTGAAAAAAATGTTTTTCACATTAAAAATAAATAAGCTACACTTGAAAAAAGTTTTTATTAATCAACTACACATATCCTGCCTTTAAATCCTTCCTTTTCACATGTAAATCCTTCAGTTGGGTCTTTATAAAGTGGAACTACAATGCTTTGGTTTGAATTCCTCCTTAAGCTAACTTCACCAGCGCCTCTTTTACCGGACAGGACATGGTAAAAAAACAAACAGGAAAAAAAAACTTTACTTGTGTTTTGCAGCGTGAAATGAGCTTATTTTTACACTCAAAAATATGATTTGTTGAATTTACTTACTTATGTCAAGGGGTTCCACTCAACCAAGCTAAGTAAATGTAACAAGTCACACAAGTAAATCTCACATTTACTCAACCCAAGTGAGTGGAACCACTTAATATAACTTGGTTAAGTAAATTCAACAAAAAACATTTTGAGTGTAGTTCAATGTATGTGTGTATGTAGATAATAAAAGACATTCATCCTTTATGTAACCAAGTTATGTCAAGTGGTTGCAGTCATGTCCCCTTACATTTACTTGATTAATTGATATAACTTCAGTAAATTCAACAAACTATTTTTTGAGTGCACATTCTAGAAATGTTTTATTTTTGGTAATCTTTTATCACAATTTACCTAGCAGTTTTTACCTTGAGTAAACAATAAATTAAAAAATGGCAAAACTTTGTTTATATAAATATATAAGTGTGTTCGATTTTTCACACTGATTTTCAGGGCGTGTTTTCAACATAAACAGAAAACATCATCATTCATGAAGCAGATATGGAAACATTAAAAGAACACATGATACTGAAGTAACGAGTGAAATGTCTCATTTTTCAGAGCATCAAACATTTATGATTTTCACAGGGAGGTCAGAGTGCTTCAGGTCTGGTATCGTGTTCAAGGGCGCGTTTTAGAAGGAAACTGAATCCTTTATGAGATTCCCAAGAGCAGGACTGCAGTAAAACCACTGATTCTTCTTTTTAACACATAAACTGTAATGACTGTGCTCCAGTCTACTATACTCAACATGTTTTACTTTTTAATGGAGATTTTCTGGTGCTTTTGCACTTTCGCTTCACTTTCTTGTTGTGATCTGTGTTTTTTGTTTTGTTTATAGTTGGTTTGTACTTTAGGTTTATTTTGGTTATGATCTCATTCTTCCAGATTCTCTGTCCCTCAGTTCAGCTTCTCCATCAGCCTTCTACTTTCACCTGTTCCCCAGCTTTATATATTTCATTTTTTTCACATCTCCACTACAGAGGAGCATTGTTGGTTTAATCAGACTCAGTTTATACGTTAGGGTTCTTGCAGCTGAGAACAAAAAACAGCCCTCAGGATTCAGTGTGTATTATCATTAAAATGCTATAAAAAAAGATGATGTAATATAAAATAAACGTTTACCACAATTTCAAATGGGAACAAAACATAATCAATAAATTGATTTAAATAATAAAAGCTAAAAAAGTGTTAGTGGTCCTTTCTTGTGTTTTTTCTGGTTACATGTACTCCTCAAGATTGCTCCCTGTTCTCTAAGCACTCTGCTGCCAAGTCAGAAATTTGCTTTTGGATTTTTATATATATTTTTTATTTTTTGAGCTCTTCTTGCTCTTCAAGTTCAAATCTTCTGCAACCATGACAGTTCCTTGAGGTTGAAGGACCTGCATCTTTTCAGAAATGACAACTTTTAATTTAGAACCCTAAAACCCAAACAAATATGGAGCCATTTTTGCAGGATTTTATTTTTTCTGGGTCTGTTTTGTTATAATTTTATTTTATCTCCGTCATAAATTCATCAACTGTTGGAAATGGTGGGAAAAATAGTTTTTGAAGAATTTTAGGAGCTAATGGTGTTTCTCTGTATTTCTGTTATGTAGGTGTACAAAAATAATATAAATGGAGAAAACATTTCTGTAACTGACTGAAATAAGCAACACAAGAGTCTCAGTAATTTGTCTCAACATTAAAAGGAAACAGTACTAAAATAATAATAACCTCAGGCATGTTTAAATAAAACAACATTAACAAGATTAGCTCAAACTAAAATAAATGTGTACCGGTTCAGATAAACTCCCCAAAGCCACTGAAATATCTAATTACCTAAGGCTGAAAGAATCCAATATTGAAAGCAAATGAAGCGTGAGACCCAGATCTTATCGCAAACGTGGAGCAGAAACTGCCCATCTGGACTTTCTGATGTAATTTTCACACCTTTCATCGTAGCACGTTCGCAGAGGCTACCGCTGAAAAGACCCGCTGCTTTCAGGCTGTGTGACCTTTGAGTTACTTCATTTCTATAGACGACGGCCACATGAAACTGACTGATAAAAACAAGAAAAAAGTAATGAAAATATAAGAGAGATGATGAAAATGAGCAGTTTCTTCTGTTTCCATGGTGATTAACATTTTTCTCATTGTGCTGCTTCTAACCGTCTTGCAGCATATTAATGTGTGTGTTTAGAGACGCACACACACACACTTTATGTTCTCACTTTACCTTGAGGTAAACATGTTTAATGTATTCAGCTCTCAGCAGCACTTTGGAGTCGAGGTGTAAAATGTCCTGCTTTCACCGGAAAAACTAAAAGCAAAGTTTGAAATCAGTCTCATTAAAGACAAACACTTCCTGTCTGAGAAAAATTAATCTTCCAGGATGTTTTGCTCAATAACAGACAAATGGCTGATTGTGTGTGCACTATTATTAATACAACATCAAATGTTTTTTGTTTTTGAGCTAATGTTTTCCATCTCATTTTGTCAGCAGATGTTGCCTAGTAATTACATTAAGGCTAAAAATCAAAGAATCGGGGGTCTCTGCAGTCACTAAGTGGGAGTTTCTTGGTGTGGGAGGAGTTTGTTAAAAACTTGATTGATGATTGCACATTGATGATTGATCTAATTGACTATTTTGGGAGGGGTTTGAAGAACATAGGTGGGGGAAACTGGGGGGATGAGTAGCTCGCTCGAAATAGGCAGGAAGCTAGCTCCTATGTTTTCAAATATAAATACAAATATTAGTCATAACTCAAGGCTAGAAGGTGCTAGCTGCACCAAATTTGAAGTCAATAAATTAGATTTTTATGTTCACAATAATTTTTGAGACATTGTTCTGTTTTAAACTATAAATACTCAATAAATTACAATCAACCAAACCAATCACGGTTTTGCTAAACTCCGCCCACACCCGAGAACCTACGCCTGTACTCCAAACTCCTCCAATCATGGTTAGGACAAACTCCACCCACACCAAAGAACTCCATCAAACACGGTTGGGACAAACTCCTCCCACACCAAAGAACTCCATCAATCACGGTTAGGACAAAC
>JARVJO010000001.1:15790147-15810015 GCA_031762555.1 Cynodonichthys magdalenae
AGAACTCCATCAAACACGGTTGGGACAAACTCCTCCCACACCAAAGAACTCCATCAATCACGGTTAGGACAAACTCCTACCACAGCAAAGAACTCCATCAAACACGGTTGGGACAAACTCCACCCACAGCAAAGAACTCCATCAAACACGGTTGGGACAAACTCCTCCCACACCAAAGAATTCCATCAATCACTGTTAAGACAAACTCCACCCTCACCAAAGAACTCCATCATTCACGGTTAGGACAAACTCCACCCTCACCAAAGAACTCCATCAATCACGGTTAGGACAAACTCCACCCTCACCAAAGAACTTCATCAATCACGGTTGGGACAAACTCCACCCTCACCAAAGAACTCCATCAAACACAGTTAGGACAAACTCCACCCACACCAAAGAATTCCATCAATCATAATTAGGACAAACTTCTCCCACACCAAAGAACTCCATCACTCATAATTAGGACAAACTCCTCCCACACCAAAGAACTCCATCATACATGGTTGGGACAAACTCCACCCACACCAAAGAACTCCATCAATCATAATTAGAACAAACTCCTCCCACACCAAAGAACTCCATCAATCACGTTTAGGACAAATTCTGCCCTCACCAAAGAACTCCATCAATCATGGTTAGGACAAACTCCGCCCACACCAAAGACTCCATCAATCATAGTTCGGACAAACTCCACCCACACACATAGAAACTCCCCCTGTGTTCCAGAGACCCCTACTTGAAATCAAGATTTTGTTGATAATCTTTTAGAGCTAAATAATTTAGGGTTTTGCCCTTAAAACATTTTCAGTACATCAGCAGAATCTCAATTTATGTTGACCAGTCTGGCAATCACCTCTTTGTCCTATAGTCTATTAAATAAATGATTAGAGAGAAATAGGACGGATCAGAGGAGGAGATGAACGACTCATGGTTGGATCATTCCTTCTGTTTTGTTAGAAAGCCCAAGGGTGATGAGTGGAGCTCCTCCTTACTGTCCCTGCAGTTCCCCTCTCATAGATTTGTTTTGTCATGTTGCCTGCAGCCTCACACATCTCCCTCTTGTATGCACATGGTGTCGTGTCAAAACAATGATCCAAATTTGAAATCATGAGATAAAGTGCACAGAAAATATTGGGAAAATTATGCATACAGTCATAGAAAGACAGCCAAAGTCAAGATGAGGATAATGAGCAGCTTAAGTAGTTGTTTGAAGTCATCCTTTACATTCGACATCAATTATTGTAGAATCTTCTTAAACAAACAGTTCACTTCTTCTCTGAAAACGAGCAGACTTGTGCACCAACAGCCCAGAAACCTGGCGCTGGTGCACAGTGACCCCATTTACAGCCACTCAGCCTGAATATATATACATATATAGCCTTTCCGCCTAATTCCTCCGTCCATGAAAAGTCCCCTTTTTGGGCTTTGAAAGAAATGAGAAAATTTAAAATTAATCCAATCAAACAGACAGACGACATAAAAGGGAAAAGAACAAACAGCGTGGAGGCGGTGACTGACTGCTGAGCGTTTCTGACTCAACACGTTTGACGATAAGCACCAGCTGTGTGGCGTGGTGTCGTGCATGTGGCCTCTTTGGGTGTCTTAAGTGAGCAGAATCCTGTTGGGTTGAGAAGAGAAGAAACATAAAAATTTGATTTTACAAAATTAGAAGTTTTTTGTTTGATTGAAAAGCTGTTTTATTCATAACCCTTACAAGTACTTAAATAAATTTGGTCAAATTATTTACAGCATGCTTTTCTGGAGCATACAACTGAATCCACTCCAAATTTCCTGCATTGCTGCACTGATTTTAGTGCAAAATAAAGGGCTACTCATTGACTTTTGTTTGTAGACAGAGTTCCATACATAATGCACAGTTTATTGCCATTTTATGGGTAAAGAAATGGAAATTTTCCTTTAGAGAATCATTTTTTTTCCAACTTGCTTCACTTGAGTTAGAATGTAGTTACTAAAACACATGATTGCAAACAAACAGACTGTTTGCTGTTCCTCTGAGTGTGTTGTTTTTGCACAGCCTCAAACTGGCTGCTCTCATTTAATGAATATTGAACATATGGTGGCTTATTCTAATGTGGTGTTGATGTGCGGCAGCATGGCTGTGTTTATCTTCTTAATAAAACCAATACATTTACAGATCAAGGTGTCATTTCTCACCGCTTACCTGCGTCTTTCCTACTATTTCACCTCAATTTCATGTGTTTATCCATCTGTAGCTCTTTCTTTGCTCTATAAAATCTGATTTATGGAACAAGCCTGTAAGCAAGGGCAAACAGAAGGTGGAGGATTTTATGTTTTTATTTGAAGCAAATAAAACATGGATGGAATTGAGGAGGTAAAAGGGAACAAGTAAAATAGGAAATAGATGAGCTGTCAGGACATTTTGAATGGCACAGCAGTTTCTACCCAAGAAAATAAAGCTTTTGAGTCACAGTTACCATGACTCAGATGAAAAGAAAATTATTATATTTGTGATGGTATCTGACATACCATTGTTTCTACTTGCTCCATTTTGAGCCTGTAGACTGTCAAGAAATTTAACACAATTAAACAAAAATGTGCCAGTACAAGACTAATATCAGGTCATTACATTTTGATTAACAGGAATCATGCAAACAAGCAACTCCATGAACTTTATTCTAACTTCAAGTGAAAAAAAATTAAAATAGTTTCTAGGCGTTCCTCAAGAATGTGTAATCGGTCCTTTGGTGTTTACCAGGATGACATATGACAAAAATCTGCATAAACCAGCTCATTAAACTTCAGATAAAGATAACAAGACATTTGGTGCATCAAAGGTTTTAAATAAAAATATATAAATTTTGCTTTAGGTGCGCTTAAGGTCTTGCAAAAGTTCTGTGCGGTTGTAGCGGAGAGTCAGCCTCAACACAAAGGAAAGAAAATTTATTGTTCAAGATCAGAAAGCTAAAGTTTTCTCACTGATCACCTGTTAAACTTTTCTGTTTATACATCTGGGGAAAGACAACTATTCATTCACACACTGTAATAAAAAGTAGATAAGTAGCTCAAATGGACAAACGGGTGGAAAAAATCTCAAGAAAGGGCTAAGAGAGGGTGAGGTGATTGTGAAATGTGAAAACAAGGCAGGAAAAATTGACCAAACTGTCTTCCCTCGCTGTAGCTACAGCTGACAGGGTTGAACTTTGTTCTTTCTCTGGCAGAAGAGGCAGTCGGTAGGTTTATAAGTCACCCCTTACACTTGAACAGAGGGAACAGGGAGAGGGAGGAGAAGGGATGAACCAGAAGGCAAAGAAGCAGTGGAGCAACAAGATCAAAAAGAAACTTTCGGATTTTCCTGGATTAGTGCAACCTATTTCACCAATTTGTATTGAAGACGCCCTGCAGCTGCTGGTATGTGGATGGAAACCAAAATAGAGATGAAGGAGACCAGCAGGAGCCGTGCCAGCTTCAGTCGGCGTGTGTTGGACGGTGTGACGTTGTGCACCGGAGACATGGAGGACTTGGATAAGTACATGCAGGGTAGGAAAATTCTGAGACAAAAAGGAAAAAAACAGAACAAGGATTGTTGTTGAAGTGAAATGGTTCCTAATGTTTTCTCTAAATAAGATGAATGATAAAACAACAATATAAAAGTTAGAATCCTAAATAACTCAAGGATGCTTACCTTGCTGTTAAAATGTCAACGTAATCGTAACACAATTCCCACAGCACAAAACATAATCATCATTAAAATCTCATCTCCATTCTTTTAGAAAAAACCCTGAACCGGCAGCCAGATAATCCAACTGAGAAATGTGTTCAGCACACTAAATTGCCTTTTTTTATAACATCTGTGATTATTTGGCTGTTTTCATTCCGTTTCCCCAGACAAGTCATTTGTGCTGCAGCTGCTGGTGTGGGGGCTGAGAGGGGTAACCAGGGTGATTCTGGCCAACAACCCGCTGAGCGGAGCTCTCATCTTGGCTGCCCTGTGCTGGGCTTCCCCCTGGCAAGGCCTGCTGGGAGTTCTGGGTGTCCTGGCCTCGACGCTCACAGCTGTCATCATGGGACAGGACAGGTGAGGTGACGGATTTACACAAAAACACTCACGTGCACAAAACAGGAAAAAGTGATTATAGCGCACGTTTACACACCACGATTTGCATATAATTTTTTAGAAGTTATTTCACCCACTGAGCCATATTCTAATATTGTAAGGCAGGGCCACTCAACTGGTGGCCCGTGGGCCACATCCAGCCTGCAGGTAACCAATGTCCCTCTGCAGCAAAATAAACTAATTCAAAGATAACAGAACTTTGCAATACTTGGTTTATTTACATAATGACTTTAATTGCTGGATGTTCATCCTGTATAATTTAACCTTCCCTTTTCGAGCTGCTGCTCATCAAAATGAAACCGTTTGTTTCATGAGGATCCAAAAAGAGCAATTATTTACCAATTAATTATTCATGTATGTGTTTTGATCCTGATTTTTAAAGATATAGGCAACAATAAAAGCAAACGTGAGGCCGTCTGTTTGTTTTGTAGCGCTGATGTTGCAGGAGGTCTTCACGGGTTTAACGGCATGTTGGTGTCCCTGCTGATGGGGGTGTTCAGCTCAGCGGGAGACTGGTACTGGTGGTTGCTACTGCCTGTCTGCTTGGGCTCAGCTACATGGTAAGAATGTCAAAAACACAAGTGCTGCTCATTCTGTTGCTCAACAACTACACTGTCAGAAAAAATACACCATATCTACTGAATTAAAATACATAATAAATTACGTAAAATGAACAGAGCTACAGAATCATTTCTTACAGCGCAGGCTGCTCCCAAAAATCTCCAGAATAAAATGAAGACAAAAATAAGAATGTTAGTGTAATCCACCAAAGGAAAGCATAAAGCTTTAGAGCTATAGTCTTTGAAACTGTGTTCTTGTAGAAAAAAGAAAATTACCAGATGTAAAGTTTTTTCATGTCTTAAACACAAATTGTTTTGATTATAAATCAACCCAAACCAAATAGTGATACTACGAACATTGTTTTCCCATCACATAAAAGATTAATGCAGTCATTTTTACACAGTCATTGTTGTATTCATGAATAAAAAATAGCATTCCTTGAAGGAACGTTCCCTGCCCCTTTCATGATTTAAACATTAGATCTTAGCTTCGTATCTGAAGTGTTTGTGTTTGCTATGGTCAGCTAGCTGGGGCAGCCATTTTGTGTCAGGTTAACCAAATGTTCTTGACTAACAGACCATTTGGTAGTTAGAAATGCTCATAGCAAAACCTGGCTTTTCACAGGTCAACTGGATAAAAGCTGGGGTTTCTATATGAAAACGATATTGGAATTATGCAAACTTAATAAGCTCAAGAAGCACGTTTGGTTATTTATGAAAAATCACATTTATTATCCTAAAAGGAAGTTTAACATTAATTAATTTATCTGTTGAATTTGTGCAATTACAATGACAATTCCATAGCAACCTCAGCTTTTTCCAGGTAAACCTCTAAACGTGAGGTCGACCCACTTTGCACATGCACAGTTGTGATCATTTCTAACTACGAAATGGTCTGTTGTACATGAGATATTTTGCTAACAGACATTAATGGAATATTTTCCACACTATATATTCACTTTTAACATTGTGTAAACATAGAAAAACATTTTTTATTGTTTATTTCACAAAAAGATTTTAAACAAAGTGTCTAAAACAAAAGCTATTTGCTTGTTATTTAGTTTTACATTCATTATTTTGATCTAGTATCAACTATTCTCTTTATACTTTCTTAACCCCAGATCATGGGACTCTTTTTGCCTGTTTTTGTTGAACAAATGTTAACTTGTGCTTCTCAAATCATGTGATGCTTTGGAATCCACTGTGTCCCAATGTGCTTCACATGAAAAATACATATATTCATTTCTAACCTACTTCATCTGAAATAAAAGCTTATAATTTCTGTTCTCCAGTGTTTTTCTGTCCAGCGGTCTCTCTGCATTTCTGGACCACTGGGACGTGCCAGCTGCTGTGTTTCCCTTCAACATTGTTATTATCCTTTACCTCCTTTGTACCGGAACAGACAACCCTTATTTCCCACAACACCCAGTTGTACCTCCGGGAGCATTGGACCACAACGACACCACGCTTGTTGCAGTGCAGGTGAGGACTTTGCCAAAACAAAACATGGTCGAATTAATGGACCACTGTGTCTTTGTGTGCAAATCCAAACAGCTACTCTATATAAACCATAACCATTATAAATTGTACTTCTATCATGGTGGTATATGTAGAAATATTCACACAAAAATTTAAGTGAAAGCTAAGCTCTCAGTCATTCTGTGTGGTAAAATTACTGACATGTTTTTTTCACAGCTGGAACCTTGACATGATGAATAAAAGTTATGTATAAAACTGAAAGCTTCTGTCGGATGAAAAGGTTAAAGCTTGTTGGTGTTTGACCTTTCAGTCAAAAAAAGAAACATTTCCAGCCACAGTAATACAAAACAAAACCCATAAATCAAGAAACCAAAAGCATGGCCGCCATGATTCATGAAGAACCTGCATTAATCAGCTGGTCTGACTCACTTGTTTCTAAGCAACAATTACTGTTGGAGCTCGTTTATAAAAATTATATTCTGCACTATTTCTTTATTTAAATTACATGTTTTTTGGTGATTGGTCCCAACAGGTTAGTTCATAAGAACAGAGCAAGATCCAGAACTTTATATAAAGCAGCAATTACTGTAGGACCCCCATAGTTACTGCAGAAACAACTTTCTACATATTGTGCAATCAAACACATTGTATTCACTCTGAGCTGCAATTTTTAAGAGAATAATTCAGACTAAATCTTCCTGATCTGTAAAGGCAGTGGACTTTTGCATAAAACTGACAATATATTAGTTTCACACATTAGTTTTTTACAGCAGCGGTGTCAAACTCATTTTCACTGAGGGCCACACGAGAGTTATGATGGCCCTCGAAAGGTCAGATGTAATTAACTTTGATGTTTTGTTTAACTTTGACAAAAATGACATGTTACTCATCTCATTGCTATGGCTGAACACTGCTAACAAACTATAACTGAGCTCTACCTGGTATTTCCTGCATAGAAACAATGTTTTAACACATCCTCTTATAAACACAGACTAAATGTGAAATAAATAAAACAGAAACACAATTAAAAGTAAAAGTGAGTTTTACTCATTGTTGAGTTGTGGTGAGTAGCTGCCATCTTGAACTCTCCCATGTTCCCACAGGAAATTCCCGCTGGAGGGGTGATCCAGTTAAAATTTAACTTGTAAAGGCTCTGTGAAACTTTAATGTTTTAGACAACTTATGAAAAGTTTGTCCAACACTACAGATGTCTAGATGAAATTTGATATATATGCACCGGAAGCCTCTTTTGGACGTATACATATGGTAATGCTAACAATTAGATCAAATATTAGTAAAATAGTTGTAACAAAATTTTCATAGGTTCATACATGTCAACTCCTGTGGACGTTTACTCGTACAATGAGCCTCAAAAATCCGTAATTTTTGCAAAAACTCTGCATTAATCACATGCACGCCCGAGGGGCGGGGTGGGGTGCAGGCGGGCTGTTGGCCGCGGAGATGACAGCGCCTGCAGCAAAGCAGGAGGAAATGAGAATGGGAATGTATTTCTAGCAGCAGAGCAGGTTGGAAGATGGTTATTTTATAGTTTTTTAACATCCTACAAGCTCTGACATGTTAAATAAATTTAAAACAGGAATGAGGATTTTGAAAAAATCTATAAAACATGAAAACATTTGTGAGATTGCTCTATACGTCTGTAAACCTGCACGGAAAATCCTTGTAATTTACGGACAATCCGTACAGCTTGACATGTATGCAGGTTGTCTAAAACATTGTAGCATCACAGGGCTTTAAGTGAGAAATTCCCACTTCTCAGTATAACCAGGGAAATGCAGCTAAATGGAGATTTTGCTATCTGTCGGCTCTGTTTAAACCCTGCACAGCTCCACCTAGTGGTAGGATGTTGTAGTTTTTCCGGTAAAATAATCAACATGGATTGTCGTAGATGTAGTTTATAGCTTATTTTAAGACCTTAACACATCTTTGAAATTCTTGTGCGCCACATAAAATGCAGTGGCAGGCCACATTTGGCCCACGGGTCTTGAGTTTGACACACAGGATGATTTACAAACTGTAGCATTAGATTAATCATCCTGACACAAACTCCTCAGTGCTGTAAGATTTACAAATGATCTTAAAAAGCTTCACACCCTGCAGCCGCGTGTTCCAGAAATCACAGAAACAAAATTACTTTCAGCAAGTTTGATCTCCTCCATTTCATTTCTTTTTTTTTTTTTTTTTTTTTATAAATGCATCAGACTCATTTCATCTTTTGGTTCCTTTTCCTCTTCATTCATCATAATTTACATGTTTATTTCCCTTAATCTGCCTCTGATTTTATAAATGTTGCTCTTCAAGTCTCATTTGTTCTGCTTCTTAGAGGAACTGAAGCCTCTAAATACTTCTTGTTGTCTCCCCGACTGCCTCCCTCAGCTTTATCTCTTGTTTTCACCCTCAGTGTTTGGATTTTTCAGTCTCCCTTTTTTAATCTCCATCATCTTTTTAGTTTACAACTATTTGAACACATTCCAAAGCTAAATAGACTCAAAAGATGACAGTTTTCCAGTTCCAAGCCTCTCCTCTGGTTCCCTCCTGAGATGGGGATGACGTCTGTCCTATTTATATGTAATGTCCTCAGCTTCACTCACTCTGCTGTGGTTGGAGCTCCAGCTGCTCTGACAGCGTAGTTAATCTCTCACTAACGTACACATGCGTACAAACACGTGCACACGTTGAGGTGTAAGGAGCAGAGAGGCAGATATATAATTAAAGGGCATTTGTGACTTGTAAATATCAGCGACAGGCAGGTCCTCCTGTCGTGTCGCCATGGAAACTCACTGCCTCTAAACGACTGTTGGGGAACATTTGTATAAGTGCATAAGCAGGAAGAAAAGCTGATTTAAACTGGAGTAAATGTGCATTTTGTTATCGTGTTTCTCTCTGCTCTTGGAGTTTAATCCATGCAAATAAACTTGCATGTAAAGTTTTTATTTTGTTTCATTTTGTAAACAAATCCTCGTCTTTGCCCAGGTGATCCATGGCATCCCCCTCGGTGTGGGTCAGATCTATGCCTGTGGAGCCCTCGGACCCTCCCTCCTCATTCTGGGAGCAGTAGTGTTGTACTCCCCGCTGCTGGCCGTCCATGCTGTCCTGGGATCAGCAGTCGGAACATTAGCTGGTCAGTCTCAAATGTCTTTGTGGCAGGAGTGGGAGAAATAATTCCACTTTATTTTATTTTTTTATAGCCACCTTGGTATGAAATGATGCCCTCAGCGAAGCAACAAAGCGTATTATTTTATAAGAATTTGACATGGCTCTATATAATTGATCTCAGTTTGCTGTTTTTTGGATCAAGATTCTGTCATGTAAAACACTTCATTGTATATGAAACCATCTTTTTGCCACATGGTCAGACCAGCTGGTGATTTATAAACACTCAGAGACGCTCACTTGTGCAGTCATGTCCTAGAACTGTTTTATGAAGGAGATCATGGTAACATTTGTAACAAACTGAAGGCCAGGGGCAGCGCTTGGATTTGTTGGTTTGGGGTCCGTGTACATTTTGGTCATTCAATCTGAAAAATGGATGGTTATTTTACTTTCGTTTTATACTCTGAAAACGTAAAAACGGTCCATTGTTTTATTTTTCTCAAACCAGAATTCTAACACTGTATGATAGTATAATAAATAAATGCTAGCCAAGTACTTTAGCATTTCTTTTTCTAGCTAACTGTATTTTTTAGTCTAGCTAATTTTCTTTGGGGGCAGGTTTTTTTTCAAAATCTACTTTTTTATCTTCATATCATGTTATAATGTCATTCCCTCATCAAAAACATACTGGGATTGTTGCTTTGACTCATTCGTGCATGTTTGAGAAATCTTTGACTCCCCTGTAGCCATGTGGAGCTGCCTAAATGCTTGCTGGTACAAAGCTCTGCCTATTTACACAAAGCTCCTCCCTGGAACTGTCTGCAGCAGAGCACCCGTCCCCTGAAGCATTGTTGTGAAGACGTGCTGAAATAGGAGTGTCTGAAACGGTAGGAGGTTCTTAAAGAGACAGAGGCCAATTAGGCTATGATGCAAAATATATACAGCACGTTCATAACAACTGAAGGTAACATTACTTGATTGTGGCATAGAATTGAACTATGTTTCTGGAAAATACACGATACCCCCTCTTTAAAAAACTATTTATTTAGCTCCACCTTAAATGGTCTGATAACGGTCCTTCAAGACATCCATGTTGAGGAACTTGAAGCTGGTTTTGCAGTATAAAATGTAAATAGAATGACCGTCCATTTTTCAATATCTCTTTTTGAAAAAAAACCCAACAAATTATCAAAAAGTACACTGACCTGTTTGGGTTTCTGTCCTTGTTTTAGTTTATTTTTTCAGTTCATTGGTCAATCCTTACTTGTGTTTTCAATGTTGCCTGGTCTCCCTTTCTTCATATTGTATCTACATTTTTTATGAAAGCATTAGTGTTTGTCCCTCAACATTTGTGTCCTTAAAACGAACAATCTTCATCCCTCTCCTTGAAATAATCAAATAACAATTCACTTTTTTCCTACTTCAAGGGTTTAAAACGTAAGGAAGAGCATTGCAATGCTCTTCTGTAAAAACTTCCTTGGAGGAGACAAAAAGCAGGTCTGCGCTGATCAGACTGGAACAAAATATTAACATATGATAATTTGAAAATGTGCTGCAGTTCTTGCATCATAAAGCATTATTATAAATGTATTTAATCTGACAGATAAATCTTTTCATTTATTAAACCTCATGCAGACTGTGAGCCCAGCCCTCTGCAAGGCAAATCTTTAATTACAGAATAGTATGATTTAACACTGTTAACATCAGCCGAGCTTTATGAAACACATAATCTCAAAGGCAAATGTAATTGAATGTGTGGTGATATCAGAAGCAGGAACACTGAACTGTCTTTATGGGCCTTTTGCATCAGCTTCACTTTGAATATCAGGAAAACAGCGAAAGACAAGTGCAGTCCATCTGCTACTAAAACTTCATCATAATGTCCAAAAATACAGAGATGTGTGCACACGTGCTAACCTGTGAGTCATACCGTAACAAACAAAACGAGTGGGAGTGAGCTTGTACACAACAAGCACAAACCTGGGGACACTGGGAGGTAAATAAGCACACATAAACATTCTGTGCTGGAAAAAGCAGCCGTGTGACGAGAAGGTAATCAAAGAGATGCGGCTCTAATGAGATTGTGTCGGTTTCAAGATGAAGCAGAGCGCTGGAGAGAGCTAAATGCCAAAGTCTCTGATGTTGTAGATTTATTCCTCCGTGTTCCATCATTCCTGTTTTTTTAATAGTTTAGTTGGTTAATTGTAATGTGAATTTTGATCAAAAATTTAAAATGTCGCAAAACAGATAAAAAAGTATATTAGACATGTTTCCATCTAAAGGTTTGGAGCAAATCAACCAGGCTACGCAACACGCATGGCTGTAAACAGGAAGTAGAGGTTGAAAACCAGAAGGGTTTTCAGGAATGTGTTACTATTGAGCAAGTTGGAACTATTCTGTCACATCAGCTAGTATGGGTGATGCTGTCTAAGAGAAAGAAATGCAATTCTTATGGGAATAACTGGGAAGACGGTGACGGTGCAAACAGCTGATACCGTGAGGTAAATAATCAGAGAACTCACTCAGCAATTTCAATCTACATTTGAACTCTTTTTGGGAAAATTCAAAAACCACTTCAAGTGAGCGTCAAAATTTGTAAAATTATGAAAGTTTTTTTTCCATCAGCCTTTTTTGATGTGATACTTCAAAATGTGCATAATGTCAGATTTTGTTTTTTCCCCCGCTGATATAAATAAATAAATAAATAAATAAATAAATAAATAAATAAATAAATAAATAAATAAATAAATACGTCATTTCTGTAGCTCAGGATTAAATAATAAAAACAGGTAATTATAGCTTTCACTGATGTGGAACAAGGGTTTAATCAGAGAAAGTGGTCTATTTTTTCTAGATCTAAAAAAAATTTTTTTCAATTTTTCCTGATTTTTAAAAAAATATTATACTGTGTTTATAGAAGGCAAGAAAAAAGATCACAGTTCATAGGTACAAAATGTGATTTATAAATATGATGCCCCTCCCACCACACAACCACAAGCTCAGTTTGTGCAAAAAATATCTTTCTATTTTTAGAAATTTGTCCTAATTATTGCATGAGCTATTTTTACTCTTGCTTTAGAAACACATCCTTTCATCCTGGTTATTATGAGTCACACATCAGTCGATCTTACTTATTGTCAGACAAAAACAATTCAGACTGAAAAAACAAGCCTGAATCCTGCATCGAACTGTTTAGTCCTAAAATATAACAATGACACAGCAGGTTCTTTTATTAACTGAGTTGTTTTTACTGTTTTTTTTAATTAATGAGAAATCAAATATGATCAAAATGTTAAGGAAGAATAAATAAAATCTGTGTTACGTGTTAGAAATAAAACAGTGACACAGCGAGAGTTAAGAGTGTGAAGAAGTGCAGCGAAGTCAGATTTGACTTGATGCAGGTTGTCAGAGAACGCAAAGTGAAAAGAAGTGTCTTTGTCATCAGCAGTTAGAGGGAAATAAAGAAGAGTTTGGTGAAAGTAGAACTGACAGAAACTGAGTTATAAAAGCGTCTGAAGAACAGAAGCTGAAAACCTGAACAGATCTGTGGACGTGTGTTTGACCAACTGCTTTAACACTCTGGACATTTTGAGGCTTTTTTGTTTTGTTTTGTTTTATACCTTTCCAGCACTTTCCCCTAAAAATTAACTTTTTTGTGTCTCAGGTTTAAAAGTTGTTTATTTCATTGGCATCAATATCAGCTGGTTGTTCTGTTTTATTTTAGGAAGTGGAGAAAATTAGCTCCTTTGTGTTGATGCATGTTTTATTCCGAGCAACATAAATCACAAAAACTACTCATAAATCTTCATTAAACCACATGTAAAATCAGCAATAGTTCACCCACAGCTAACTATTATCTGTCTGAATGCAGCAAAGCTTGTTTCATTACCAACTGAGCTGTAAGAAATTATAAATGTATTTATAGTACATATGAATTTTAATTACCTCTTTCAATAATGGTAACTTAAGAAAGACTTTAATTTATATAATTATTCACACAATATTTCTGTCTATTTTTTATTTAAATCTTATTTTTATAAATAGGTAACTTTGCTGCAATAATCAATAACTGTTAGCATTAGCTTTAGCCTCCTTAAGAATTTCACATGATTAAGCTGAGGTTTGGCACCCAGATACAGACAGATGCTTAAAGTTGTGTGAAATCTATATGTTCAGTAAAACTCTTTCTTTCAATCAGCCAGAGGCAGAATGAGCGAGTTAGCGCAGCTGCAGCGTGGCTCAGACTGAGAGAAGAGAGACACATGAAGCTCGCCGGGGCCCAGCAGAGTCTGAGGCCATATTTAGACCAGTCACTCACAGCACAGCGACGCGTATGATTCCCATGAGGGGTTTCCAGAGGAGGAAATCAGGGGCTGAATATAGGCCAAGACCTCTCTACCTGCTGCTACCTGCATTTAAGAAAACACATAAAACCTGGGCTTCATAGCTGGAAGAAGAGCAAAATTTGTGTTTTTATCACTTGTTGTCGAAGGTGAAACCCAGGTATTGTTGTTGCTCATACCAAAAGTTAAAAAAAAAATCGAAAGAATAGATTTGTATGGAGCCCGCAAGGGGACATGGGGGATTTTTTTCTGTTTGTTACAGCGCAATACTTTTTACATCCTCTTGCAAAAGTCGTTTATCACTGTTGTGCCTGAAAAGTTTACTTACAAATTCACAAGCTCACCATTATATGGGAGTTAACTTTAATTCAGCTTCGGAGTGAATATATCACACAACCATGCATGTATGTAACATGCTGATATTTTAACTCAGTGCAGCCACACAAAATCAATCAATGTCAGTTTCCCAAACTTGTGGCGACACATCCTTTTTCGGTAACATTTCAAAATAAAAGCCTGATTCAATTCAATTCATACAAAACAAACTTCTGCATGGGAACGCAAAAAGTATTGCGAGGTAACGCAAAGGGAAAAAAATCCCCCCATGTCTCATTGTGGGCTTCTTGGATTTAAATGGAAACCCCCACCAAAAATATTTATTTGAAGTGCATCTAGAACTAAATGTTTTAAGTCAATCACATTTAAGGTGGGCGCCAAACACAAAAGTATCTAATTCCGTCAGCTATTGAGCTAATATTTGGTAGTAGGTGAGAGTCCATGCCCATGATATTTGAGCACTAACTCACCTCATGAGATCTCACAATGTTGCATGAGACCACCATAATGACAATTATAAGTGTTTGACCAAAACGGCTAAAACTTTGGCATGAAATGAGGTGATTCTTTCAGGAATTACATGGTGATGCAAGTCGTCTCTACTCAAAACAAAATGGAGAAGGCATGGTGACGTCAACTGAATGAAGAGCAAATGTGTCAAGGTTTGTGGAGGAAACAGACCCAGGAATGAGGAGCTCAAATAAGACTTACAGTAAAGTCTTTAAAACCAAGAAAACAAAGGCAAGCACAGTAACAACAGCAAGGAGGAGAACCAGATGTGTAAAATACAACAATGATCCACTGCAGAAGAAAGAGGACAGAGAGGATAAATGGACTGGGGCTGATGAGGAGACAGGAGACAGCTGAGCTTAATAAAACAGAAAACAGGTGTAGGATAGTAAAACTGACTGGAAAATAAACTAATGATAGAGAGGAAACATAGAGGGGCAGAAAATAAACAATAACCAGAAGCAGAATGAACCTAACAACACAAAACCTACCAGAAAACAAAAAAAACACAGATCCTGACAAAAGGTCTTTGTCAGATCTGAACAAAGAGTAAAATTTATTTCAGTTTTTAGTATTTGTTCCATTATGCTTGTACCTGTTTTCCACAGAAAAGTAGCAAAGAGGAGCAGAAAAAGGCTGATATGATAAAAGCACTCTGACTCATTCTGTTAGAAAAACATTGTGTGACTTGCACAGAGACAGTAAAAAAAGACAGTAAAGATTTTAGCATCCTCTGGAGAGATCCTCCCACCCAGCCATTAGTCTGTGTGAATGAATCCAACACAGGCAAGAAGATTCTGAATGAAAACTGCAATGTGATAAAAAAAAGAGAGAGAAGGATGGAAAAAGGGGGGAAAATTCAGGAAGAGAAGAGAGAGGAAGGCAAACAAAGAGAGCAGAAGGAGAGACAGCGTGGACCACCAGCGGGGGTGTGGTCCGTCTGCTGCAGGACCTGACTGCTAAACTTCCTCTCTGGTTACCTGATAATGACTAAATCAATCACAGAGCTGCCTGAGGGTTGGTTGAACAGCTTCCAAACTTTGCTGAAAAGGATGTCCAGACTGTTTCTCTCTCTCCTCCATTGTCAGCATCAAGGTTTTAAAGCTTTTAAGGGTTTTAAAAAGGTGTTTTTTGATAAACCAAGGTTTACACAAATGCTGTAAAACAACACAAACGTCCATCCATAGCAGCTTACAGTGCACATGTATATAAAACACACAGAAAGAGTGGAACATTTCGATGGTCCCATTAAGACAGACGGCGGTAATTTTTAATGAAGCTGCTGGTACCGAAGAGGTCCAACTCTGTTTTGAAGCAGCAGCTGAATAATTGTGAAACTATACTAAAAACTGACAAACAGGTCTGAGCAGAGCCAAGACCAAAAAGGATTGCTGCCATTTTAAAACTCCAGTCTTAAATTTTCCCTGCTCTCCTCATGTTTGTGTGAGTTTTCTCTGTGAATGCTGGTTTCCTACAGTCTATAAACATGCAGGTTTAGTCTGCCTTGCAAAACAAATCTGTGACCTCAGTGGGCTTTGCCTGGTTAAATAAAGCTTAATACGTCTTCAAATGTAATGTTAACATGAAGTAGAGACAGAATCTTTAATGCAACACTCCTCTACTTAAAAGTACTTTTTAAATGATAAAATATTCCAGACATATTAAGCTTCATTTCCATGTGATATGAGTTGCCTTTGCAGCTGAACTCTGTGGCCAAACTCCGTCGGGCCACAGATTTTTATTATTTTCTGTCATCTGTCGGCTGAGAGACGATGCTGGAGGCCACGAGGGAAAATGTCAGTGCATCTGGCCGGGCTGAGATCTATCTGTGTCAGCGTGTAGTGTGCTTATTGTTTGAGTGGAGGGTGGTGTTCTGCTCTGAGCGTGAGTCAGAGGTGAGGAGCTGACAGGATGCTCACCTGCAGCAGCATCACGCTGGACGAGACGTTCGTCTCTAATGAGCTGTGATAATGTAAATAGTTTGGTTTTATTTTACTTTGAACTTGACATATTTTCTATGATGGAGTCTGAATGCTGATGAGTGATTAGCAGCGGTTTCCATAGTGATTCATCACATTGTTTGAAGTCCTTCATGTCACAGATTTTTTTTTTTAATGAATCACGTGTCGAGAAGCTAATAAACCAAATTCTCCAGCAGGCGGATCGTTTATCCTCATTTTATATGTGCTGACGTAAAGATCAAATGTTTCCTTATTGGGTTACAGGCAGATTAGGTGCTGCTGAGATTAGTGGCAGGAAAGGTTGTGTCTAGCACCACCACATGGTTAGGTTTAGTACTGCAGATCTAAAATACTTTTTACAAAAAGCACATTTAAAGTTAAATTCTCTACGATTGCCAGCAGCAGTGACTCACTGATTCATGCATTGATTTTTTTTCTTCTTTTTGTGTCTCTGTGTGTATCAGGTTTATCCATGGCGGTGCATCATGATTCACTGTACTCAGGTCTGTCGGGGTTCAACGGAGCTCTGGGCTGCATGGCTGTTGGAGGACTCTTCTTTGCCTTCAGCTGGAAGACGCACCTTTTTGCTGTTGCAAGCGGTGACAAAAACACACAAACACTTGTGCACAATATTTTTCTCTGTTCTAATATAAGGTGATGCGAAACGTAGCAGGCCCAATTGCATTGCAGCAGAGTGCAACTCTGTTATTATTAATGCAGTCTTCTGTTGCTAAAAGTTAAATTAACTTCATATGAAACTGTAAGAAATGTGTCTCTGTCCACGGTGCTGAAACTCAATGTACTCAAATAGGAAAATGAAAGGTTTTATAAGCCTGTAGTTCAGTTTTCTTCCCTCAGCAGGTCATTTCTACTTTTTCCAGCTTTAAAACCAAAGTGCAATTAGGGATTCAGGTAATTTCACTTTTATTTTCAGACTCCATGAAGGGAACACACGTCTCCAATCCAAGGCTGCACCTTCACACCTGTAAAACCTTAGTGTTGCTCTGGGAAACATAAGACAACTGTTCTTCTTTACCAGCGAGTTAAACAGGCGGTTTATGAGCCCGCCGTCTGCGGCCTCCTGTTTGTCTGAGTCCTGCAGGTCGTTAAAACGTCGCCTCAGCTCCACTCGCCACAGTGAATCATGAACTTGTCCTTCGGCTGAATTAACCAGACTGCTGAATCAAACACCATAAACATGAAATATAACCCAGTTTCTTTTAAACAGGGGGAGGATGTGGACACTTATGGTCGCACATGGAATTTGTGCTTTGAATAAACATTCAAACTAAAACAAGTCAACTTTTTCAACATTTTCTTCTTCTATAAATCTCTTGGTTTGTTGTTTTCCTGCTGGCTTATTCTTCCCCTCATCATTTGCTGTGATTATATAAACTAAATTATTCATTTAGTCAGCTCAATGCTTCATGTTCAGTCTCGCCCCATCTCTCCTCAGCTTTTAGTCATAAAAACAGAAACACATTTCAGCATCACGGACATTAGTGCTGACCACTTTGACATGGAGCTAATTTGCCCACATTATGTAAATTGACCCCAATTGTGTCTTTAACTGCGACCAGCACAACAAAAGAGCAGCCAGATCTGTAATTAACCTCTTTTATTCATCTGTCTGCAGCGTTTCTCTCTGCGTACGTCGACATCGCCCTGAGCAACCTGATGGGAACTGTAAGGCACACACGTTCAGTTTCCTATAGTTTTAACCCTTTAATCTCCTTTGCATTCTTTTTCTTTTGTTTCTTTTTCATGCTCTGTACAGTAGCAGTGGGGAAACAGACCCAAACTCAGAAAGGCAAGAAGCGAGTTCTTTTAAAAGATTTAATCCAAGATGAAATTTAAATAAATATATTTACAGGTATGTTATTAAAAAATAAATAAAACCAGGAGGCAGGGACGCAGACTCTTCAAAATAAAACTGCAAGAGGTAAAATTGGCTTTTTAAATTGAAAACAAAATGGATAAATCTAAATAGAACAAACACTAAAAGCTATGATCGTCAGAGTGCTGCAGAACATTACAGTGATCTTTGTTTTTTATTACATTAATTCTATTTGTTAAATTTTCCCAGAAGAAAATGTTTTCTTTTAATTCCACTTAATTTAACGGCTCATTAATCCCATCAGCACGCTTTTAGATAAAATGATGCTTTAGAGCTCTGCACCCACACACATCTATCATTTACAATTCCACTAAAGGTTAAATAATATTATTTTTCACGCTGAGGGGTTTACAGGAAATGAAGCAAAGTATTATTGCACCGTTTTATAACTTATCCAAGTTATTTAGTTAAATCGTGTGATGAAACCGACACACATCAGAGCTCAAACTGCTCGTTTATCAACTGATGTCCTCGCTTCTGTTCTTCCAACGTCCTCATTAATTTTATTACTTTGTGATTAAATCACAATTTACCCTCAGCTTTATCTTGATTTGCTTCGATCCATCATAATCAGTCCCACTGTCTTGCTAAAATGCCTTTTATGTTTAAATAAATGATAAACTTATTTATTATCAGCATTTAAAATAAAAGGAAGCAGCCACCTCCCTCTCATTTATTATTAAATGTCCTCTCTCCCTGCATAGGTCGGTCTCCCAGCATGCAGTTGGGCGGCTACACTAGTATCCACACTGATGTTGCTGTTAACTGGGAGCTTAGCAGCGTACCGCATCCCCGTTGGTCAAGTGAAGGCTCCTGAAAGCAACCTGTGCCACCGCAGCCAATGGGAGGCCGGGACCACGGAGGAGAGGGAGAGCACAGATGTGTAAATATAATCCTTTATTTTAGTTCGTTTTTATATAAAATTGCCTTTTTTATATAAAAAATGTAAAAAATTATAGGTTTTAAGGTGAAAGCTGCATAAATATTTGTAAAAAACTGCCACTTCATTGTTTGTCCACTGACTGGCAGTGCAGGTTCAATGATTAAATATTGAGCGCTGAGGAAAAAAACTTGTCCTTTTTATTCAAGAATTTCTGTTTATGAAAAATCGTCACTCATTTTGACTAAAACAAACAAACAAACAAACAAAACAAAAAAAAAAAACAAACAAAAAAAAAACAGGCAGCTGAAAGAGGAAAGAAAAGTTCTTTTAATAAGCATGAAAATCAACAAGTTAGTTCAAAAACATAGAGTGACAGTTTTTACTGTTACTTAAAAATAAAAAAAAACAGACTGAATTCTTCATTTAGGTTTTTTGAATTTGTTACCCTGCATAGACGTGCCGCACCGCACTGAACCGTTTGTTACAAAACAGAAACAAGTATCTGCTGCTTCAGCCTGGCGTTTTAAAAAAACCTGTTTGTGTCATTAGTGGTAAACAGAATGTTATGATTGCCTCAGAATTAAAAGTTCGGTTTGCCTCCTTTTTTCACAGTGGTTCATGTTCATGTTGACCATTTAAATCCCCTCTGCTGTTTTCTGAAACACACTTGCGTTAAATTACAGATATTT
>JARVJO010000001.1:15816935-15831686 GCA_031762555.1 Cynodonichthys magdalenae
CTGAAACACACTTGCCTAAAATTACACATATTTCTAAACACAACACACGATCCCCCCCCCCACCCCCCCACCACCACCACACACACACCTTTACCCAGAAACATTTTTTTTCTTCAAAAGTGCTGTGACGTTTTTGCAATGGAGAAACTTTTTTTGACTTTGCTTCACATCATGCATTTATTTTTTTATTCATTTATTTTTCTTTTTGTCTAAGTGATCTCCAAAACTTAACTTTATCATTTATTATTATTAATATTAAGCACCTTAAAGAAAAACCTCATTGAGACTTTCAAAATTAATCGTACAAAAGTGCCTTTCAATCTGATTAAACATAGTTGTAAAAAAAACAACAAAAAAACAACAAAAATATAAATACTTGCACAAATTGTACTTATTTTTTTTAAATGAAATAAAAAGAAATGAACACTCATGGTCCGACATACTTTCAGTGAAAAGGTTTGATTGTGAGTGCTTGTGCTTCATTTGATCGTGCGTGTGTGCATGTGGGTGTGTGTGTTTAAGCTCCACACAACACTCAAACTGGACGCACACACTGGAAATATTTTAGTGTCTGACAGCTGTGAAAACAGGAAGAGGTTTGTTTGACCCAACAGAACCAAATGTAAACTCTGTTACAGTCAGTGTACGAACGTATTTTATTTGTTTGTTTTTGTTTTTTTTTTTTGGTTTCTCAGTCTCTAATGAGTTTTAGCATGCAGAAATGAGTTCTTAAGCTTTTTACAACTATAATGGGTGACACACGTCCAATGGAAAATTTAGCTTGTTTCTAAGCGCATGCCTTTAAAATCTTATTTGCTTGTGTTTTTGTTCGTCGTACATGTAGCCCTGCTCTGAACAAACCTCCACAATGTTCATGCATGTAAACAATCATTGGATCTAAAAGAGAGTAAACATTATTTGGTTTGGTGTTCGGAGGATTTTTAACACCACACCTGGATGACGACCCATGAAAACAATCATGACAGTTTTTCACTATTTTCTGTTTGCTGAAAAGAAGACACAAAGACCTTTATAAACCCGGTAAAAGTCATGTTTCTCGTGTTTGTTCGGAGCTGTGGATCTGTGAAGGTGTGCGAGTGTGTGTTAGCGTGTTGAACGTGTTCAGAGCAGCCGCCCCAGGACCACCCCCTCCCTGCTCCTGGCTTCTCCTCTCAGGATTTCCAGGAAGCCCAGTTTGGTTAGGAACTCCAGCCTCTGATGGTCCGTCGGCTGCACCTCACAGAACACACCCTGAGAACCTGCACCAGGACACATACAGGTATTTTAAAAAAAATCTTATTTTAACTTCTATTTTAAATCAATCAATCTGAGGACACACCAATCTGA
This sequence comes from Cynodonichthys magdalenae, assembly GCA_031762555.1. Lineage (NCBI taxonomy): Eukaryota > Metazoa > Chordata > Actinopteri > Cyprinodontiformes > Rivulidae > Cynodonichthys > Cynodonichthys magdalenae. Next base: position 15,818,283 of record JARVJO010000001.1, read on the forward strand.
GCTCACCGTTGGCCTTGAGCGCGATGAGGAGGGCAGCGATCAGGGTTCGGCTGACGCTGACGTCCACCAGCTCAGGCAGGGCGTCCAGTCGAAGCTGAGAGGGGAAGTGGTAAAGCAGCGAGTCGGGGTACTCCCCCTGGTCCTCCTCCATTAACCGGATCAAGTCCTGCTGAGAGGAGAGCAGACACACAGGTTGTCTGACAAGTTTGTGAAGAAAGGGAAGTTGTTAAATGCTCCTCATGAGGCACACTTCAGATAAGTTCTGTACAAACTCAATAAATCAGGGTACAGAGAAAAAAGTTAAAGATTATTCCTAAACTTTAAATAATCAGAATTACATTCTTGTTCACATGAACTGTCTCTGTCATTAGAAGAACCCAGAGTTGTTGTTTTTTTATTTTATATTGATCTGCAGGAAATAAGCTATACAAGTAAACATATCCTGCTTTTAAATCCTTATTTTTCACATTTAAATGCTTCAGTTGGGGTATAAATAAAGTGAAACTGCAGTGCTTTGGTCTGAATTCCTCCTTATAGTATCTTCTCAAGCCCCGCCCCTTTTATGGGGTGTGTCTCAGATCAACTTGTTTTGAGGCTGCCTGTTTAAATCCAAACAAGGCGCTTCACGGCCCGCCTCCTTCTTGTTTTCAGAGCGGTTCATTCTAGTTTGATTGAAGGGTTTATGACTATATAGCAGTGCAGAAATGTTTTATTTACAAATTATTTAAAAGATATAAACAACGGAAGACTTGTCCATCCAGTCTTACATGTTGGAGCCAGAGTCTGAGCCAGAGGAGAATGAAGATCACCAAATTGTAGTTGGTAAGTCCAGACCTTATTTGGCCAATCTGTCACAAATAATTTGATGTAATAGTTCAGAAAATCTCAAAGAAAAAAGAGAAAACTGAACGGGTTGAAAAATACGACTCAAACAGAATACAAAGATATCTACACAGCACCGGGAGAGACTAAATTCAACTTTTCTGCACTCCTACAGACTCAAAGTACACAAGAAAATGTATTTAACAGCCCATAAACATATGTCCCCTTTAATCCATGCCATTCAAACGGCTATTGTCACTCAAAAGAAAAATCTTGGCCCCTTCCACACACACACACCCACAGTTGCGATAAGGTTTGCAGTCATCTAAATCATGATTGTCAGCACGCACCACGACTCATCGAGCAGGAAGATCAATCATCCACAGATGTATGGGTCTGACTGCGTCTGTTACCTCCCACCAGTTCTGTTTGATTTGTTTGCCTGATCTGAGCTGAAACACTGTTGTGTGTTCCAGTATCAGCTCCCTTTCTTCACTAAACTCATGAAGTGTAAGGTGTTGTGTGCTCACTGTTGCACAAAGTGCACAGAACGTACTGCTTATGCTCGAATTCTGTACCAGCTAACATGACTATAAAGTACTGCTTGTGTTTGTGTGTGTTTGTGTGTGTGTGTGCCATTTGTTTTGCTTTCTTGTGTTCACCACCATCTGTCCTGTTGGTAATTATTCTTTGAAATGCAGAGCCCAGACGGTGTGACAGCAGCTGCAGATATGTGCAAACATTTGTGTGCATGACTTCGCCTGCCGTCTCGCTCGGCTCCGAACACGCCGCGCACTCTGCGCCCTTTAAAATGACTCAGCAGTTGTGGCTCAGACACAAGCGGTCCATGAGCTCACTTTTGCTGCGTCACACCCTTGTGTTCACCTGCGTGTTGGCGTGTGTGTTGTTCCCCTTGGGTGGGTATTTGTCTCTCATGGCAGGTATCCAGCTGGCTTGGCAGCGCTTGGCGAAGGAGCGGACGTCAAGGATGCCCAGGATGCATCCGCAAACGCCCAGCTCGTCTTCCAGGATGAAGCTGTACTCGGGGCTCAGCGCCAGACACGGGCCGAGACATCTGGAGGGTGAAAGAAGGCATCAGCACAGAAGATTCATAAATCAGTCGGATAGGAGGGACTTTCATTTAGACTTTAACCTGTTAACCATAACTCTAACCCAAATTAAATGAAGTACTATTCTTGAACCTTTTGGAGTAAATTTACAAGTCTAGTCTCTATGTAAAGCTATCAATAGGAATTTTTCACGTCAGCAGTCATAATTTTTGTAACTGTAGCTAGTAGCTGTATTGTCAGAATGTATGGTGTGGTATGAAGGCCAAAATTAAGGCTATTGTGCAACCAGTAATAACACATCCTTGTAGCAGGAGGCTATATCTATTCCTAAGCCAACTATTTATCTGATTAATGATAGGCCGGAAATGGTAACTGAGAAGGAGACTATTCATTTGCATTAGCATCAGAGAGGCTAGTGACTGGCATGGATAAGCTGGCGTTAGCATTGGATAGGCTACTGACTAGCATGGATAAGCTGGCGTTAGCATTGGATAGGCTACTGACTAGCATGGATAAGCTGGTGGTAGAATTTGGAGAGGCTAGCGACTAACATGGATAAGCTGGAATTAGCATTGGATAGGCTACTGACTAGCATGGATAAGCTGGCGGTAGAATTTGGAGAGGCTAGCGACTAGCATGGATAAGCTGGCGTTAGCATTGGATAGGCTACTGATTAGCATGGATAAGCTGGCGTTAGCATCAGAGAGGCTAGCGACTAGCATGGACAAGCTGGCGGTAGAATTTGGAGAGGCTAGCAACTAGCATGGATAAACTGGCATTAGCATTGGATAGGCTACTGACTAGCATGGATAAGCTGGCGTTAGCATTGGATAGGCTACTGACTAGCATGGATAAGCTGGTGGTAGAATTTGGAGAGGCTAGCGACTAACATGGATAAGCTGGAATTAGCATTGGATAGGCTACTGACTAGCATGGATAAGCTGGCGGTAGAATTTGGAGAGGCTAGCGACTAGCATGGATAAGCTGGCGTTAGCATTGGATAGGCTACTGATTAGCATGGATAAGCTGGCGTTAGCATCAGAGAGGCTAGCGACTAGCATGGACAAGCTGGTGTTAGCATTGGAGAGAAAGGCAACTAGCATGGATAACTTGGAGTTAGCATTGGAGAGGCTAGCAACTTGGAGAGCGTATAGATGAACCCAGTTGGTCAAAAGATGTGTCAATTGAAAGAAGGCAACCAATCGAATAGTTTGAACAGCCTATTATGCAAATTAAAAGTCCCTTGTAGCGTGGGTCAGGCTATAAAGAGGTTGGAAGTAACCACAAACTGGAAATTTACTGAGGGTGATACATTGAGGATTAAAGGGTAAAGACAAACCTGTCTCCAACGACATCTGGATGAGCCATGCTGGACTCCTGGTCACCCTGAGTTCTCAGGTGAAGCTGGCGGACCATCCGATACAACTCCACCTACAAATATATCATCATAAAAATTGGTACCACGTGTTTCTTTATAGGTTGGATTTTGCAGATGACTTCACAATCAAGACGCTCTGATTACTTGCATCAATTCCAATGACATAAATCTGACGGCCATTTATGTAAACATTATTTTATAAATTATTATGAATGAGACCTACCTTGTCTTTGTTGTGGTAGGGTCTGATGTTGTAAAGGCGAGAGGTAGGGAAGAGAGGAGGGGGATGAGTGAAGAGCTCGCTGCTGCTGCCTATTGGGAGGAGCATCTGTTCAACATGTTTACAAACACAAACTTAGGCTTGTTTTTTGACAAAGATAAGTAATGAATAAGTAAGAAATTCAGAATAACAGCAAGCAGAAAGGCTACCTGCACTTCTCCGGACACGCCCCCTTTGAACACCCACGGCTCTGAGTCCACCCCCAACACGTCCACTCCTGTGGTCTTTCCACACCCTATCAAAGACAAAAGCAAAATATCCCTTCAGTCACATAACAAATAGATTTTATGCCAGTAAAAAAATGTCAGAATTACAGTTGTTCAACTCTTTGCTATGTTGACTGAAATGAACATTTTGGGGTTTTTATAACCTTTAATCCACGTCTCTACTGAGGAAGTGTTGAAACGCAATGACTCAATGTTTGATGCTCAGATAAGAGAGAAATATTTCTTCCTACTCACAGTGGAAGCAGTTCCTCCAGGAGCCGAGGCTTGAGCTGTCACTCAGCACCCGTCCGTCTAAAGGAGACAAAATGAAAACAACTCTGCACTGATTCATAAACCTTTATAGTAAAGTAAGTATTACTGTGAACTACTATGAGATACTTTGGCAGCCAAATTAAACTGGGTTATCTATTCCTTTCTGCAAGTGTCAGTAAAATTTGTAAAAAAACATGATCCTCTTTTTAAAGAACTCCAGCAACAATCTGCATTTCTGCTCATTCTTACCCAGCCAGGATATGAAGGCTTTAGTCACCAGAGCCGTGTTTCTCAGGTCCCACACGTATGGGTAAAGGTCATAGAGCACAGCCCTGTTGGCCCCGCCCACCACGCTGCAGTGGAGCTGCGCTATGTCTTCACACAGGGACAGGAACCTGGAGGCGCGTCCACGCCACTCATCAACCTGAGGACATTATTAAGTACGCATCTGTTTTAGGGTTTCTTTTTTTCACATTTCAACCACATGAAGTTTCACTGACCTTCTGAGGTGGCGACTTCTTGCCGTTGGTGCTGACCAGGTGGCAGTTTGTTTTCAGCCAGGTCAGATCCTGCAGCAGCTTCTGGGCTGAAGAACCGTGCTCGTGTGGGAGATAATGAAGACCAACCAGCAGCCGAACCTGAGCCTCAGTCAGCAGGCCCTTCCCACTGCAGAGCCCTCGACCCTGGGCCTTCTGGACCCGGCCTCCACCTGTGGGCCTGGATCCAGGAGGCTGCTGAGCAGGCTGGTGTGTCCTCTCTTTTTCACCATCCTTCTCCCTTTTACCCATAGGTGGAGAGGATGGAGGGGAGCTGGAGTCCAGAGGGAAAACTGGGAGTTTGGCCACAGCGGAGGTGGCCCTGAAGGTGGAACGACTGCCGGACCTGTCAGGAGTTTTGGAGCGCGACGATACCGAGACACGCTGATCGGTTCTTGAGCTCTGACGACCTACAACAACAGTTTAACACATGTTTTACTTTGGTAGCTTTCACACTAAAACTCATCTTTATATATTTTTAAATATTTTTTACCTGCTTGTAGAGGCTGGTTGAGTTCTTCCATCCAGTCTTGGAGCGCAGCAGTTAGAGCTCCATCAGAACAATACTCACACTCCTCATCTGAAACAAACATTTCTGTATGACTTCTATAAAGAATACTCTGATCATTTTAATCCTAAAACGAAAGTGTTTGCTAAATCAGACTCAGATATCAGCTTTCAAGTTAAATGTGAGCAATCACAAAAGATCAGGGAATAAACTGGATTTGGTCCAATTGAGGTAAGCACATTTTCAGATTGCTGTTTTTTTAAAAGCTACTTTTTGATATATTGATGGAAATCAATCAAAGTGAGCAAAGCTTTAAATCAGGTTAATGCAAGGTTGTTTTTACCATAGTGGTTATTTTTTAATACTTGTACATAAATATACACTTTATTTGAAAGAAACTGATAAAGTATCTTAAAGCTAATAAAACTCTTCAATTCAGTATTTAGAAAAAATCAAAGTACTTCATAATGTTTTTTTTTAGAACAAAAGTTGGAGCTTTGATTTCTATAAACATATTTATTAACGACTGTATTTCTGTCCGGTGGTCAAAATAGCGCTAGTTGCTAAGCAACACTGACTTATTAAACATTTCTCCAAGAAGCAAAGGAGGTAATTGTGTCTTGATGTGGTCTGGAGGAGCTAATATTAGTTTATTAACTGGAGACGTTTCCTGCCTTTATTCCTCCTTCCATTCGCTCACCTTTCAGATCCTCGTTTCCTGTTCGGTACCAGGTTCCCAGCGTATGCAGCGGAATGTAATTGGCTTCAAACTCGCAGTTGGGGTTGAGCAGCAGGCCCCTTAAGTGGCTCCTAATCTGAGGGTCTCGACCCTTGAAAGGCCCCAGGAACAAACGTCTGGAATCATAATCGTTGGCGTGCAGGTTGTCCCAGATTAGCGGGGACCGCTGGAGGACAGTTTCCACCTCAGCGAGGCAGTCTAAAGACAGCTTCCTGGATATGACTTTGTTACCTGTTTGGAAGGAGCGAAAAAATTAAAATATTGTTTTTTGAGAAATAAGAAGACTTTTTGAAAAAAAAAAAAGATGAAACAGTCCTGATGCATCTCAATCAATGATCCAGGTAGAAAAATCCATAGGTCCATAGTTGGGTAGTTCATAGGGCTTACACAACTTTTTTTTACAAGGATGGAACAGATCTGACACTTTGAGTTCACCTGTCTCAGTTCAGGATCTGTGCATCATTCAGTTGAAGCTGCAGTATGGAGATCTGAGAAAACTGTGGACTTGGCCTGAATATTTGAACAAGCACACCTTACAGACCCCTCCTCCTTGGTCTCTGCTGCTCTACAGCCATGCCTCCACAGTTGAGCTTGCTGTTAACGTGCAGGCTATCAGGCATCAGGGCCACAGATGACAGCGGTTAACAGCCATTACACACTGGGAAGACAATCCTCTTGGCTCTCACTGGTTGTTTTTGACCGGGTGTATTTCTGCAAATGGCTGTAGGACCAACAGATTATCTGTCTCATATTCTACTGTCAGGACATACTGACAATTTTATGTAAAAAATGCATTGTTATAAATGTTACCTACTGCAACTTTAAGACATGAAGTCTATGTCTTCAGATTCAACTTTGTTCCAGTTAAGTGCAGCAGCCAGCTCACATTAACAAATAGAATCAGGGATGCACGATATATCGGCATTAACACCAGTATCCACTGATGTTGGTCTTTTTTTAGCATATCGGTATCAGTCCGATAACTAAAACTGAGACGATATTAATGTTGGATACTGATTTCCCGCTTGTTGCCATTTGTGTTTCTGTTTCTGGAGGGGAAATGGTTTGTTGAGTGGTATCTATTTGATTATGATAGTGACGCTGTGCAGCCAGGAATAATTGAAGTAGAGCCATGTCAGTGGTCTGGTCATTTTTTACAGTATTGAAAAAAGACACGTGTTTGTGCGTATTTATGCAAATTTGTGTTTGCGCAATATTAGTAAATTCTGGTTATCGGCCATAACAGCAAAATTAATATCTAATATCGAAATCGGCTGAAATTGTCATATTGATGCATCCTTAAGTAGAATATGTTATTATCTGCTATAACAAAAAAATTATCAAATCGTCTTCTTGGGGAACATTCTATCTGCTGTAGTTCTGTTATTTGTGATGTTAGTTATCACGTTCATGTAGTCGTAGTGAAGTACAACCAGTACTGTAGATGAGCAGCAGCAGCAGCAAAAAACACAAAACAGGGGAGTTGATCCCTAAAATAAACTTTACCTTTGTTGTAAGAAACTGGTTTGACACTCAAAGAACTTTTTTTTCCAGAGTTTGTACATCAGGTGGTGACATGACGAACATTTTCAACCATTTAAAGAGACAGCAGGAGTAGGAGAAACAACAGGTACCTTTAGACCAAAACTAACCTTTTAATATGAGCGTAGAAACTAACTTTGCGAAGAACCGTGACCCAAAAAACAACAGTAAATTTGTATTACTTTTAATTTGAAAAGACCAATTTCCACTTCAACCAGTCTTTTGAATGTAACCATACAGTGCTCATACTGTAAGAGAGTTGTGCACCAGTTAAGCCTTATTAAAAGGATTTCTGCTTGTAAGCAGGAAAAACAGGAATCGGAAAATGTTGGCTTGTTCACGAGATGACACCCTTGCATATTTTCTCCAGAAAGGACTGTCAGCTGGGTGTCTTTGCTCAGTAAGACCTACAAGAAGCCCTTTGCCTTTACAAAAACGTGTGAAAGTTATAACAACAGTGTAAAATTAAAAAACCTAAAGAGCTTCTTTGGATTACAGATTCCAGACCTGAAGGAACTGAATCAACAACACCATATTTAACTGCAAGGCTGCATATCACAGCATGACATCGCTTTCTCATGTCTTTGGCGAAGGCTTGAATGCACACAGATTCATTTCATCTGCAGGATCTGTAAGATTGCAGCGTAAGAAAGCAATACAAACCAGGTGGTTTGATGAACATCCATAAAACTAACAATATAAATATAAAACCAATTAAAATATTTGAATTCATAAGTGAGCTGTGAAACGGCTCCCGTTGAGCTTTTGATGTAAAAATCTAGAGAGAAGCGATAAAATTGAAGAAACAAACTGAGAGTGAGTGGGCGGTCTGTGTGTGCGTGTTTCTGTTAAACTTCCATCTGCACGTGGGCGGAGGTGCACCTAAATTACTGCCTGGTTTGTTAAGGAGGCTGTGTGGGTTTGTGCACACGCCTATTTGCATGTGTGCATGATAATGAAAGCTTTTATTGGGCAAGAAATTACATATCAGGCCTTTTTGTTTGTGCTAAAAAAATACGGTCCTGTTGGATTACCTGTCCATATTACTGTGATATTAGGCAGGAGGTCCTCTCCAATGGTTTGCAGGTAGAGAGACTTGGACACACTGGGGGAGCACAAAGAACCACAGTATTCTATAGAGAAGGACAAAACAAAATGTTTTAAGCTATAAAACCCCCTGATCGTAGTTTGCTACGTCTCAACTTCAGTTCTACCTGTAGGGCAGAAAAGGAAGACATCTGGTTCCCCCAAGAACCGATAAATCTCATTGGTTACTGTGACCTGAGCGTGGGCGAATGAGGTGAAGGCCTCGCTGTCGGCTTGACACATGGAGTGGTCGATGTCGTCAAAGAGAATGGCAAATGCTTGACAACCCAGGTCCGAGACCTGACAGACAGAGAAGAGTTTTGTATAGGAGGCGGAACAAAGAGGCACATTTTCCCAAGCAAAGTGTAATTACCTGTTTCAACTTGCGTTTAAGCAGCGTCAGGTCACAAGAAGACGAAAAGACGATGTCCTGACCAGGAGACAGGGCATAAACAAACCTCAGGCCTTTGGACTGGGCCTCTGCTATGAGAGTCCGCAACTGAGCTGAGCAGAAGAAAGAAAATGGAAATGCATGAGTTGAAATGAGACACTTACCAAAATGGTTAAAAAAATTGGTTTATAAGGAAGTAAAGAGGATGTAATTTTGTTTTTCTGGTGAACCCTAACAAATTTTAACTAATAATGTAAAGAAGATATAATAATGATTCACTAAAAATATAACTAATATATCTAGACATAAACCAATTTCAGATATCTGGAAGTCAATTAAAGGTAAAAACGGCCTGCCATACATGTGAGCTTCTGCATGCTGTTGAAAATGAACTGCTGTAGACCCAGAGCTGATTGTTCAATTAACAAGATGGACTTATGAAAAAGCAAATGTTCACATCTTCTTTTCATCTCCACTGTTAACAAAAAAATAAATAAAATTTTTTTTTTTCCGACTCCAGTGTGAAAAATAAAACTGCTGCTGTTTGCTCTGCACGACAAACAGCAGGAGGGAGGGAGACACGATTTTTCAGTTACAGTATATACAAGAAAATATGGAAACTTAGTATGGTAGTACATTAGAAAAAAAAATACGACCCCTCAACTTTATGATGGTGGAGAAGTTTTTAGGTTTTTCTGGGGGGCGGGCCGCCCTCCTTGTACAGTGGTAGGGGAAACACTGCCAGTCTGTGGGTTTAAACTGCAAAGCTTGCAGACAATAGATGACGTAACATCTGCAACTATTTGCTGACATATTTAGGGAATGTTGGCACGCAGTTCAGACATACCACACGGGATCACTTTGTGTTACTTCAGGCGTTAATCACAACGATACTGTAGCTACCACTGCTGATTTATTTACCCTCCTCCTCGGGAGAATAGACTTCTCTCCACAGCAGTCTGTGTTTCAGGTCGTCTTTTGGACCGTACAGGTAGGTGTTCAACCCCCAACGCTGCATCCTAGTAAACAGGAGGGAAAAGGGAGGAAATATGGCATCAAAATGCAGATTTAGGGGCTTTATTTGTTAAAAAGGAAACATTTCGAAAATGAAAACTTGAAAGAATGCCTCAATTTTTAGATGTGAGGTTATTCAATAGTTTGGATGAATCTGATGAGTAAATCTGTTTATTGACATTTATATCTTGTTTTTGTCAGATAGGATCTAGTGTAGAGACAGATTAGGAGGTGTTACTGAGGAGAATAGGAAGAAACAGATCCCTGTATTGATTGTAAGGAAACAAGGCCATGTCAGTTCCAGGAATCAAGCTCCTGAATTATAAATAGAGCATAGTACTCAGAGTGAAGGGATATCTGCACCAGAGGCCATTCATGCACAAAAACATGAATCTTTCAGTCTTTTGACTTGTTTTTGTCTTTCCTGCTCATTTGTAAGAGGGCCGTGTCCTCACACCAACACTGTTCCACTTCCTGGACAGATGGCATGTGAGTGATCTCCATCGAGTGGCAACCTACACGCCCAAAAAAACCTGCAGCCGCACACACGCAAACGTGGACACCACAGATAAATCTCCAGCATTATTGTTGCCAAACTTACGCAACACTCAGCTATTATGCTGCACCCCACACTAGAGTCCCAAAAAACCTTTCTAATAATAAATCTGGAGCCCACACACTCAGCAGATGCTCAGATTTTGGAGTATTTCCGGTGGTGCGTCTGTTTCAATCAGTTTCCTGTTTAGATTGAAAGAATAACGGCTGCTGTCGTATCTGCTTCCGTATGAAGTATTAAAAATGTTCAAACAAGCAGTGTAGGAAAGATTTAGGGGAAATTGTATTTACAGTGGGTTTAGAAGCATGGATGCTAGCAGCCATTCGCTTACAAACTTTAAAACTTTGTCCCAGCTTTCAAGAAGGATTTAAGTTTTAATCCTCACAGATAAGCGTGTGGCGTTAAGAATTAATTGGTTCGCTTTAAGCCACAAAGACCCCACAAAGGGTGTGAGTGTGCATGAAAGGGAAGCTGTGTCCTTTATTAGTGCAATTTAAAGTATGTTTCAGACTCTTCCCTTATTGTTATTTGATTTTCATTATTAAAAACCAGGACAAAAAGGCTTTTTCTTAATGTCACCTTGTGAGCGAGCCTGTCTTTTTGTGGGTTGAGGAAACTGTTAATGGAATTTTATTTTTTTTGTCTATGACTCAAAATAATCTGAAGGCTTGTTTAAAATTCCCCTTAAAAATGATACCCAATTATCATTAAAAACAATTTAATCTTCTTTAACTTATTTTTCCATTGTTTCTATGTTGTGGTGGTGGTTTTGGATACTAACCAGTTAAATCTTACTAAAAAGCTTTGGTGGAATAAAAATCTTAAAAACTGATTCAGTGTTCAAACATTATAATAACAGAAACAACAGCCCTATAATAAGCTTTACAATGAAATAAACATTATCACATTTATACGCACACTGTAGCGACACACCAGTGGTTCTTTATGTATTTTCTGTTTCTCCAGTGTGTTTTCTTCATTTACTTTCAGTTTCTTTCTTCTGATTTTCTGTGTTTTTGTCTCTGTTCCTGCTCCGCCCACATTCACCTGTCTCCTCCGGGTGCATTGTGTGTTTTTCCATGATCACCTCATGTCTGTTCCTGCTGTTTGTACTGTTTGCTGCCACTGAAGTAAAGGTCAACATGCATGTATTATACAGTAGAAATAACTCTTTATGGTTCTATTTTTCTAAGAAACAGGTCACATGGAGTTTGCTCATTATGTAAAATATGAGATGTGACTTTTTGGATTGATTCGACCAAAGTAAACCATTCTGGTTGCCATGACCCAGCAATGTCTTGTACCAGCGTTGGTGCAGTTTGAGCGTCAGCAATGATGCAATAATTGCACATAAAAAGGTCTTTTGGGGAGTGAAGACTGTTCAGCTGATCTGCCAGTTCCAATAAAGCATCAGTTTGCTGTCACCTTGGAGTTGAGTCTTTTATCCTTTTTTGCTTAATGGTTAAAGTTTTTAATGAAGAGTACTCCACTTCATACTGGCGCCCAACTGGGTCGGCCAGCTCACTGTACTTTTTCTTTTGTAAATAAAGTTTAGTTTAAGCACTTTCTGACCATTACAGTTTTAAAGTTTGCACTTTGGGTTCGGTTGAAATTGCCAAACATTTTAATTTTGTTAAGAGAGTTTTTACAATCTTAAGGGGATAGAGATGTTTGTGAGACCTAAATGTTGAACCAGTTTGAAGGAACAGTGTACATCGAGTCAAGGAATAAGATTAAGGAATAATCTGGAAGATGGCGTTAAGAATGGGTGTATTTAAGAAAATGATAAAGCTTAGTCTGTTGGAAAAATATGTAATGGTATAATTTGTATTTATACGAGTTGTTCTAGGAGTTTAACCTTTATTTTTGTCTTTTTGTTTTGTTTTCCGTTTTGTTTTATTTTTTTATTTGAAGACTATTTTTGATCAAATTTATTTTTTGAGAAAAGGGGCAGATATTATAAGATTTTTTTCTTCTTCTGCTACCTTTAATTTATGATTTGTATTTTTTTTATTGTATATAAAAATTGTTTTTTTAAGAAAATGAATGAATGAATAAACTAAACTAAACAAAACTAAAACCATGAAAAACGGCACATACAGGTAAACAAAAGACTCATTTCAGAGAATTTGAGGCTCACCATTGGAAGAGAACTTTCCTCTGATCCATGGACCAGGGCCGACCGTAGAATCCTGGAGGGGAAACAAATATGAAATGAGTGCAATTATTTAACATAACCTGCACACTGAATGTAACACAAGTTCATATCTTTGTGGCAAAACTATTTTTTATTGTTAATGGTCAAATTATTGTTGTTGGCTTAAGTATAAAATAAATGTCACTAACTCATTAAATAGGGCCTCATTTGGCGGTAACTTAAAAACTCTTGTGAAATTATCTCCAACACTTTAAATCATTTTTTTAAAAGTTCTGTCTTTATCCTTTTATATGCTTAAATTACTGTGGGACATAACGTTTATACAATAAGCTTCAAAGGTGAGCTGTGGTTTTTGAGGCATATTAAATTTAAAAATGTTAGATTATGATTCTCTCCATCTGTTGACAAAGTAGGGAACCTCTAACAACATTTTGCATATGTAAAATATGTAAATTTAGCCTTTATTTTTACTAATAATTTAGTTTTTTATCACTAAATATGCTGCTGCTTTTATTCCCAAACACAGCAGGTTCAGAATCTGTTTTGGATCAATAGCAGCAGCTGTAGAAGCTCCGTCCAGCAGGAGTTGAGCTCCTTCAGTGCATCCATGGCCACATCTCACTGCATTTATATGAGGTCTAAATTCATCTGCATGCACTCCCTCCAACACATTTTCTATTTTTAGAAATGGGAGCATCTCCAGCGTCCCTCGCAGTCCTTTGTGTTTTTGAATAAGTCTGCAGTATGTACAGGTAAAAGCCAGTAAATTAGAATATTTTGAAAAACTTGATTTATTTCAGTAATTGCATTCAAAACGTGTAACTTGTACATCATATGAATTCATA
>JARVJO010000001.1:15834515-15852764 GCA_031762555.1 Cynodonichthys magdalenae
TCAGTTCACCAGATGGAGACATAGCAGTAACTCACACAGTCTCATCTCTCACTGCTGGAACTAAATATACCTTCACTGTCTTCTCTGTGTTTGAGAACATCAGAAGCAGTGGAGTCAGCATCACTGCAGCAACTGGTAAGATATTAAAAGATAAAATAAAAAAGCTTCACAAATTTTTTTTCTGACGCACCTCAATAACCCTGATAGAAAAATCTAACAGAGTTGAGACACTTCTGCTTGGTCGGTTCTTCTTCATCTAAAAATTTAGTTTTTTCTCCAAGAGACTTATTTGGTCTGAGGAGTTGCAAGTAAACACAGTACCTGCAATAGACATGTTCAAGCCAGAATATAAATAAAGCTATTTGCTTTGAGAACACGATATAAAAAAGGAGCAGATAGATGCAGTCTTTGCACAGATCGATCAATGTGGATTCTTTTTTATCTTTGTATGGTAGTAACACCAAATGCATGGTTTTAGGTGAAATAGATACTTTTTCATTTTAACAATCAAGTAGAAAAATATCTGAAATCAAGTTGGTTTTTTTTCTGTAACAGTTCCACAAAATGTGCAAAGTTTCATACCACTGACAAAAAATGAGAGCAGCATCACTCTGCAGTGGAATAAAGTGAACAACGTCAGCTTTGTTCTCCATGTTACCGACTCAGTTCAACTCAGATCTCAGAACATCAGTTCACCAGATGGAGTTACTACAGTAACTCACACAGTCTCATCTCTCACTGCTGGAACTAAATATACCTTCACCCTCTTCTCTGTGTTTGAGAACATCAGAAGCAGTGGAGTCCAACTTACAGCTGTCACTGGTGAGAGGTTTTACTTTTTGTGTCTGCCATATACCAATATAATAAAAGGAAATTGTTGATATTTAGGAAAGAATTTAAGAAGGTTTTGGTTGTGAGGTTGTACCAAACTATTGTAGAAGAGCTACTTTTAGCTGACATTTTGCAAGTGCTATTGAAAGTAACAAGAAGCTAAATCCGAATCTTACACAGCAGTGATATGTTGCTGATATTATTTTGATAGAACATATTAGGGCTTACTGACAGTGATAAACATAGGTAGCACTAAAATGGGTACTATAGAATAAATGTTTGCCCTAACCAACTATTTTCTTCTTTGCTTGATGAAATTGCTCACTGCTTGTTCTTTCTTAGTTCCTGAAAATGCAGATAGCATCAGAGCATCATCCCAAAATGAGAGCAGCATCACTCTGCAGTGGAATAAAGTGAACAACAATGTCAGCTTTGTTTTCCAGTTTAACAACTCAGAGTCAAACATCAGTTCACCAGATGGAGATGGAGCAGTAACTCACACAGTCTCATCTCTCACTGCTGGAACTAAATATACCTTCACTCTCTTCTCTGTGTTTGAAAATGTCAGAAGCAGTGGAGTCCATCTTACAGCTGTTACTGGTTAGAGGTTTTACTTTTTTGTGTTTGCTTTAATATCAATATAATAGAATAAGACATTGGTTGAAGCCTAGGAAAGTAGAATATCTACTTTTAGCTGACATTTTACAAGTGCTGTTAAAAGTAACAAAAAACTCTAAAAATAAAACTTTGAATAAAGTAGTAAAACTTTGCTGATGTTTCTATTATAGAAGATATTAATGTTTTTAAAAAGTATTTAAACTGGTCAGAGCATTTAAAATATTACCTCTAATATTAGTGCTCTATTTGTTTAAACCTTACCAACACTGATCTACCAAAAGAACACTTAAATGTGTTAACTGTAAAATAAAGTTTTAAACTAATATTTTTGTTGTTTTGTTAATATTTCTCACTGCTATATCTCTCTCAGTTCCACATAATGTAGATGGCATCATGGCATCAGCACAAACTGAGAACAGCATCACTCTGCAGTGGAATAAAGTGAACAACAACGTCAGCTTTGTTCTCCAGTTTAACAACTTTGAAACAAACATCAGTTCATCAAATGGTGTTGGAACAATAACTTACACAGTTTCGTCTCTCACTGCTGGAACTAAATATACCTTTGCTGTCTTCTCTGTGTTTGAGAACGTCAGAAGCAGTGGAGTCAGCATCACTGCAGTAACTGGTAAGAAAAATGAAGGATATTCGGACATCATTCCCTCCAGAAAGAGTCTAAAAAAATCCTAAACAATCCAGAATGAAAGGGTCTGGACACTCTCTTAATGTTATTATACAATAAAAAACTTTGTGTGAATAAAACCTTTCTATAAATGTATTAAGAAGTTAAGGAACATCTATCATGACACTCTTCCATCACATACACATTCCCTCAGCACAACTAATGACAGTACACCATCCCTCTCACCTGGCTGTATAGCTTTATTGGTAAGGTGGGCCTTACCCTCCCTGTGAGGAGTGAGGGCACAGCAAACATGCCTTTGATCAAAGACAAGGAACTATTTTTAAAAAGCAAAAACTATCAAGACAGTGCAAATTGCCATCTTGCACAAGATTCCACCTTGATGCTTTGAGGTGTTAATGCAGTCTGAAGTAATGACTGTACTTGATCCTTTTAAATACAGACCTCCTTGTGAATACACATCTACATTTTGGTTTTTGCCATTTCTTTACCTGCTGTGTTTATGGTTGATTGTTGCTAATGGTCATAATCAGATTGTATAGTGAGGACAACTGCAATTTATGCAAAAAAGAGTTGCTCATGTTAGCTAAACAGAATGGACATGTTCAAGCCAGAATATAACATAATCTAGTTGTTTTGAGAATATAATATCAAAAATGATAGATATTGGGTGCAGTCATAGCAAAGACCAATCACTGTGGACTTCAGATACAATGTTTTTTCATAAAATAAAACAATTCTTGTTTTTAAAATATTTCATTGTACAGTTCAAGTCCAAATAAATTGTGTAAATCCAGTTGTTTTTGTCTTTTCTGGCACAGTTCCTCAAAATGTACAAAATGTCCTACTAAGACAAAATGAGAGCAGCATCACTCTGCAGTGGAATAAAGTGAACAACAACGTCAGCTTTGTTCTGCTGTTTAACAACTCAGAGACAAACATAAGTTCACCAAATGGACTTGGACCAGTAACTCACACAGTCTCATCTCTCACTGCTAGAACTAAATACACCTTCATTGTCTTCTCTGTGTTTGAGAACATCAGAAGCAGTGGAGTCCAACTTACAGCCGTCATTGGTGAGATGTCATAAATCAATAAAATATCATGTTCATAGATATTTAGGAAAGAATTGGAGAAGGTTGTGTAACATTTGGTTGTGAGATTGTACCTTCCTGAAGTACAAAAACTATAATTTTAGCTTACATTTTGCAAATTCTGCTGAAGTTGTCAAACTCTTAAGACAAATCCTTGAATAAACAACAGTAAATAAATGATGTTCTTTATATGATAGAAGATATTAGGATTTTTTTGAAAGCATTAAAACTGATTACAGCATTTAAGGTTTCCCTTCTGCCACACTCAAAAAAGATTTTCAAAATGTTTGTGTTGGATTTACTTAAATATATTATGTCAACAGGTTCTACTCAACATAATTAAGTAAATCTAAAGCAATCTTTTCACTTACTTAATAAGTCAACATGAAGTACCGGTAATTGTGTTAGATTTACTCAATTCAGTTGAGTAGATAAAAATGTATAAAAATATTTTTTGAGTGTAGTTGTATGTCTCACCAAAACTTACCTAATGAGTTACTACCTGCTTTTTTTTCTCAGCTCCTCTGAATGTAAACGGTTTCAAAGCATTAGCCCAAAATGAGAGCAACATCACGCTGCAGTGGAATAAAGTGAACAACAACGTCAGCTTTGTTCTCCAGTTTAACAACTTAGAGACAAACATCAGTTCACCAGATGGAGATGGAGCAGTAACTCACATAGTCTCATCTCTCACTGCTGGAACTAAATATACCTTCACTCTCTTCTCTGTGTTTGAGAATGTTAGAAGCAATGGAGTCCAACTTATAGCTGTCACTGGTGAGATGTTTTACTTTTTGTGTATGCCTTATGTCATAATATCAACATAGTCATTTGTAATTAGGAATGAATTCAAGAATATTTTAGTACAGTTTGGTTGTGAAGTTGTACTGGTCTAAAAAAGAATAACTGTAGTTTTTAGCTGAGATTTTTTTTCCAGTGCTGTTGTTAAAAGTAACAATAAACTCTAAAGCCAAAACCTTGACCAAACTGCAGTTAAACTTTCATGATTTTCAATGAAACGAGATAATATTGTTTTCACAGCTTTTAAAATTAGTGAGCATTTAAAGTGTTACCACTGCTATTTGTTCATTGTGGACTTCGTCTACAAAGATAACACCAAACTGAGAAAAGTGTAAAATTTAATTTTGCCTCCATCTAATTTCTCAGCCACTTGATAAAGTTGCTCACTGCTTTTTCTTTCTCAGCTCCTCTGAATGCAAACAGTTTCACAACTGCAGCCCACAATGAGAGCAGCATCACTTTTCAGTGGAATAAAGTGAACAACGTCAGCTTTGTTCTCCAGTTCAACAATTTAGAAACAAACATCAGTTCACCAGATGGAGTTGGAGCAGTAACTCACACAGTCTCATCTCTCACTGCTGGAACTAAATATACCTTCACTCTCTTCTCTGTGTTTGAGAATGTCAGAAGCAGTGGAGTCCATCTTACAGCTGTCACTGGTGAGAAGTTTAAGTCTTTAATTATGTCTGCAATATGTCAATATATTAAAACATATTTACTGATATTTAGGAACAAATTTCAGAAGGTTTTGGTAATATTTGGTTGTGAGATTGTACTTGCCTAAAGTAGAATAACTACTTTTTATCTGACATTTATCAATTACTTTAAAGTTAACAAACTTGAAACCAGAACCTTGAATAAACAACAATAAAGACATACTGTGATTTAAGATATTAGACATTTTTAAAAGCATTTAAACTGGTCAGAGCATTTAAGGTTTTACTACTAATGTTTGTCCTTTTATGGTCTTATGTGTCACCAAAACTGATCCACACTAAAAACACTAAAATGAGAAAACTGTTAATTTTTAGATAAACTAATTGATTAAAAAGTTACTCACTGCTTTTTCTGTCTCAGTCCCTCTGAATGTGAACAGCTTCAAAACGTTTGCCCAAAATGAGAACAGCATCACTCTGCAGTGGAATAAAGTGAACAACATCAGCTTTGTTCTCCAGTTTAACAACTCAGAGTCAAACATCAGTTCACCAGATGGACTTGGAGCAGTAACTCACACAGTCTCATCTCTCACTGCTGGAACTAAATACACCTTCACTCTCTTCTCTGTGTTTGAGAACATCAGAAGCAGTGGAGTCCATCTTACAGCTGCCAGTGGTGAGAGGATTTACTTGAGAGGGTTTACTTTGTATCTGCTATATACCAACATATCCATTGATATTTAGGAAAGATTTCAAGAAGGATTTGGTAAAACTTGTATCAGGTTGTACCAGCCTGAAGTCCAAAAAGACTGTACTTTTTATCTGACATTTTACAAGTGTTGTGGAATTTAATAAGTTCTAAAGCCAAATCCTTCAATAAACAACAGTAAACCCTTCTGATCTTTATTTAATAAGATATATTTAGGTTTTCAAAAGCATTTAAACTAGTGAGCATTAAAAGTGTTACTTCTGCTATTTGTCTTTTGAGGACTTAATCTACAAATATAAAACAAAAAAGAGAGAACTGTCAAAATTTTGCCTCTTCATCTAATTTCTTAGTCATTTGATAAAGTTACTCACTGCTTTTTATTTCTCAGCTCCTCTGAATGCAAACGGTTTCAAAACTACTGCACAAAATGAGAGCAGCATCACTCTGCAGTGGAATAAAGTGAACAACAATGTCAGCTTTGTTCTCCAGTTTAACAACTCAGAGACAAACATCAGTTCACCAGATGGAGATGGAGCAGTAACTCACACAGTCTCATCTCTCACTGCTGGAACTAAATATACCTTCATTCTCTTCTCTGTGTTTGAGAACGTCAGAAGCAGTGGAGTCAACATCACTGTGTCTACAGGTATTATGTCTCGATTTTGTAAAAGATATTTACAGTAAATAGAACTGTTATAACATTCATTGAAAAACAGAATAATTGTTTCCCTGCACCTCACTGCAGTGTGGGCAACAATTAAAATATTTTATGTAACAAACAATTTTCAAAAATTTTTTTTATGAACTTAGTTTTAATAAAAATGCTTTTTGTTTCTTTTAAGCTCTAATTTAATTTTTTATGTATTAGTCTTGTGTACTGTAAGCAATTTTGGGAAAAAAATTGTGTATCTAAACAAAAATGTTTTTTCTTCCATGCACATCATCATTCTGCAACTTCTCTGACCTCCAACCAAAGGACCAGGTAAGTAACTGTGTGTTTGTGTAAGCGTACATGTGTTACTTTGGTTTTGATACATGTGTTGACATCTGATCACACTTTAACAAATTTAACACAACATATTTTTTTCTTTTTTTGTTTCTTTTTTTTTCAAAATTATTAAAAACATTTACAATTTGGATTGTAAAAGATTTGTGTATAATCATCCATATAAAAAAAATTAAATTACTATTAATTGAAATTAAATTTTTTTGTCAATACCTTTAAGTTTGAGTCCAGATTTAGATTGCGTCATTTTGTGGTGATCCGTGTGTTTTGCTTTATTTTCTAGTGTTTCCCTGTTCCCCCTGTGTTTTCTCCCCCCTGCTCTCTGGCTTCCAGCCCCGCCCCCGCTCACCTGTTTCCCCTTGTGTCTTCCCCAGATGTTTCTCGTTTGTCCTCATTAGTTCAGCTTTATATTCTGTGTCCTGTGTTCAGTCTGTGTCCGTCCATTGTCAATGTTACGTCCTCCTGTTTGTGTGTCTTCGAGAAGTATCCTGTAAGTTTTTGAGCTGCCTTGACAGCGTTTTGCTTTTGTTTAAATAAATTTTGTTACTTTGGATTTTTGCCTGCGCCCTGGGTTTGTCCTGCCTGATAAACGTGACACATTTGTCATTGTACCATTAAGCACAACAAAATATAGTTCAAAACAACCCATTCAAGAGAACAGATGCCTGGTCCTGCAGCCTTAGAGGCGCTACCCTTACTTAGAGTTGTAGTCATAAATGTGTTGGTAGGAGGAAGTAATATATTTGTCTTGTGTGATATACTAAGACTTTATAACTAATATTAAACATTGCATATTAAGTGCACATGTTATGTGAATACTATGTGAAATGTAAAAAATGTTGATATTGGATGTTCTTTTACATCGTGGTGTTATATATTAAGACATTACGTGTTTTCATCAACAGACTATGTTTTAGTTATGAACCTACGATGGAAATCTTTGACCAAACTGTCAGAAACTGAGATAGAAGATGCTATCGCAGAGGTAAGTCTAGCTTCTGCTTCTGATTATTTCTGGGTAATCGTTTAATGTAGTCTGTTGACCCAAGTTTAAACATGTTAATATTCTAATTGTGACCATTTGTGATTTTTTTTTATCCAGCTCCTCAGACTGTACGGCCTGCCACCAGAGCTTTCTGTGAATGTTCGCTCTGTTAAACCCTGAGATCTGTGGAAGGAAGTGAAGGATGACAATAAAAGGAATGCCTGCAAGAATTTCTTTTAGATATACAATTTACATTTATTAAATTTTATTTGAGATTAGCTTTGTAAACCTGCTATGATCTTTTTGTTAAAGTCTTTGATTTCTCTCTGTTTTTCTTGTAAGTTAAAGTTGTAGGTAAATAAATCTTTATAGTGCTGTGTTAATTTTTTTCTTATAAAGTTATTGGTACCAAAGATATGTTCATGACCCCAATATTAGTCATTAAACTTTAAGTCGAGAGTCCTGAGATCATCTCCAGAATGTTAAAATAAATTACTATTATCATATTTTCACAGTTACTTGTATATTAAGACTAAACAATGTAATGTATATTGCTCGTCACATTGCATGACAAAGTTTTTACCAAGGGTTCTCACACAATAACAGGGCATGAGTTGGAGATGACTCTCAGCTACTACCACACTTAATTTGAGGCCAGCACCTGTAAAACTGATTTAGTTATGGCCATTTTTGTGTTTTCTATGATCCATTATTTTGAATGTTTTATTGAAAGTAATCTACTTCATAAATTATTTTGTAAACAAACACAGACACATGCATTTACATTTGTCATGACCCAAGAAATATCAAAGTTTAGCAGCTAAGAGGAACAAAGACTTGGGAGACAGTGTAGAGGGTAAGTGTGAGTGAATGCTTACGATTTCCCGGTGATATGATTACATGGAGCAGAGGAGAGGTAGGTAGTACCAGGAGAGAGAAGAACGTGGGGTTAGTAAGGCATGTGACTGGCAGGAGGAAGGTTGGTGGCTGGTAAGTGGTTTAGCAGGTGGCAGAGGTGCACATAGGTTGAGGCAACAGGTGAGTAGCATCTTCTGGGTAGGTGGTCCACAGAGTCCAGACAGTTCTCTCAGAGGTGACAAGAGATCAGCTAGCACAGGAGACAAAGGTATTTCTTTGTTAAATTTGGTATTGCTAAGTGACTCAGAACTAAGTCAAGTTCCAGCAATGATCTGGTTTAAGGTGGCGCCTTATAAAACCCCAGGTGTGGTCAGAGAGATAAATTAGTTGTGTTTTCAATTTCACTGCTGGCCAATCAGGATATTGCAGCAGTGGCAAATGCAGGATTACTGCAACTTTATCACTCACCTTTTATCAGTAAAATTCAGACAGGAAAAGCAAAGTCTCCCTCGCCATCAATGAAAGAAAAAAATATATTAACATAAATAGTTGTTTTTATCCAGTGCTTTTACTAAAAATAATTTTCCATTTTCTGTAAAATTAGCGATTCTCCAGCAAAAGTTCAGTCCCTTTTGTCCATTCCCCCATCCTGATATGTTATTTTGTATATGTTTATCATCAATATCTGAACAAAGAAATATCTTATTGTATCATTAATAATAAAATTGAGACTTTAAAATGTAGAAATTGAAACGTGCAGTGGTAAACTGAACACCTGAAAACAGACTTCATGTGAAAACATAATTTGCAATGCAAAATATATTGAGATTAGTAAACATAAACAAATTTTGCTTTCTGTTTAGTGACATGGAGGAGGAAATGTTTCCAATGCACCCAAAATTATCTCTTGTTTTTTCCTATAATAAATGTCAGTACCAGGAAACTATACAAAGCCTTCCAGCACACACTGGCACAGCTCTTTTTAAAGCTGTTTTCAACTAGGAAGAACTCGTCAATTTAGAGTAAGAAGCTTCTGCAACTACTGTATTTACAGTGCTAATCGTTGAGTATTGGTTTAAAGAATGTTAGAAACATAGGGAAAACTAGAAGACCTAAATTATCTTTATTTTTTATCAAAAGGTTTCATTGATGGCCTATAGGCTGATCATCTTTGGGCTCACAGGTTTGCACAATTTTGTTATTTTGTCGTTTTCTGTGTTTGTCTTCTTAAGTAATTTCTAGCACCTGTTTTTTTTATTTACATACAAAAAAACTTATTTCTTATAAATGTTTACTGTAAGGTAGGATGAGTTTTTATAATTGGAAGTTGAGACATGCGCACCTTTAGACAAACTAAATACTTTTCAAAAACTGAATATTGAAAAAGATGATCCAAAATCAACTTGCGACCTGTCCAGGGTGTACCCTGCCCCTCGCACTGTGATGGCTGGATATGGGCACCAGTGACCCCCGTGACCCTTAAAGGAAGAAACAGGTATAGATAATGGATGGATAGATGGATGATCCAAAATCACCAGATACAAGCTATTAAATTTAAAATATAACGTTATTAAGATTTTTACGTCAAGTTTGCTAAAACACGTATGTAAGACCAATAGCCAAAACCTTTCTTTCACTGAGACTTTTCATCAAAAGAGGAAGTTAAACCAACAGCTGTCACAACATACTGCTCAGATAAGCTATTTCTTTTTGTTAATGTGTTACTCTGTTCCCTTGCTTTCTGTCTATACTTATTTGCTTAAATTTCAGGCAAAAAAAATGACAATTACCCAAAAAGTCCTCAGTTTGAATTTGGTAATTAAACACCAAAGCAGCCAAAAGCCAAAGCTCTCAATTTACCGGTCGGTCTACATTCCTACCTTCATCTATTGTCACGAGCTTTGGGTAGTGACCGAAAGAACAAGAGTGCGGATACAAGCAGCCAAAATCAGTTTCCTCTGCAGGGTGTCTGGGCTCTCCCTTAGGTCCTGTTTACACGAGACCGGTCTCTGAAAATGCTAATGTTTCATGGAGTGAAAACACAAAAAAATCACCGGTTTACATGGAACCACTGCAGTAATGTACCAGGCAGGGTTGCCAAATGTGACATAGTAAAGTGTTTTATTGTTCCTTTAAAATTACCATATTTTGAGTCAAAACAGTACATTTTCTGTACATATGATTTAAACACATCTAGTTTGCGCTCAGATAAAAGCTTCAGATCTATGCAGTTTAAATAAGTGTTTGAATTCATTTTGGTCTAATCAATTCTTTACATCACTGTAGTGCAGTTCAACATAACACTGAACATGTTTTGTTTCAGGAGCACTGTTCAATGTTGTCTTTGCCCAAACCCGACAGTTTTACTTTGTGAGCAAATTACTACACTGGACAGATGCTCAAAGTTTTTGCAGACAGGACTGGCCGGGACAGCACACTGACCTGGCCACCATAGAAAACATGGCTGATGTTAATTCTGTTACCAGCACCACTTCAACCTACATTGGTGAGTTCCTAATAGTGTGTACATTGTACATAGAGTATAAACCTAAAATATGCAAAGCAAAGAGGTCAAGGTTTTGTTATGTATAAACTAATTTATTACTACAGTAAATTAAATATGCAATGCTTGATGGTATAAAAAATAACTTTTTCTTTCTGAACATGTTTCTGAACAGGTCTGGTTTGGATCGGGCTCCATGATGACTTGATAAACAGCTGGAAATGGTCTCTAAGTGACAGCAACTTCTATGGTGAAGAAGAGACCATGTTTAGAAACTGGTACATCAGCCAGCCTGACAACTTAAATGGACAGCAGGACTGTGTCTCACTGAATGGGAGTGGGATGTGGGACGATGTTCATTGCAGCTTGAAACAAGGTTTTGTTTGCTACAATGGTAAGTTTTTGCCTGGTAAGAAACTTAATGCAAAATCTGCTTTTGTACTTGGAGTCTTTAGTAGGGCAGAAATGTTTAATTTAGTCTCTCCCACTGCTAGATATTTATATTCTGTTTGGGTCAATTTTGTGAATCCACCATTTTTATTTCTTGCATCGGATTTTTTAGTCCAAGTTTGAGGACAGTGTAGATGTAGTTGGATAAGTCAGAATGTTTGGTTATTTAGTATATCAATCAATTTGTAAATTAAATTTTCTGCATTACTTCTTTTATCAAACTACAAAAAGAGACGGAAAGCGATGGAGTGGAACGTTCTGTGATGTGGCGGGGAATTGGGTATGAAGCTCCTCATATGCATCTATAAAAAGATAGCATCAAAACAAGTTGATCTGAAACCCACTTCAGAAAAAAACAAGGCTGAAAGAGGGGCTTGTGAAGCTACAATAAGGAGGAATTCAGACCAAAGCGTTGCAGTTCCATTTTATATAGACCCCAACTAAATTATTTAAATGGGAAAAGAAAGGATTTAAAGTATGATACATCTCCTTTTAGATTTCTTTCAAAAACAGCTTCATGTTGTTGACACATGCAAAACCTAGATCAGTAAATGTAACGACATTTCCATCTTTTCACTACGACTTACCATAATCCTAACACTGTTTGTTTGTTTTAAACACAGGTACATTAAATGGTTCACCATCCTATGTTCTCGGAGAAAATTTACTGAATTGGACTGAGGCTCAGATATTCTGCAGAAATAATTATGTTGATTTAGCCAGGTACAGTGTACTAATTCAGATTAATCAGTTTGTTTAAGTAAGTAATTTAAACATTTGTTTCATTAACAAAACCTTATTTTTTGTTTTAATCTTCATCTTTTTTATTTTTTTGTCTTATTTTTTTTCCATTACTGTGTTTGTTGTTGTATTATATATTTATTGAAAAATGTTTTTATTCCTTAAATGAAAAGATTTTACGTCTCAAACATGACATTTTTTTATGTTTTTTTTTCACAGTGTAAGAAATCAAACAGAAAATGGCATCATTACCAACCTCGCAGGTGGCAGTTCTGTGTGGATCGGTTTGTCTCGCCAAAAAGTTTGGTCTGATGGGAGCAATTCTTCGTTTCAATACTGGGCAGCCGGTCAGCCAAACTCTGGTACAAAGCAGTGTGTCGCAGCAATGTTAAATGATGCAGGAAAATGGTCAAATGAGGACTGTACTCTTAGTTTACCATTCATCTGTTATGCACCAGGTAATATATTTACTTACACTTAGTAAATGTTTATTTCTAGTTTAATAATTCTGCAAATGAATGAAATCCTTCTTCAGTATTTCTGATTGCCGGTTCATAACTTCATCACCTCCTGTATGAATGATGAGCGTCTTCAGAGCTGGAAACTCTGCTGTGATTTCCAGAATCTTCTCTGCGAGTTCACACACTTTATCATCAAAACTCAAAACTTTGACTTTTTTCTTGTTCCAAAAGCCTCTGATCTCATTCACCATTTTATCTGTGATAATCAGCATTTCTTGATTCTTGAAAGTCTCTCTTTGGACTTGCTTTGGCCTCGAGCTGAACCTGGTCTCAGGTCCCTCTCTGAGATCAGAATATGAACTTTGTTCAGACTCACTTTCTTCCAGTACTGTGAATCTGTTTTGCAGAAATACTGCTCCGTCTTCAGTTCTCTGGCCGTTATCAGTTGTTTTGATTCCAGCCTGCTGCTGCATTCTTCTCCTTGCTGGTGGAGAAAAATCGTTTCTCTGTAATTCTGGCCATTCGTTGTCATCTAGGAGCTGAATTCTTCCTGAGAGGTTTTTTGGTCTGGTATCAACAGAGTTCCATACAGTTTGACCCTCAGCTTCTATTTGTTCTCCATGTTGTTCTTCCATTATTTGCAGGATTAAAACACTTTTTTTTTCAACAATCAACTGCAACAAGCAGCTTATCTTAAATATCAAAGCAAATACTGGGAAACAAAAACCAACTTCAAAAGTGTCGTAAGGTCGAGGTGAAATGAACCCAGGAGCAGGCAGACACAAGGAGCTCAAATAATCAAATGTTTAATAAACAAAAACAAAAGGTTGACATGGCAGCAAAAGACCTACACACAAAATGCAGGGAACAGAGGACCGAGACTGTAGGAAAAATCCATACAATGAACCAGTGAGGTAATGGAGAGACAAGACCAGTTTTATACAAACAGATGGAGAGGAGAATGAGCAACACCTGAGGAGAAGGTGATTACAAAGGACTGACAGGTGAGTGTGGCTAACAGGAAAAGTGACAAGTAAACAGACTGAGGAGAGATGAGACGTGATGGCATAGAGGGAACACAAGAGGGAGATGTAACAAAAGACAGATCCTCACAAAAAGGTATTAAGACCTACTTGTATAACACCCCAACATATCCATCCATCCATTTTCCTCTGTATCTTGTGCTGCTTTATCAACATTAAAAGAAATTGGCAAATTAAATCGGATGTCTAATTCAGAAAGCCACTAACATAACTTGCAGATGTGGATATAGGCTTAATGTTTCTGTGTGACAGCAGTAGCCTCTTAAAACCACAGCATTTTAGTCCAAACCTAGTCTTTGTCACACCAACAAACATATACTTTCACTTTCTCCTGAAAGATCTTCTGTGATTAAAGATGTGGATTTTACCTATTTTTATACCTTGTACATATTTGTGGACACGAATAAATGTATTGAAATCAGTTTAGATTCTCAGGTAAGAGAGTGTGAATACTTACTGGATAAAACACATTTATAGATCAGTCGGAAGAAAGAAAAACATGTTTGAAGGTAAATTGTGAAATTTCCAGCCTGTTTCAGATGTTATAAAGACTAGATTTAGATACAGTCCTCAGATCTCAAAAGGTTAATATAATTTAATACAAATACCCATCATAAACACATGTAACTGGCATTGCGGTTACTGCGCCACTGTCCTGCTCCTCTCATCATCTTTCTCATTCTCCTCCTCTTCCATCTCCTCCTCACCTGTCCCTTCCTCCTCCTCTTCACCTCCTCCTCCTCCTCACCTGTCCCTTCCTCCTCCTCTTCACCTCCTCCTCCTCCTCACCTGTCCTTTCCTCCTCCTCTTCACTTCTATGACTGGCATCAAATCCATCTCTGACTCTGGCCTTTTCAGCTGCTAATAACAATAACTGCAACGATACATTTTATAGAATTTTTGCAAAAAATTCAATACAAATAGGCCTACAGCATTAGGAAAGTTCTACACACAGAATGATCAGACTCACTGTAATGTAATTTTCTTCCTCAAAAAAAGTTATATTAATGTAGAAACAGGACAAAGACTATTTCCTGAAATATGTTTTAATTAAATGTGTCTTTTTCTGGTCAGTATGGATTGATTTTAATTTTAGTTGATAAAGCAGAATAAAGATTTCTGCACATATAGTGAAACATTTCTGATGGGCAGAGTTTAATGTTCTGTGAGTCCTGAACACATTGAGAAACACAAATCTGAGTGATAGAACACGTAGACAGTGTTTGCTAACCTGTACTGCTGCTGCTCGGTGTCATCACTGGCCTGCCTGACTTTGGTCCCTCCATCCCGGAAAAGTTCTGTTAATTTGGCGAATTTGGCGCATTTGGCTGCATATTGCACTAATCTTTTCTTTTTTTCCCTGTTAGCTTTTCTGCTCCACCCATCTCTTTATCCTTACTTTTAGACATGTTTGTTCATTTTACCTGCTCTCCTTTCACCATCTTTTTCAAGGTGGGCCAGGCTGCTCGCTTTGAATGTTTAACTGTTACACCAGCTGTACCCACGGGGGCAGTGCGGCTGTGGTCGTGGCTTTGCAGCTGACGCGGCCGCACCACCCCCACAGCCACTGAGCCTCAATAGCATTTTATGGGGTTAAAAAAAAAACAAATGTACCGACAAATTTGGCTTGGAACTGACCAGGCCGTTCGGGACTCCTCCCGAACGTCCCTATGGCCACCACACCCCTGCACTTAGTAAATGTTTATTTCTAGTTCAATAATTTCTAGTTCTGCATATAAAAGACCTTAAACCCTCCTGCTGCCCTTGGCTCAAAATAACAAGTTTTAATGCTGAGACTTGGTGGATCATTTCGACCCAAAATTTAATTATCTCTAAATATCATAGTGAGTAGGAAATAGGAAGGATGAAACTAAAGTTGTTCTGCAGTGAAACGTGTCAATTATCACTGAGTTCTATAAAACGAAAAAGATAAAGATAGATTTTTTTAAGATAGTAAAATATGTAATAGAACCATTGCAAACACAGTAAATGGGGTAAGATAAAATTTACATTCTAACTTGTTTGTGTGTTTTGTTTTTCTAAACTGAATTAGCGAGAACATCATCTTGTGTGGTGACTGGTTGTCCTTCAGGCATGGAGTGCCTCATCAGTAACACGGCTGCTAAGTGTTTCGACCCCTGTAACAACTACACCATACTGAATGATTCCTGGCGTTCAGTAAATAACACAGACAATACCACCCCACATTGTGACTATTATGTGAACTGGGAAGGCTGGTATCGCTTCTATCTGGGACAATCCAGTGCTCAAATTCCAGAGCAATGTGTTGAACAAGGAAGGTGTGGAACCACTGTTCCTCTGTGGCTAACAGAACCTCATCCAACACAACCAAATGTAATTGTAAATTCCAACGCGTGTGGCACCTGGAGTGGATACTGCTGCTATTTTGTTTCAAATACAATCAAAGTCAAACTCTGCAATGGATACTACGTCTACAAACTTGTAAGGCCGAATGGATGTAATTATGCATATTGTGCAGGTATTGTTCCTTTTCTAGTAATTCATCAATATTCATATTGATACAGACTTCACACAGACTGATATAATATATTAGAATAAAGTAGGATAAAATAAACTTCTGTTTATACTTAAGCTGTGAAATTTTCAAATTCTTTAACATTTTTGTCTTAAAGAGTTTAAAATGGTGAGAAAAAGAAACTATAATACATAAGTATTTTCAGTGCAGCACTTTGTAAATAGTAAATATTGAAGCAAAAATAAAAGCAGTGGAGTCAGCCTCACTGCATGTACTGATGAGTAAAATCACTTTAATATCATGAAGCAAAATCTTTGTGAATTTTTTTTATGTAAATCTAGGAGACCTGAAAGACATGCTCATAAACCTGAAGCCAGTGTTGTAGTACTTGAGACCTGTGGTCTTTTTAGTGGTCTGGTCTCGGACTCTACCACATTTGTACTCGATCTTGTCATTGTCTCAGAGATTGGGGTCTCAAGATTTTATTTCAAGACCAGTCAAGACCACAACTTTGGAATATTGTCCAGTTTATGTGTTAATATTTTGCTTTTACTGGATGTAAAACATACGGATTTAAACCCATAAGTGAGTCACTGCTAAAATTACATGCAGAGACTTGTAAATTCTGCATTACTTCGCTTTCAGAGATGGTGGGGATCACGCCCAACTTTTATCATCACTTAGAAAGAAGGCAACGGGGTAAGCTGTATAAAAGGGATGTTAGCAAAGCTAGTTAGCTAAAGTTAGCAACCTGCCTCTTGTCAATATTAGCTATAAGTATTAAAGTGGACATATCCTGCTTTTAAATCCTTTTTCACATTGAAATCATTCAGTTGCAATGCTTTGGTCTGGAATCCTCCTTATTGTAACTTTACAATGCCCTCTTTCCCCCCTTTTCTGAGGTGTGTCTCAGATCAACTCATTTTGAGGCTGTTTTAAATCCAAATGAGACACTTCACACCCCACCCCCCTCCAGCTTCCAGAGGGGTTCATTCTAGCTTGATAGAAGAAGTTATGGGTATTCAGCAGCATTAAAACTTTTTATTTTCAATTTAATTAAAAGATGTCAACATTTAAAGACTTGTCCGTCCAGCCTTACATGTTGGAGTCAGAGTCCAGACCTTATTGGCAGTTCCATTGCAAAGAACTCAACGTAATAGTTCAGAAAATGTCATAGAAAATAGATAAAAACTGAACAAGTTGAAAAATATCATCTAAACAAAGAGAGAGGGGGGCTATATTCAACTTTTCTGCCCTCCTAGAGACAGTACACAACAAAATGCATTTAACAGCTAAATAAGTGGATTTTGCGTATGTTTCCTTTGAGTAAACCCCCTGTGTACAATATGCTATTCGTTTTAGGACATTAGTTTCAGTTTTGTACTTGGACTTGATCTTGAGTTGGTCCAGCCCCTAAAAATCTTGGTCTTGTCTTGGGCTCGTTATTTGGTGGTCTGAACTACAACACTACCTGAAATAAATCTATTTGTTTTTTCACCCATATCCTTACCATATATTTTTTTATGATTTGTTGTTTTTAGTATTTTGTACTTCATGAATGAGTTTTATCCACCAGCCAGGACAGGCAAACCCATGAAGTGCAGCCAGTGCAGAGAGAAAAATATTTTAGATTTCTTCAAAATGAAAACAGAAGTAAAGTTTTCTAAGTGAATGGCATACAAAAACAAACACACAACAATAAATCTTCCACCTACTGGATAGGTTAGCTGGCTCTGTAATTTAGGGATTTATTAGTTATAAGGCCAGACTCCATCCCAGAAGTTGGAGCCAGAGCCATCCTCACATGGTTCCAGTGCATTTTTTAAGTCCTTATCCTCCATGTCAACAAATGAGACTTTGCTGTTGATGAAATAATTTAAATAATTACACCTGAAATACTTTTTTCAAGTGTTGACTCTTGTTGATTCATGTCGTTCGGACTTTGCTACTGTATGGTCAAATATTAATTCTAAAAATACAACATGGCAACTTCAATAAACCAGGTCCTGCTGGCTTCAGCTCCCAGTAGCAAGAAAAGACAGGTACACTTACTCAGGTATTATGATGTATGGTTATGTTCTGTATCAGTATGTTCTCTGGGATCAGTCTGTGTGGACTTCCTGGGCAGGGCAACTAATATTATTAGAGTCCATTGAGTAGCCTTAATCATCGTTAAAACCATTTCTTTATACATTGTAATAGATAAAATGTTAAATACTTTAATAAACAACAGACTAGTCATACAATTATATATAATATTGTATATATTTATTCGATAGTCATTAATTCTGCTTTAAATTTTCTGCCTCAGCTCCTCTGAATGCAGGAGGTTTCATAGCTTCAGCACAAAATG
>JARVJO010000001.1:15855347-15870401 GCA_031762555.1 Cynodonichthys magdalenae
ATTTCTACTGTACAGCACTTTGGTTAGCCTTGTGCTGTTAAAAGTGCTATATAAATAAAGGTGGTATGGTATGGTATGGTAAAACCATTTCAAAATTATTTTCTGTATCCCAGTTTTTTTTTTCAGTTTCAAAATGTTTCTTTCAGTTTTAAACTAAAAATTAAAAAAAAACTTTATGACCCTAATTTAGCTCCATAGATGTCCAGAAATGGCAGCAGATATGAATGCAGTTGAACACAGCATCATTTTATACACGCCCCTGGTGCAAATACACACAGCAACAGCAGCAATGTAAATGTAAAGGAACATAAAAAGTTATTTTGAAAATGTTGAAACAAACTTTATGAGTTTCCTCTTTATTGCTCGGGCTGTTACAGTTAGAAAGCTGGTGTATAAAAGAAAAGAAAGAAAAACAGCAAATGCTTTACAAAACAAATTAGTTTCTGCACTTGATCCAAACTTTACTCATCCCATTATGGAACAATATGCAAAAAAGAAAAGGAAAAAAAAAAAGTCCCACAGGGAGTGGCAACAAGTACATGGGGGAGGACTTTGGCTTCACAAGCACAATGCCAGTATTTGCCTTCTCTCCTGTCGAGGTCATCTTTCACATTCAGGGACGAGGTAGGAGCAAAACTAAATAAAAGCTTACTGTGTTTCAACCTTTTAACAGAGCAAAATTCGTGAACGGTGTAATGTTAGTCTGCTTTGTCTTGTGCTACACAGAGAGTAATGTAGAGGGACTGAAAACCTAAAGTATTTCACAATGAATTATATGATTTATTATGGGATAATCATTTTCTGGACTTTCTATTACCCTGGAGGGAAAAGAGGAAGTGTGTTTCTGATTCACTTTAAAAGACTTTTCTCAGTTTAAGTTTAAATTTAACCTGAAACAGAAACAGAAAGGAAGAGACTTGGTCAGGTAACGCGTCAGGTGGACTTTTGTCAGAAGGGATCTTTGAATTGTTTCTAGCTAATGATCCAGTGATTCCCAGACTTTTCAGCTTTTGACCTACAAAATAGTAAGTAGTAGAGACCTGTTCCCCTAATTATTTTTGGTTGATATACAAGGGCATATAACAATATTTATTGTACTACTTATTTATGTTGTAAGTACACTAACCACACTCAACAACTAAGGCTTTTTTTTACTTTTTAAAGGCTCCACCTTAATGTTTCAGGACCCCACTGTGGGTCCAGATGTATAAAATGAGTTTATATTATCTATGTGAGAAACAACACTTGGTTTCTCCGGCCCATTTATTAGATGTTTATGCATTCTTGAAGATGAATAGTATACGGAAGCAGAGAGTGGACGTTCTCTGCATATAATTTGTCCCATGGTTTTCTTAAGTTAATTATGTTATCATTAAATACCAATGACAGTTATCTTGAGATAAGATGATTATCTTTTCTTGAAAGATCATGATCAGTTTCTCAGTGTTCTTCAAACTTTGCCAAGAACAAACTCAAGCTGGATCGTGGAGAACCTGGCATTGATCAACTCATTGATCGCAGACCTCGTAATCTCGAGAAAACCATCGGTAAATTAACTCGTTAGCTCAAGAAAACTGTCATCTTTATTCCATCTCAAGAAAAACATGGTTTTCTCAAGATAATGTTTATCCATAAGGGGGAAAAAATTGTATGCAGAAAACATCTGCTCTTGGCTTCCGTAGAAAAGAATGTTAACCTAATTAAAATTTTGAAAAGCATTGTTTGCATTTGTGTTCAGCCCCCTTCACTCTTTTACCTCTATAATACAGTTCAACCAGCTGCCTACGGAAGCCAGCTAATTAATTAATAAAGTTCACCTGTGGTCTAATGTATTCTCAGTAAAAATCTATTTGGCTCTGTGAAGGTCTCGAAGGTTTGTTACAAAACGTTAGTGAGCAAACAGCAACCAACCAAGAAACACATCAGACAGGTCAGGGATGAAGGTTGTTAAACAATTTCCCAAGCTCTGAACGTCTCATGAAATGCTGTTCAATTAGAAAATGGAAAAAGAATAGAATAACTGCAAACTTACCAACACGTGGTTATCCACGTAAACTGAAATGCTGGGTAAGGAGACCATTGGTCCAGGAACCCTCTAACTCTGGAGAAGCTGTAGAAATCCACAACTGAGGTGGAAGAGCCTGGATAACTATTAGTGGCAAATTAGTTGGATCAAAGCTTATTCATGTGCTCGAATGGACTAGAGTCCTGACCTAAACCCAACTAAGATCCTTAAATTCTGTTCAAAGGTGCTCTTCATCCAGTCTGAGCTTGATATTTTACAGAGAAAAACAGGCATAAATATCTAAATGCAAAGTTGATAGAGTCATACCTATGAGACTTCCATCAAAAAGGTGATTCTACAAAGTATAAGCCCAGCAGGTTTGCAGTCCTTCCATATTAATGCACTACTTTGTGTTAGTCTATCACATAAAATCTCAGTAAAATACTTTGAAGTGTGTGGTTGTAACTTGACAAAAAATGGGAAAGTTCACACTGATGTTCCTCTTTCAGCTCAGAGGTCATGGCTTCCAACACCCTCCTTCTGTCTGAGGTGCAGTTCCAGTGCTACATCTGTCAGGATGTTTTCTCTGAGCCGGTCTCCATGCCCTGTGGGCACAGCTTCTGCTTCACGTGCATCACAGCTTACTGGGAGGACAGCTTCGCCATCAGCTGCCCCAAATGTCGCAGGGTGTACGAGGTTCGCCCCGAGCTGTGCGAAAACTCCTTCGCCAAAGAAATCTCCGAGCAGATCCGAGCCAGAAGGCAGAACGGCGTGACGGGAAGGCCCGTCCGTTGTGACGTGTGCGTGGGGCAGCACAGTAAGGCTTTGAAATCCTGCCTGGTGTGTCTGACCTCCTTCTGCGGGACCCACCTGGAGCCGCACCTGAGAGTCGCCACCTTGAAGATTCACAAGCTGATCGAGCCGGTGGCCATGCTGGAGAACAGGATGTGCAAGCAACACCAGAGGCTCCTGGAGCTGTTCTGCAGAGCCGACCAGAGGTGTGTCTGTGTGCTGTGCACCGAAACCGACCACCACACCCACGACACCGTCCCAGTGGAACGAGAGAGCCACGACAAGAAGGTGGGCTCTAAAACCCCTGGGGGTCCTCAAGCTGTTGTTTAGAGACATAACATTACTTTTGTTCTTTCTCTTCAGGCTCAGATGAAAAAAATCACAGCCGAAGTTCAGCAGATGATCCATGATAGAGAGATGAAGGTGGAGGAGATCAAACTGAATGTTGAGCTTAGCAAAGTGAGTCGAACTTAAAACACTTTAAACTGAAGTTATGAGAAAACTGAGACACCGAAACAGCATTTAAATCATACAGTGTGTCTATTGTGTATTTAAACCAGATGTATTACAATTAAACTTTTTTTTTCCATTTTTATCAGGAATTTGGTTTAATATAATTTCCAAAGTTTGGCAAAATCCATAAAACATCAGTTAAAACTTGAAAGGATTAATCTGGTAGGACTTTTGACATCGATTAGCATTTGAGCTCAAAATTTTCTCCTCAAACCTGGAAGTTAGACATTTTTACTTTGTTGTATTTTCTACATAGACATGGTAGACCGTTTGTCTGATGCTTACTTTCAAGTCTGCATTATGTCCTACTTTTGCCAACTTATTAAAACAGAATTATGTCTAAGGGTCTATTCTAGGGAAGAAGATTGGGGCCACGAAAAAAAAACAAATTCTGACTTTATTCTTAAAAGTATAAGAAAAAAGAATTCTGAGGAAAAAAGTCAGAGTTACAAAATCAAAGTCAAAATTCTAACTTTTCTCATATTTCTGTGATCAAAGTCAGAATTCTTTTTTTTAGTGGCCCTAATCCTCTTTCATAGTATTCACACCTGACACATCAAAACCTTAGCTATCATCTTTTCTTAGAGTTTTGTAAAAGTAAAACACAAAATACCAGATGAAAGTGGAAGCATCTTTTCCAGACATGTTATTTATTTATTTTGTGAAAACTGTGGAATCTAAATGTTAAATAATAAAACCATTGACACTTTTTGGTCGGGGAGATCTGATCTTTTACTAATAAGGTAAAGTTTCAAATATTTTGACCCGCTTTCTTTCTTTATTTTTGTTCATTACAGGAGAACTCAGCGCGGGACGTAGAAAAAAGCTCGGAGGTTTTCTCAGCTCTGCTCCGCAGCATAGAGAGGGTCCGAGCTGAGCTGGTGGGGACGATCCGGAGGAAGCAGGCGGCAGCGGAGCAGAGAGCGGAGCGGCTTGTCGAACAGCTGGAGCTGGAAATCACCGAGCTGCAGAGGAGGAGACGTGAGCTGGAGCAGCTCGGTCACACAGAGGACCACCTGCATGTTGTGCAGGTTAGATGCTTACTGAAGGTGAACTGTTGAGTTTCTTGCAATCTTAATCTAACCCCTTTAATCTTGTTTCTTCTCTTTGACTTCTGGATGTCAGAGGTTTCCAGCTGTGAGCTCTCCTCCGTCTGTTAAAGCCTGCTCAGACGTCTTTGTCCATTCAGACACGTGTTTGGGGACTTTAAGGAGAGCGGTGGCCGATATTCGAGAGCTGCTTCAATCAGAGATGAAAAATGTGTCCATTCGAGGTCAGCTTTTAAAAAAAAAATGGTTTTGGCAGAATCACTAAATTAATTAAAAAAGCTACTTTATGATCTTTTGATCGGTACAGTTTGTGTAAATTTAAGTATGTTTTTAACTTTCCAGAGCATGAGAAGATCCAGCAGTATGCAGGTACAGCTACACAAGTTTACTGTTTTAAATCACTTTTAAGGCTTTATAATACTGTAACCATACAAAAAGAAAATAAATGTATTAAATTTACTCAAAGTTAGGATTTATTGCTAACTGAGAAATAAAAAAGCACCAAAAGCCAAAAAGTCCAAAGAAAAGATACAGAAATGAAAAAATACCACAAAATAACAAACTGTTTTTCTGTTTGCCAAGATGATGTTCGTCTGGACCCCAGGACCGCCAACCCCTGGCTCTTCCTGTCAGAAGACGGGAGGCAGGTACGGGATGGAGACTTTGAACAAAGATTGGAGGACGTACCAGAGCGTTTTGACAAAGCTCCATGTGTTCTCGCTCTCGCAGTAAGAAATCCTCCGTTTCTTTCTGTCGATTCGTTTCGTTGAGAACCAAAATGACCCCGGTGACCTTCGCAGGGTTTCACCAGCGGCAGACACTACTGGGAGGTGCACGTCGGAGACAAGACGGCGTGGGACTTGGGTGTGGCTCGGGAGTCCATCAACAGGAAAGGTTTGGTCACACTGAGCCCGGAGGACGGTTACTGGGCTGTCTGTTTGAGGAAGGGCGTGGAGTACCGGGCGTGCGCGGGTCAGGCCGAGCTGCTGTGTCTGCAGCAGAGACCGCAGGTTGTTGGAGTGTTCCTGGACTATGAGGACGGGATGGTGTCCTTTTACGACGCAAAGGCCAAATCCCACATCTACTCGTTTACAGAGTTCAGCTTCACGGAGGCTTTGTTTCCCTTTTTCAATCCGGACATGAATGAAAACGGTAACAAGTCGCCGCTGACTGTCCGCCCGTTCAGTGACGTCTACAGAGGCAAGGATTTAGATGACATCACCATATGATGCTAAAAAATGAGACAAAATGTTTCAGATTATTGAGATGCATCAGTGGCACATTTGTCCTAAGACCGTTTTTTTTATTTATCACTAGTATTATAATCTCAAAGTCTTATATGTTATTAAATGTGTAAGAGAAGCTTTTGCAAATGGATTGTTTTATTCTGAAAACAATTATTCTATAATGCAATAGATTATTTTTGTAACATTAAGTTGTTGTGGCTGAGCTTCAGTCATTTTATATTTTGTAAGATAACAAAAGTCTCTTATTTGTCCCTTTGTGGGGAGACCTATGGAGGACTAAAACTGATGTAATTAGAAATAAAAGCAGAAATATATAAAAGGAACAATAAATAAATAAACACACTTAAAATGCACCAATTAATTTAATAAAAAGGACAACTTTACCTCATCTTTTATAATTTTATTGACTTTTATTTTTATTTTTCCAGCTTAGTTCCAACAAAATGTATATTTAAACAAATTTTACTGATTAAAAATATATATTTTTGTTTTTCCTTTTACTTGTAGAGGATGTGTCTCTTAAATGTTTGTTTTTATTGTTTTTTTCCCTCACATCATTTTATTTCCATGCGTTTCTTTTACATTTCTCTGTCTCCTGTTTTTCACATTACCTTATGCATTTCTGCCTCATTATTCAAAAAAGGTGGGCGGGGCTTATCTGATCAGCTTCTCTCTTATTGGTCAACAGACAGGAAGTTGCTGATCTGCTGTGAATGCTTGTGCTGCCTCAGTTTAGCTTATGGTTAAAGTTTAGTTTAAAACAAAGATGAGAAGAAAAACCAGCGCAGGCATAAACAGTCGAAAAACAAAGGAAAGACATTAATAAAGGTAACAAACACGACAAATTACTTATGAATATTACACCTTAATAAAGTTAACATATTGCAAAGTTTAATATAAATAAAAACTTGTATTTTCCAGTTTGTTTCTGATGTTTTTCTTTTATTTAGTTTTGGATTCCCTGTTTAGCAGCTTTATTGTATTAATGTTCCTCGTATCACCCACACACACACACACACACACACACACACACATGAGCTCCCCTGAAACAAATCACAGATCTGAAGTCTGCTTCTCTACACAGATCCGACCTCAGAGGCTGCAGCTTCTCCACAGAACTGACTTCAGATCTATACTTTAAACCTGAAGCCTCCTGATCAGATTAGCTCAGGAATAGGATTAGTCTTGACGCAGATGGAGCTCAGGGACAGACTTCATCACTTTGTTCTCACCACACACAAACACTGTTCTCTCATATATTACATTCAATACATGAGCACAAACCTGTCTGACGACCTTGATTTCAGTGATTTTTATTCGACGTCTGTTCAGACGTACTGCCAGGAGGACCAGAACTGTCAGCAAGGCTTCAGGGCCGGAAGCACAAATCTAACAAAGCTAACAAAGAAACATTACACGCCTTCTTACCAGAGTCACAAAGGTGAGGATTTTCTAAAATATATTTTATTGTTGTGGAAATACTTTTAAAAGTTGCAGAAGAAATTTTACATTGTGGTCGTGTTTGTATGCTTCGTCACGTTAATGTCAACTTTAAAATGACTTATGAAACTGGTTATTTGCAGTGTTTACATTAAAGCAAGACTGTTTAACTAAATTGCTGTGGGGTCGTGGTTACTTACCTCAACAGCTCAGAGGGGCCTTTTGTTTCTTTTAGCTGAGACTGTTAACTGAACTGATTCAGCCCCTAAATATGCTGGAAAGAAAAATGTTGTAATATGTTTTATTCACATTATAGTTCTTCTGAGTTTTAAAATTTGTTTTATATCATCTATAGTTCAGGTTGGAGCGCTCTGATTGGCTGAGTCTGTCGCAGAGAGGTGGGATGCATCCAGTTGTGGATGAGACAGCTGGAGACCTCCCGGTCCGAGATGTGGGTCTAATGAGGGGAGGGCTGATGCCAACTGTCCCAGGTTTGTCTCTCTGTCTGGATTTTTGTTTATAAATATTATGCAATCAAAATAATTTTATTGATCATTCTTATAAAAAAGAAGTTGCATCCAAATACTTGTAAATGTTGTTTTTTGTTGTTTCCCAGATACCCTACGTGATGCTAAGGGCTGGAAGAAGCATCATTTTATGAAAAAAGGTGGAAAAATTATCCTAAACCATTCCTGTCATTATTTATTTATTTATTTATTTAAGATAAAACCCTGCAGAGACTTTACAAGTTGCTCAGGTTTTGTTTGTGCTTTTCTGTCCTCAGCAGACCCCCAGCGGCTGTTTCGATTTCCCAGGGAGCAACTGGAGGACCTGTGTCTCCGCCTCCAGGAGGAGAACAGTGTGCTCAGGCAGCACACGCGAACACAGGAACAGAGGCTCCGCAGGTAAACTCAACACTAACACCAAACTTCTGCACAAAGACAGGTGCATCATTTTAAAAAAAGGTCTTAAACAGGTAAATGTTAATGCAAAACACCAGTAAGATCTAATACCACAGCTCCAATGACGCTTAAAACTCTTTTTATACAAACTGGTTGAAGAATCACAATCTTTAAAGTGTTTTACTGGGATTTCCTGTCTCTTACTGTGCAAGAGGCACGATGCTTTAAAAGTCATGTCAGATAATAGTTTCTCTGATGTGTTCAAACCCTCTGCTTCATCACAGGGTGTCCACACGGCTCATGCGTCTCCGTCAGACCCGTCCCGGGTCCGGTGCCATCAGGGAGAGGGACATGGAGGAGACGGTGCAGGAGCTGGAGGCCCGGGTGGCGATGCTGGAGAGTCAGAAAGAAGTGCTGCAGAACAAACTGGGCTTAGCCAAGCAGCACATTGTGGACATGCGGGCTCGCACACCTTACAAACACAGTAAAAGTGAGAAATGTGAAGGCGAGTGAAAGCTTCTATTTTAATCTGAGAATTAGAATTTTGATCAACTTTTTTTTGTGTTTTCAGGTAAAAATCGTGAGGGAGAGGCTGGAGTCAGGAGGGCAACTCAGACAGCTCCACCACGATACGGCGTCACGATGGAGGACACCAGGGCCGAGATGGAGCGAATGTACGTGGAAAACACATCAACACACTTCTGGCGCAGTTTGTAATGTCCCTCCATGCTCGTCATCCCATCTGTCCCGTTCAGCAGGTCCGGTCTGACAGAGCAGGTGAGGATGACGGAGCTCGAGCTGATGGCTCAGACGCTCAGAGACACGCTGACGGAGAAGGAGAAGGAGAAGGAGATGGACGGAACGATCAGAGAGCTGAGGAAGCAGCAGGCTGAGCAGCACAGGTGTTTTAATGCTTCTGCAGCAGTTGCTGATCATTTACATTTTTGTGATACTGGTCAGACGACACTGTGTGCTTTTTTGCATTTTTGAGTTGTCAAACAAGTAAAACAACTTTGGCAACCACTAAAGCAATATTAAGGTTCTATAACAGCTAAAACCAAACAGTATACAATATTTTCATCCTTTTTTTTCTTCTTTTATTTTTCTTCAACTCTTATTCAAAATTTCCAAACAAATTGAAGCTAAATGTTTTCATCTGTCACCATAATTTAGTTCCTTTACTTTTAATTAATTTATTTATTTTATTTCATTTATAAAAACAACTAAAAGTCAATTTAAAAAAGAAAGTAAATCAATTACTGAATGAAAAGGGAGCAGAAAGAAGAAAAAAATCTTATATCTGCCCCTTATTAAAAAGCAACTTCAAACAAACAACTTCAACTTGTCCCACTTTACAATAAGGCTCCCCTTGTAAATGGCTTATAAATAATTTATGTATCGGTTCATTCATCTGTAAGCGTTGTATAAACCCTTAATAAGTGTTTATTATGCATTAATGAAGGACAAGAAAAAGACAAAACTGTCTGGTTTCTTGCCAAATAGTAGCCAAATCTGTTCATGAATCTGTTCTCTGGTGCTATAACAAACATTTCAGACTAACTTCCTACCTTGTAAGCACAATAATTATATGGAAACACATA
Organism: Cynodonichthys magdalenae; assembly: GCA_031762555.1. Taxonomy (NCBI): domain Eukaryota; kingdom Metazoa; phylum Chordata; class Actinopteri; order Cyprinodontiformes; family Rivulidae; genus Cynodonichthys; species Cynodonichthys magdalenae. The sequence continues at coordinate 15,864,897 of JARVJO010000001.1, forward strand.
TTTTACATATAATATCTTATTACTGCACTATACACATCCACAATTATCAAAGAGAGCCTTATTGTAAAGTGGCACCCTTAAACTTTAATAATATCCATATTTGTGAAGATAAAACAAAATAAAAACAACCTATGATATCTTCACTATAGCATCATACTTGCCCAATAAATTCAACATTTTTAAATAAATAATTTGTTGCACTGATAACTGAAATAAAGTATGTTTGACAGAACAACCATCAGAGAGAACGTGGATCTGATCCGTCTGCAAAAGCAGCTCTCAGAAAAAAGTGCAGCTCTTAGAGTCAGTGAAGAGAAGTTAATCAACCTGCAGGAGGTCAGTTTCTGTCATATTCCTGCAGTATTACAGCAGTTTAATGTTTTTATCTAACTGCACACTTGGCTCTCTTTCCTTCCAGGCGTATGAGAAGCAGCTTGAGGAGGTGAGGATGAATTCTAATGAATACTTCAGGCTCGACCTGATGATTTTGTGCTCAGGTTGGTCACGGCCGTGTCTTCTGTTCAGACTCAGCTGTCGCTGACGGAAAGCCAAGGAGCTCTGCTAGAGAGAGCGGAGGAGCTGACGGAGCAGCTGAAGCAGGAAAGACAGAAAGCGCTGACGCTGGATGGACAGCTGACCACCATGACTCTGTCTCTACAGACCCTAGACAAGGCAACACGTCTAGTATATCAGGGTTGCAAACCCGTTAAAAAAAGACAAAAATAAAGAGATTCATTATGAAAGCTGTGAGATGACCTGTGATGCTTTCAGGTATATTTTTTAAAAATCATCTTTTTTCTCTTTTAGCTCCAAGAGAGGATATCAGACCTGGAAGGAGAGAGAGATCTTATAAAAGAAAACTATGACACTCTACTGATGAGGTAGGGTTTGAGCAGGGGCGGAGCCAGACGGGTGGCCGGGGTGGCAAGTGCCACCTCTTGAACCTGATTGGCCACCCCCAAATAATTGACAAGTGCATGGGATACTTGAATATTTTAAGGATTGGTCTCTGATACTACTGTCCTTTAATTTTCTGTGTATGGTTAAAAATGGCTGAATTTCAGCCCTTCGTAAAATTAGCATTAGCATTAGTTGTTAGCTTAATTTGGGATTAGCATCAACAATTAGTATGATCCTTCATAGCTACTGCACAACTAATTTAATCTCAATAAGTCTTAAAATATCTGAATCATAGCCTTTTATGCTTAGCCGTGGTGGCCATTTTGAATTTTGATTAGCATTTAGAATTTGGTAAAGATTATTTTCAGCTGCTTAAGCTCTTAAGCTTTTCACGTCTAAAAATGTCTAAATGTTGAGACAGGGCTAGCAGGTTTTTTTTTTGATCATTCTTAGCTACGATCACACCACACTTTAGCTTAGTTATATTTCTAACAGATTTAGAATTAGCTGTGGGGGCCATTTTTAAATTCAGAGTGTTTTTCTTTTTTTAATGTGTCCCCCTAAAAAAAAAACACCTGGGCCACCCCTTGCAAAATATCTAGCTCCACCACAGGGTTTAAAAAAGACAAAAATAATTAAACAAAAAGATCTTGACCTTTAAGAATGTGAATTATGTGGAGGATTTTAAACCATATTTCTGTTCTACTAAACTCTTTTTTGCTTATTTGCTCAATATGTTGAAACACCTGGTGAATTCTGACCCTATATTTAACGGGAATTTGTGTAAATAAATCCTAAGTAGCATATTTATTGCTTTTTTTGGTGTTTTATCTGTTCTTATAACCTTTTATTTTGGTTTTATGTCTATGTAGATGTTCAGCACTTTGTTTGAAAGAGCTTAATAAATAAAGTTATTATTATTATTAATATTATTATTATTAATTCAGTATAATTCCAAGTTGCCTATTTTATTCGCAATTTTGTGGCTTCATCCAGTTGCAACCTGGTGAGATGTTTCCTAAGAAGTTCTTGGGTACCAAATGAAGAAGATGTGATCCAAAATTGCCTTCTTACCTATAAAATGTTTTATACGAATGTGACTTCCTGTTTGAAATTTTCTGTTTTTTTAGTACTTTATCTGCTCAAAGCAACGATGGAAAGCAGGCAGAAACGCTCAGAGGGGTGGAGCAGAAGGAGGAGAAGCTGGTGGAGAACATCCGCACCGAGGACGTTCAGAGAATGGAGGAGATGCTGCAAGCAGAGAGGGAGGAGAGGAGCCAGCTGGAGCTGGAGAAGGAGAAGCTGAGACGCTATAAGAAGGCGCTCGAGGAGCAGAGAGAACGTGAGGAAGGTGAATGATTTCATTTAGATTAATTAGAGTTTTTGCGACTTGACAGAAACATCTGAGGCCTCATATAGAAACATTTGATCACATTTAGAGTCGTGTGTGTTGATGAAAGAGAGGCAGGAGCATCTGGAACACGAAGTGCTCCAGTACAAACAGCAGGTCTTTACTCTGCAGGACAGACTCAATTCTATTCCTAAGGTTGGAAAGTAAAAGTAAAATCTCATCATTTTATCTGTTAAATCACAGATGGTGACACATTTCTGTTCTCCTTCAGGAGTTCGACATGAGCATCGAGGAGCTCATCGAAACTCTTCTGCAGATTAAGGTTTGCACCGTTTTTATTCATTTAACTAAACAGACGGAAAGAGTTATCACTTTAAACCTGATGCCCCCCCTCCTACATTAACAGGCCTTTAGGATGCAGCAGGAGAGCAGGGAGGGCCTGAGCTTCCTTGTGTCTGACGAGAAGGTGGAAGATTCAACCCGTGAGCTCGTAAAACTCCAGGCTTCTTATGCTGAGACTGCGCTTGAGCTACAGAAAACCAGAAACCTGCTGCTGCTGGAGCACAAAATCACCACAGACCTGCAGGTACACACTTTCAGTACACACAATTATTTAATATTTTAGAATTTTTCACACACTTAAAAGGGACATTCCATGCAAAACCCAATTTTTTGGCTGTTAATTGCATTTTGTTGGAGTGCAGACAATTTGAATTTGGTCTCTCCCAGTGCTGCCTAGATATTTTTATATTCTGTTTGGGTCATATTTTTCAACCCATTCAGTTTATCGATTTTCTTTTCTGAACTATTATGTCACAGTATTTACAACGGAATGTCTAAATAAGGTCTGGATTTACCAAATACATTTTGGTGGTTTTCATTCTCCTCAGGCTCTGGGTCAGACTCCGGCTCCAATATCTAAGGCTGGATGGACAAGTCTTCCTTTGTTGTCACTGTTTAATTACTTTGTCAATTAAAAGTTTCTGCGCTGCTATATACTGTAGTTATGAATCCCCTCTATCAAACTGGAATGAACTGGTTTAGAAGGTGGAGGGAGGCGGGACGGGAAGCGCCTTGTTTAGATTTAATGAGACAACCTCAAAACAAGTTGACCTGAGACACACCCCAGAAAAGGGGCGGGGCTTGTGGAGTTACAATAAGGAGGAATTCAGACCAAAGCATTGCAGTTCCACTTTTTATAGACCCCAACTGAAAGATTTAAATGTGAAAAAGAAGGATTTAAAACCAAAAACTAATCTTTGTCAAACTCCTATTTTGCATTTTCAAAAGGCTGATATTTCCCTTTTACAGAAATCAAATAGGACCTTTGAGCTTAATTTTTTCCCTCTTAAAATGTCTTAAAATTTTTATTTTTCTCCCTAAGGATGAGCTAAATACACTCAACCAAAAGGTGAACCAAGACCTAGAAGAAAACAAGAGAAGAATGGCAGGGAAAGACAAACTTCTATCTAAAAGAGCTCTTCAGATCAACACTTTACAAGGTATATTTACATCTGTAGGGACTGTTGTATGAAGACAACCCAACATATAAAACCTGTAACATCCACATCTGTATCTGTGTCTAAAGCTCAGTTAAAAGAGTTGACATACAGGCCCAAGAACTACAAACGAACCATACCGATTCAGTACACCTGCCCAGCAGTAGACCAGGAAGTGGTCCAGCCCATCGAGGAAGATCTGTGTTTCTCTCAGCTAAAGACTGGAGAGTCACTGCTGGAGATCCACCTGAAGGTAAAAACATCCTAAATAAATCAAACCAGCTTTTCCAGAGAGCTGATGTTGGTTTTGTTCCTCCAGTCCGCCACCTTCACCCCCACCGGGCTTCGTGTCATGAGTAACATCCATCCAGGAGCAGACAAATATGAAAACATCGTGACCTTCTGCACCTACTGCCTGCTGGACTTTGAGATGCACTCCACTCCTCTGGTGTCAGGAAGTCAACCAAACTACGGCTTTACGTCCCGCTACGCTCTGACAGCCCGCGATCTGGGGAGGCTCGGGGGTCAGGGGTCAAGAGTGCGAGTGGAGCTCCACCAGGCGTTGGGGGGAGTTCGGTTTGTCACCCATGGAAGTGGGCACATGTCGCTCATGGACGCCATGGAGAGGAGAGGAGAGCGAGTCGGTGGAGGGGTCAGGATCACAGGTGAGTGCAGTCGATTTGATGCTCGACTGACATTTTCTGATAAAACACACATTAAAAACTAATTATCTTCTTTTGTAGGTCATGAGGGCGACACCTTCGGTGTTGTGGATTTCTGGGTGTGTCTCTTCCCCCCTGCAGAACCCATTGGGACTGTGACAGAAAGTGGACCTGACAAGAGAACTGTAACTCAGAGGGGTCCAGATCAGATTCTGCTGGGCTGGCAAGACAGCATTCATGAGGTAAAAGAGACACAAAACTAAACTCTAATGACTTTTAAAGCAGGTCATACAACCTGCTGATGGCTCCCGCTGGTTCTTGTGCGACCAAAAACAAAAATAAGGAAACAATTTTACGTCAATATCAATTTTAGCACATAAAAACAACAGAAGTTGACCAAAGCGCTTCACAATTCAGCCAAATGAACAGATAAAACAACAAAGAAACACAGAAATGTTAAAAAAGTCAAATTAATAAAAAATACAGTAATACAACAAGAGATCTGCCAATACAGATTATTTTGTAATCAGTCTAACAGATCCCCAATACGTGCTGACAGTTTAAATCAATATTGCTTTTTCTTCCTCCATTTACTCACAGTGAGACAGAGACAGACTTTCAAAGGGCAGCTATAGTTAAATTATACAGAAATACATAAAAAGTTGAAAACTTACCCTTGTTTTTGTCACTAATGGATCAGCAAATGCATGTACGTATCGGCCGATGTTGATACAATAAAAAAAAACACAAACATCGGCACAAAGTATCGGCCGGCCTATGTATTGGTCAACCTCTAAATACAACATAAAAACTTCAGCACTAAAAGAATCTCAAACTCTGCCAGAATCAAGCCAATGAGTAAAGATGGGTCTTAAGAAGTCCAAATGCAAAAAGTAAACTGTTCCACAGGTTTGAGGCAGAAACCTTAAAAGCCTGATCACCTCTGAATTTTAGCTCAGATCTCGTAAAATCTAAGAGAAACTGGTTGGAGGACAGAAGTGCTTTAATGCTGCGTTCACACTGAACGCGATTTGGGCGTCAGGAGCGTCAGGTTTACATGCAAAGTCTATGTGAACGTATGGCAAGCAGATCG
>JARVJO010000001.1:15870501-15913050 GCA_031762555.1 Cynodonichthys magdalenae
TCTCCCATAATGCATGTCATGGGAATTCCATGTAGTAAATTGGGAGAGTTCAGAATTCAAGATGGCAGCTACTCACAACTCGGTGAGAAAAACTCTCTTAATATTATTTCTGAATTTATTTCAGATGTAATCAGTCAGACACGTAGTACTTTTCAGTGTTTATAAGAGGACGTGTTTAAACGCTGTTTAGTCAAAGTTAATCACAACTGGCCCTTTGAGGGCCACCATAATGCTCATGTGGCCCTCAGTGAAAATGAGTTTGACACTCCTGCTCTAGATCTGCAAAGTTCCACTAATAACTTTAACTGTACCTTCAGTCTGTTGTTCTCGTTTTTGAGGTATTTAATGCCCAGTCTCTGGACCTCAACCTGCTGCCTGAGGAGAGGAGAGTCCACCACCTGTGTTGGTCCTGCCATGGCTGGAGGCAGACCTGCTGCAGAAGAGACACAAACTGTTAAACCTCTGGTCCTGTTAAATTTATTTATTGTATTAGTGGCTTAAAAGTCATGAACTGACCTCCTGCAGATCCTTGGACGATGGAGGAGATCCCTGAGGCAGGTGGGCCTCTCAGACCTTCAATAGTCATCTTCGACTGATTATGGATGCGCTGTTTCAGCTCCGCCTTCTCCGCTTCGAGCTGGTCGATATCAGCCTGCAGAGCGTCCATCGTCTCCTCAAACTCCCTGATGAGCAAGGAGGTAAATAAAAGGCGTCGTGGAGAAACGGAACGGACGACAAAGTAAAGTTTCCGTCTTACTTTTCCTTTTTCTTGAGCTGGGCGAGGCTTTCGTCCAGTTTGGTCTGAATCTTCTCCACGCGCTCGTCGGCATCTTTGGTGGACGTGTCCAGCTTTTTCTCCAGGAGGCTCAGGCGGACGTGAGCCTCGCTGAGCTCCTCGCCCTGGAAACATTCAGCCAGTTCAGCTTTTCTTCCTTGCCTTGGGTATTTCAGAAACCTTTAAATCAAAGCTTTGCATCACCTTAATCTTTAGAGATTTCTTGAGCTCCTTGATGACGGTTTCTCTGTCTTCTAGTTTGACTCCCAGACCTTCAGCGTCCGTCATCTCAGCCCTGACGGTGGACGCTCTCATTTCCACTGGAGGAGTCTAAAGACACACAAGGTTTCAGAAGGTTTAAGAGTTAGGATGGGATAAAAGGGTAGAAACATCAGACGTGAGCTTATAGCGCATAAATACCATTCTTTGTGGTTTTTCAGCATCGTACTCTCCCTCCTGCATGGCTGTAGCCATCTTGTTCATGGTAGTAATGACGGAGCTGCAGGACTGGCGCAGAAGCTCTGGACCGTTCACATTTTGAGAGCCGTAGACCTTAGAGGAGAACACATAACTCAATACGACTGAAACAAGGGGTATGGTTGCTGCTAATGCAGTTTCTATTTAAGCTCAGCAATCGGAGTAGAATAATAATTGGATAATTGGTCTGTTTGGTGGGAAACCTTACTTGTAAATGTAATGAAAAGACATGAAATTAAAATTATCCTTAGTGGGAAAACTTTCACTAGAAGATCATTTGTTGGAGTTTAAGGACTACCTGCTCCACAACTTTGTAGGCAATGTCCTCCAGCTTGAGCGCATTGAGACCCTCCTGTTCTCCCAGCGAAGCCACCATCTGACTCCCGGCTGCAGCCACCTCCTGCAGGACGGCGACCACACGGGTCAGCTGTCTCCTGCACTCCGTCAGCGTCTCAGAAACCTGCGGTCCAAAACCGAGAGCGGCTGGGACTCCGGCTACATCCGTTCCAGGCATACGGCGGCGGATCTTCTTACAGAACTGTCTGATGTCGGAGCAGGACGTGTCGAGGTCCTTCAGAAGGACGGCGAGACCCGAACTCTCCTGTCCCGCTGACAGGAACACCCGCAGACGAGCCACTTCCACTCCCATGCAGTCCAGGGCGGTCTGGGTAAACTGAGGCGAGCGGATGACAAACAGGTTAGATTAAATGTCATAACTCTGTTTTTTAACTTTTCATTGTCTTTAAAAGGTTTTTAATAATTTCCCAAAAACATGTTGTGGTCACCATTCAGGCTGTGAGAATACAAACCGTCAGGTACCTTAATGTGGTCGGCTAGCTGCACCGTGCAGTCCTCAGCTTGATCGGCCAAATGAATACCGTACAGTTGCTGGAAGAGACGGCATGATTGGATTGGCAAGTATCAGGGCTCCTACAGCTTAATGCAAGTTCAGTTTAAGACATTTTAAGACTTCTTTATTGTCACTTGAAATGAAATTTGAGACCAAAATCACAATAAACACAAATGGAAAAAAAACAAGTTAGCGACAATTTTACCCAAATGTTTATTTTAAAACACAAAACAGCCAGCTGAGAGCAGCATTCAGTAAATTATTTTAATATCTGTCTGTCCGTTTTCTTCCGCTTATCCGGGGTGGGGTCGCGGGGGCAGCAGCCTAAGCAGATTATTATTTTATTTTAATATTTGAGACAAATTACAATTATCCTACGAACAATGTGTTAACATTTTAAGACCTCTGAAAGATTGATTTAAGGCTGGATTGATGAATTCAGATGAATTCAGTTCCACAGGAAGTATAAGCTTTGGCTTCAGCCTATTCCTTTTTTGGTAAATATTTGGTTTGTGAAATAAGGTTTCATTTTGTTTTCTTTTTTTGTAATGATGTAAATTTACCAAAATAAATCTAACCTAAATATTTTTTCCCTCAACAAGAAAAAAAAAAATAATTAATATACCAATAAATACTCCCTTATAAAGCTGTTAAACATCAAATTATGTGATTATTTAATTTACCTTCTACTTATAGGTATTTTTATATTAGAAAAAGAGTAGATTCAAAGAGACCTAATACAGCTTTCTGAATTATCTTAAGGTTCTGTCACACTAACGTTTTAGAGAACTTGTGCAAATTCTTCAGTCCGTGATAAATTTCCAAACTCTGCCATTAAGAGAAAATAAATAAATAAATAACCACCATAGTTATTGTTTTTCTGTTAAGTTTGCTGACGACGCAATGAATCCTGGGATATTGTCGGCCTCGTAGGATACTCAGATGCGGCCTACGTTTTCAGTGTTTTGTCGGCTGCATGAGTAGGCGCCTACGAATTGGGACAGCATACAGCTGGACAACATTTTTATAACTTGGCTAAAGTTTTTTAGTGTGACAGCTTTTAAATTTTTATTGCAGACACATTTTGTAATCTGTTAAAAAAAAAAATAATAATAATTTAATCATATTGTAGGCATTAAAATGTAAAATGAGAAATAAAAGTCTTTTCCTACCTGATAGTATTTGATTGCCTTGGTCAGGGGTTCCACCTGCACCGTCTCATCGAGCTGATCTTTGTGCAGCAAATCAATGAAATAATCCAGACAGCGCTCATGGAAGCTCATTTCAGAGTAAAGTGTTCCCATGCGCTTAAAAACCTCCACACTGCAGCTGTTCAGAGCCCTAAAACAGAGACACAGAAGAGAAAATAAACAGTTGTAGTTGTTTTTATTTATTTATTCGACTGCTCAGGTTCTGATGTGGCTGGTGTTACTTACTGTTCATATTTGTGCAGGGTGGTCTGCAGCAGGCTCAGGGAGTAGACCAGTCCAGAGGCAAAGCTGCGCTGCTCTCCTGGGGGTCCTCTGAGCGTCGGCCCCTGGACCAGATTCCCACTCAGGTCAAACTTCTCCTGAGCTTGTTTACTGATCAGCTCAGCCTTCGAGTGAGAAACCAGATCAAAATTAAAACATTCAGCTGGTTTTAGACTAAAATCTTTCTGAAAACGGTACGGCATCGATTGCGAGCGATAAAAAGGGAGCGTTGCTTTGCACCTTGCAGATGAGCCTGGGGATGAGCAGCAGCACCAGGATGCAGTCGTGGTCGCCGCCGTGACGGAGGAAGGAGTCTGGCATGAAGGAGGTGAGCAGGGACACCTGTCTGTTCGCCTGAGCCACCTCCATTTTCCTCAGCTCCATCTGAATGGCCTGAACACAGGAAGAGTTGTTTTTAAATTTAACAAGAGAGAGACGTCAGTAAACATGTGTTGAGCTCTTACCTTGGCGTAAGCTTTGGTTTCTGCAAACTTGATCTTGAAGTCAAACAGCTCTGCAGGCGGCTGCTGAGGTTGTTCTGTGTTTGCACTCTGCTGACTCACCAGCTCTCTGTTGGCCTCCTAACAAACAGAGAGAAGTTGATACGTTCTCCAAACCTCACTGATGTTTTCCATCATCTCACCTGAAGCGAGGCGGTGAGCTCTCTGTACTTGTTGATGGTCTGCTGGTAATCGGCTACAGTCTCCTGAGCAGCTTCCACCTTCTTCTCTGCCTCTCTGACCTTCGCTCCACTCAGGTCCACCTGTTCTCTCAGCTCCATCTCAGTCTCTCTGGCGTTCTCCTGCAGCTCGTCGTTCATCTCGTTGATGGCTTCCTGTCAGAGCAGAAAAAAAAAAAAAAAAACAGGATTGACTTTTCATTGTTCCTTTTTCAAACCTAATTTCTTAAGTTTATCTTCTTTACCTTTTAAGAAATAAAATGATCAGTAACCCATACTGACATTAATGTCACAAAAACAGGCATCAGTTTAAATAAAACAAACTGACCAAATCAGTGACCGTCTCCCTCAGCTCTCTGACTTTCTCCTCCAGGTCGAGGTTCCTCTCAGTCAGGGTCTCCACCATCTCCTCTGATCCCAGAGCTGCATCCACCTTGTGAGGTTACACAAATACCTTTTTAGACTTTAACAGCTTTAACAAACAAGAAGAAACCATTAAGTGTTTATAATGACTCAATGTGTGATAGATTCTGTAATCGTAGATTTAACCTGCTCCTTCAGTTCATCGACCGTGGCTTCGGCTTGTTTGAGTTCCTCCTGCAGTTTCTCTTTCTGGGTCCTCAGGGTCTCCAGCTCCGTGTTCTTCTTCTCCATGTGCTTTTGCAGCTTCACGTGTTCTTGCTTCTCTGAGGCAGACAGGTCACGCATCCTGATGAAGTACAGGAGATCGTTTTTTAATTTACAGATGGGGATACATTCGTTCAGCTCTTTCAGCTCTTGTTGCACTGGTTTCATCACCCATTCTGCCTATTTAAAGGGAACAAATTGACACTGGGTAGTTTAGTCTGCTTGTGTTCACACTAAATATGGAGTCAAGAAAACAAAGATGAGAGCTGTCTGAAGATTATAGATGTTAAAAGATCCAGGATCGTCTCTAAGCATCTTCGTGTTCCTCTAACCACAGCTGACAAAATTATTAAAAAGTTTAAGGTTCACTGGACTGTAACTAACCTCCCAGGAGTTAATCAGACTGACTTTTCAAGCTGAACTCCAAGGTTAAAGGTAAATAATTTTCTGATCACAGTATCCATCACATTTTGAATCGTAATGGGCTCCATTGTTGAGAAAACATACAAAAAGGCTGGACTGGAATTTGACAAAACTGCAGCTTGTTTTTATTTTATTATTGTGGAAGGGTACCAACACATTTCTTCACGTCTGATGCAGATTAGTAATTTTCCATCACCTGACCAACGCCTCCTTCAGCCTGTTGTTCTGCTCCTCCAGCTGTTTGACTTGATAACTGGATGCAGCTCCATCTGTTCCTGTATGAGACCCAGAGTAGTAAAAAAAATTAAAAACACCAATCAGCAGAAGAATCTGTGCCGTCCAGCTCGTCTCGCTCACCTTTCTCTGAAATCTCGTGCCTCAGGATCTCTAAATCCATGGAGAGCTCCTCCACCTTCTCCTTCAGCGAGTCCACCTCCACCTGCAGAGATTCCGCTCGCTCTTCAGCCATCTCTTTGTCCAGAGTGGCCATTTCGATGGCGTCCGCCGTGTCCGCCATCTCCTCCATGTAGCGGTCTTTCGCCTCGTGGGCCTCCCGGGCTTCCTGCACATGTGATGGGGAAAAGATAGCATGACGGCTGGACGTTCAAACCCTACAGATTATTTTCGTTACGACCCATCGTAAACAGCTTCAGGACTTAGAAGCACCTTCTTGGCCTCTTTGAGCTGTTTCTGCAGCTCGGCCTGCTGCTCCTGCATTTTGCTCTTCCACTCCTGCAGCTGCTCCAACTGAATCTTGTACTTCTCCAGCTCCTTCAGCTTGGCCTTATCGTCCGTTCGCTTTATCCTCAGAGTCTCCAACTTCTCCTCCAGGTCCTTGACCTGAGCTCGCAGAGACTCTTCCTCCTGAGAAACAAACAAGTGGAGGGAGGGAGAAAGTATGAATTTTACAGGAAGTTGCAGTGATGTCATTGAAAAAACTATTTATTGAATTAATTTTTAAATATACCCCATCCGCACAAATTAAAATCAATAATGAAACTTTATTCGTTTCTCCCTGATCTGAAGAAAACATCTGAGAGTTGAAGCCATGCAGTATCACAGTGAAAACCTTTCAGACCCATTATAAAGTATCACAGAGGTGCACTGACAGTTCTGTTTCCCTTTAGAGTTGAGTTTGTTAGTAAACTCGTACCAGCATGCATGTAGGCATCGGAAAACTCTACCTGCTTGGAAACGGAAGGTTCCACCTGGTCAAACAGTAACAACATGGAACGAAACCATGAACACAACGAACAAAAGTGAAATAAAACGACAAATATGGAAACACTGAACCGGTTCTTCCAGTAGTCTGGGACCCACCTTGCTGGGAGTAGTTTGGATCGGGGCGGCTGCAGGGGACGGGGTCACGGGGGCCCTGAGAGCCCCCTGTTGGGACGACGGGCTCCCCTCACTGACGTCTCCAGACACAGACGGTGAAAGACTCTCGCGAGACGCCTGTCAACACAGACAGACGTGTTTCAAAGAGTGAGGAGGAAGAAGTGAAGCAAAACGAAGGAGAGACTTTAGAGCCACGAGGAGCATGCAACTGAAGGTAGTATCGCACCACGCTGCAACTGTTGGGAACTAGCTGGAGACACAAAACTGTGAGAAAATGTGAAAATCTTCACTTGGGATTGCACTGAAGTGTCCTTATGACACATTTGTATAAATTCCTGACAGAATTTAGGAAGTTGCAGGATCTCATGCAGTAAAATGGAACATTTTGGTACTTGTGACTTAACGATGGAGAAATCTGGACCCTACAGGACGTCTCCTCTAGTGTTGTAGTACTCAAGACCAGTTTTTGATGGTCTCGGTCTTGACCGCATTTGTACTCGTTCTTGTCTCGGATTTTATTTCAAGACCAGTCAAGACCACAACTGTAGAAATATGCAGTTACCAGAATATTGTCCAATTAATTTGTTAACATCTTGAGTACAGTGTACTGCATGTTTCAGGGCACTAGTTTACGGTTTGGTTTTTTTTGGTCTTGCTTTCTCAACTTGGTCTCAATACATACTGGTCTCAGTCTTGACACACTCTGGTCTTGGGGTAGGTGGTCTTGACTACAACACTAGTCTCCTCAGTCTTTGAAAAATTGTTTTACTTTTACCAAGGAGGTTATGTTTTCAGTAGTATCGGTCTCTTATTTCCTAATTCTAATTAATTATTGAAGGATTTAAACATGTTCAAAATAAACATTTCAAATCAATCAAATTATCAATTTGTTTGTTTTATGGACATTTTATATTGGAAGTGAAAACAAGACTAACTCTGTCAAAGGTAAAAAAAATAATAATTAGCCAAAAAACTTTACAGGCTGCAACAACACCGACTATTTTGAGAGGATATTTTTTTTGAATATGTTTAAAATTCCAGTGCCTGGTGAGCAGAGCTACTCACACGAGGAAACAGACAACCTCTGTGGAAGAGGTTTTGGAAGTTTGTCACCAACAGTCGCAGCCCAGTGAGACACCATTCTTTGAATAAAGAAAAAAAAGAAGTGAAGACTGAAAGATTTACAAAATGTTTAGTGAAAATATTTCTGTTTTGCTGTGTCTTCCAGGAGAAACTACATCCGCACCAAATGTCATTTAAGTTCCCACAGACTCCAAAGCACCTGTGCCATAGAGGAAATCAAATTCAACCGTACCCCACCCGCACCACCCCCACCTTGTGAGGTGACCAGAGAGCCTTTCTGATTCAAAGAGCGTACCCGGAGCAACTGGCTGGAGCGGCTGGAGGGTCGAACCAGGAGGGAGGGGAGGGAGGTAGCAGGAGCGAGGCGTGGAGCGCTCCACTGCCACAGAGTGATCACAGAGACTGGGTTAGACCAGGTTTGTTTAACCGGTGAGTTAAAATAATAATAAAAACTCAAGTTGATATTATTCAATTCACATCAATTTAACTACAGGTCAGTTATAAAACCAGCTGTCGTGTTTAAGATTATAATGCAGGGTATTTGTACAAAGGCTGAGAAATATTGCAAGTTAAAAAAAAGTATATTTGCTAGAAATAGCCGTTGTGTTCTGTTCATACTTTTAGAAAAGGTTCAGGAGTCTATAATCTCTGCTTCTGCTGATAAAACTGACAGGATAATTTTTAGCTTACTTCTTCTGTATCTAAACACTTTAACCAAGTGGAGTCATCCAAAATTGTTCTTTTTGTCTGCTGTGTTTGTAATTTTGGCAGAGCAATCTGTGTGAAAAGGAGGCTTTGTAAGTTTATTCAGTACAGATATAAACCTTGTGTTTTTCAGTTATCACTTCCATTGATTTACTTTGTAGTCAATGTTCAAAATCACATATCCCAAATGAAAAAAAACAAAACAAAAAAAGTTCAAACAGTTATAGAAAACATGCACTTTAACCTCTGCTCCCGTTTCCTGTAAACAAGCTCACCTTTGCAGAGCGGTGGGTCGAGTACTGAGGAGGAGGAAGTGGGTTGGAGAAAGGATGGATTCACACGCAGGCAAGAAAACCCATTCAGCCATGAAGTATAAGAATAGTTTAGCAGCAGGAAGGAATCTCACTGTTAGTTTATATTGATTGGTTGGTTATAATGTTACATGCATCATTTAGCAACCTTTCAAACAAGTTATTTTTGATCATTTAAGGAACAGAAAAAAAATGAAATCATGCAGCAATGAAAAAGTCTGACACCACAAAGAACCATCATGGTGACTTTTTGGTTTCTGTGTGGACAGGATGCCTTCACCAGAATAAAAATGTCAAAGAAAGAAAGTGAAAATAAAAAAAAAACTGCAGCAAAAATAATATGTTTGTGGCAGTTAATGATTTTATGTGGAAATGCCAAAGAGAAATGCAGAGGGACACTTCAAAGCAAAAGATGAGCTGCCACGTTAGTGAGATGTACGACAGCCTAGGTGAAGCAAAAGTGTTGAATTTAATTGTCGGTACCTTCTTAATGTTCGATGGTGTCTGCAAAAGGTGTTCAGAAAAACAAAAGTAAAAAAAAAAAAACAAGAGATAACTTCTTATAGAACAAAAGTTAAAGATAAAAGCTAGGAAACAAATCAAAATAAATAAAAAAAATGTTAGAGAAAAACAAACTGGCATCATTCCAGCTCTTTCTGTTCAACATGTTTAATGTAGCATCTCTGGAAAAATAGGTTAAAATGTCTCAATTTAAATATTAAATATGTGAATGATCATTATAAAGTTTCCAGCACACAAAAAAAACAACCTACAGAAATCCACGACTTTCAAATCAAACCAGAAAAAATAAAATAAATTATTTAAAACAAAGGTGCAATTTTTTTACCTGCTTGGTTGGTTTGGGAGTCTCGGAGACATCTGGAAAAACGGTAAATTACAGCTTTAATTAATATTTATCACTTTCATGTTTCCAAAACACAACTGTGAGAGACCCCAGGGTCAATTCTTACCCCTCAGTTTGAGTGTCCTTGCCACGCTGGACTCAGGGGTCTCTGGGGAGGTGCTACCTGAATCTTCATCCACCACCTGGATCTGTAGAGTCACACAATCCAGGTTATATTAGAGTTTAACTATGAGCAAATACTGATGATATAAGTATGTCACTTCTGTAAACTGAACAACAAAATTAGACTTCTAATAACACACATTTCTCATTACGTCACTAACCTGAGAGGATCTGACAAATATCCCATGATTCTCCTCACAGGTGAAATAGCGCTTCCCCTGCACCGTGCCGTCGTTCTTGCCTTTAGGCTCATCTAAGATGACGCCCACCCATTTACCCGAGGCAAAGAGGGTGGCGCCGATGTAGGCCACTGTCCCTCTCTGACCTTTTCCTGTCACTTCGACTATGGAGCCGACCTTAAAGGCAATGAGACGACAAGTAACCGTAGGTTATCTTGGACTCATTAGTGAATAGAAGTTAACTGAGGCTACACATTTCTGCACATTTAATGTGTGAAATAAATAAATAAACCTACCTTTGGAGGTTTAACACTCTCCACTGTTCCTCCACTGCTCATTCTGCTGATCAATGGGCTGGTCAGCTGAGGAACATGCAGAGTACAGATGAGGAGGAATATGTAGGAAAGAAGAAATATGGGAATAAACAAAAAAGAAAAATGAGAACGTGAGATGAGATGTAAGGAGGAGGAAGACAAGGTTGATATTATACAAGATTACTCAATATTGTGTGCAAAGGCACATAACATTTTTTTAGATTTAATCAAAATGAATACAATTCCATCAATTTCCAACAAAATCATCTCAGTTAAATCTCCAACATTAAAGCTGCAGAATATTGTGTATTCCCTTCAATTCCCCTTAAATAAAGCCAAGCCTTGAATTTATTTTATGAATTTCTGTTTAATATCTTCAAAAGGGTTTTTATTTTTTAAAGATAACTATTTCTGCTCAGTCTCATAAGTCAAAATATTTAACAGGAGAGTCCTCAGGGTGCAGAGCACAGAGGCACCCACACATACCCAGTCATATGTCTTGGTAAACAACAAACATCTTAATAAAGTAGCAACTTCTCAGACAAAGAAAGTCATTCAACACAAACTAGGTCTGCGGTGAAAGGCTGTTCCTTATGAGAGTCTTTCAGGACACATGCTGGTTTAAATTAGGCAGCAGAAAACTTGATAACGCTGATGATGACATTTCTATATCTGTAGCAACTTTATTTCAGTTTTAACAGACACTGTTAGAAGCTAGAAAACAAAATCAGAGTCATCAATAACTTTTCATGTTTAACTAATTATTTTACACCTGAAACTAAAATCTAATCTTAAGTTTTGATCAAATTAAAGGGAAACCAGCACAAAGATGAAATCCCACAAGCTGAACAGTGAGTACAACAAATCTTTACATTTTACTATATTACAATTACTTATTACTATGAATCAAATATATGAATACAAGCACCTATATAGATGTTAAATAATTCATTCTTAATTTTATGAGCTCATGTTACTCACCCTGGGAGTGTAAGAATGTCTTCTGTTCAAAGCCATAATTAAAAGCTAGTATTTATTTCACCTCTAATGCAAAACTGAAGGTTTTAGTGTTTTTATTCTCCCCTCTGTTTTTATTTTTCTGTCTTTCTCTGATCAGACACCAAGTCAGGATCATTTATAGGGCGGGATCTTTGTGGTGAATCACAAAACGTCACAGCTGATTTGAGCTAGAAAATACTAAGCTCAACAAAGTAATCTACAGGGTCAAGAGATGGATGGACATTGTTATTTACCACAATATTTGACTTAAATGCATTGCGGCTCTCTAGTGCAGTTAGAAAGCTTAGTTTTACCAAAAGAGAAGCATAAAAGTCTAGTTGGTTAGACAGCAAACGTAAGGTAAACATTTTACAATTAAAAATGTCGGACACTAAAGTATGCTAAGAAACACTATAATTTTTAGTAAGTTTTAAAAACAACGTAACAGTATCTCAAAATTGCGGAAAAATAAACTAACATTGCCTTTAGCTAAATTTAGCTAAAGCTAACAGGATGACAGAAACACAGCACTCCTGCTTAGTTATTTTGTTTCAAGACAACAAAAACGTTGAAACACAATTTTTTTTTCAAACATTTTTAACAAATGATTCAAAATGTAATATCAGTTCAATGACAGCTAGCTAAACGTAACCCCAGAAAGGGCAAAACCCGTATTTAAATAAGCTGCTACAAGTTTAATCTTTCATAATGTTGCTCACCTTCACACAGAGATCCTTGTCTTTAAATTGAGTTCTATTTCGCGTTCCACTGAATTGTTGTCACTGTATTAATGCCTATCTTCCTAATCCGACAGTCTTCTTTTCCGGGTTTTGACACGCCACTTCCGGTAGCCCGAGCTGATTAAAATTTAGCGCCCCTTGTGGTGGGCCGTAGTAATTACTTGTCTTTTTTTATTGGGTTTATTTACTACTTTTACAATTAGACTATTAATATGTCTGAATTTTTTTTATTGTACAAAATATTATAATTTACAAGGTTGAATATTTTCTATATTCTGCAAGGGTGGTATTTTATTATCCCAGACTTTAGGACTGATTTGGCCCTAATTTGTGGAAATAAATAATTGAAAAATAAACAGTGTTTATGGTTAATTATAGTACAAAAACTGATCTGATTAGTTCCAAACTTCTGGTTCATTGCAAAAGTCTGTTTAAAAAAATGTGGATCCAGCCAATAAACGTGTTTTAAAGATATAATTTTTCTTTAATGGCTGGATCAAGACTGCACAGTAAAATGACATGACTTTTGCAAAGGTCTGTGCAAACATCCCTTTTGTCATTGTTAAAGTAAGTTTAAACATTATGCTTTTAAGATGAAGTTTATTATAATTTTAAATTTATTTTATTTTTAAATAAAACACAAAACAGCAGTTTATAGGGGATAGCTGTAAACTTAAGTTCTCGTTTTATTTGAGGCAACAAGTGAATGAATGCGAACTTGAATGTAAAAAAAAAACAACGATTATACTTTCATCCAACAACACAGAAAGTTAAAAATCAGGCTTTTATTTAGTGTTTGGGCCTCTAGAGTAGACAGTGATTAGCCAGAGGTCCGTCCGCAGGCGGCCAATCAGGAGGCGGAGGAGAGGCTGAGCCTGGACCAGCTGGCTGGCGGACACACGGTGCTGCGGCGGCAGCTCAGTCCCGTCACCGTGGCGGTGACACCTTTGACAGCGATCGGATCAGCTTTTAACTTTACCCCCTTCTTTGTTTATGGAACGGTAGACTTTTTTTTTTTACTTTTCTTACGATTTAAAGAGACTTTTAAAGCACTATTTGCTAACAGAATGTTGCTGGATGTGTTTTTCAGACTTTACTTTCAAGCTACTTAGGGCGCATATTTGTACTTCCGGTTTAGACTTTGAACATAAAAAATGAGTCTTCGAATTTAAAAGTTAAAGGGCTTAGACTTGTAATCTGATACTTAAATTACGTTTATCATTGGAGCTGTTTTAATTCACAATGTCCTGGATGACTTATAATTTTTATCAATAAGTAAATAAGCGTTTTAGATCCAGTAGTTAGGTTATGTCGTTTTATTTTGAAGGTTGGGCCAATGGGTTTCCTGTTTGTTCACGTAACTTGATGAGTTTTTAATACCGGTTCTGCGGCGATTCTGGCAAGAGAGTGTAAGCCAAAGTAGCGCCGGTGAACCAGGTCCGGTTCGTCTCCACCAGTGTCACTGGATAAAAGTGGAAGGTTTATGAACATATTTATTCTTAGTACGCTAAAAAAAAGTCAAGTGAAGAGAAAGCGAAATAGTTTGGTCCCATGGGTGTGGGAGCCTGAGTTACACGTTACGTCATTCATAGTTTCTCTGTCCGGTTTGGCTTAAAGTTCTCATAAATCAAGTGGCAATGAAAGTCTTAGCAGGGTACACAAGTGCATTTTATTTATTTTTTAGAGAAAAGGTTGTTTGTTTTAGTGTGTATTCCCATATCTTTACGGTTTATCATTTCAGAGCAACAGGTTTAGTATTAAAGCTGAGGCTTGTTTAGGGTGTGTCCAGAATCTAGATTGTTCTTTCATCTCCATTATTTACCAAATTTTACCCCTTAAAATTATATTTAATTTATTTTGTGTGGAAGATTTTGGATGAGTTTATTCTATAGTTTAATCTGTATAATCTGCAGGTTTTCCCCCATATTCTAAACCTTTTTTATTATTATTTTTTATCTGTTTTACTGAATTTGAATTCATGTCTTTGTTTTCCACACTCAAAATTATTAAACAGATCAGTTAGCAAATCAAAGAGACTGCAATTTTTTTAATTTGAATGTTTAAAAATATCTAATATAAATGTAATGGGATAAAAACAAATGCATTGTTGGAAAAACAATAACATTTTGCAAAAAAAAAACCCTTTGTCATTACTTTGTGTTGAACTTTGACTGGGCCAAGTTAAAAATAGTTATGTGACAAAATAGGTAAAATCCTGCACCAAATTTCTTGAATATTAAGAATTTTTCTATCAATTATTTTTTTTGTAGAAAATGCATGCCACAAGCACTTTAGAGCTTCATATTTTTAAATACAGATGAAAGCACGACTAATCTTGTTTAAGCATAAGCTTTTGTATTTGATTCGTTTTATTTATTAAACATGAAAACTTGAGCAACAGCTGTCCTGAGGGATTCCTAAATATTTCCTACAAACGTTAATTGACATTTTGTTCTTATTTTAAGTCCATTTTAGTCTCATTCCCAGTCATTTTTATTTTTCTTAACAGCATTTTGTTTGTTTTATCTCTACTGACTTTTATCAGTAGCCTAACCGACTCACAATATCTCTGAAAACCTGAGATTCATTCAGTCTACTTTTATAGATTTTGTCAGGTTTGCCATAAAGTTTTGTTTTACTTCATTTATAAACCTGTTTTTTTTTTTTTCCTCAGATGGCAGACGTGGAGCTGGTGAAGAAGATGGTGAGAGGCATCCTCCAGTCCAACAAAGGAGGGGTGTCTCTGTCCCGACTGCAGTCAGAGTACAAGGAGCTGACTGGGGAGCAGATTGGACACAC
Source organism: Cynodonichthys magdalenae (assembly GCA_031762555.1). Classification (NCBI taxonomy): domain Eukaryota; kingdom Metazoa; phylum Chordata; class Actinopteri; order Cyprinodontiformes; family Rivulidae; genus Cynodonichthys; species Cynodonichthys magdalenae. The sequence continues at coordinate 15,885,300 of JARVJO010000001.1, forward strand.
CCAGCTGGAGGCTCTGCTGGCCAACATGTCCTCCGTTCACATGGAGAGAAACCGTTCTGGAGAGGTGAGAATGTCTGATTTAGAAACATGAACCAGTATGTGAAAATGTTTTTTTTTTCCCACTTATTTTCTGTTCAGTACTCGAAAATAGAAAAAACACCTGAAATAACACAGTGTGACACGTAGCTTTAACAAAGTGTTTCCCGCAGAGCTATTAGATCCAACTTGGCAGAAAATTGATCATATGAAAGGATGATGCATCCTATCAGGCATTCCTGTTTCCTAAGGATATCCCCTACAGATTCTATTCATCTGCTGAAGACACTTTTATAGTTTGTAGGATTTCCACTTTTGTCTTTTTTTCCTTTAACAAACTTTACAAACACAAAATTATTACACATTGTACCAAGACTTGGGTATATTTTTGCCTCATTTTACTTCAACATGTATATTTATCAGTAATCTCAAACAGATCCTCAGCTCTCAAATAATAAAAAAATGTATGTTATATCATAATAAACATGTCTCCTTTTTGTAAATACAAAATGTTTTAATTTTTTCAAAGCATATTCGGTCAATAAAGGCATTAAAATGATTTCTTTTCAACTTTGTATTAAAAAACAGCAGCTTTCTGGACAACATAAACCACTTTTCTCAAGGTTTGTCCCATTTTCTCTTTCCAGGTGGTTTGTTTCTGCTCGGGAGCCAATGACACAACAAGTTTAGCCAAGGTGGTGGCCCGACAACGAAGCTCCAAGAAGACGGGCCGACTCCACCTGGTCAACACCCAGATGAGAGTCAAACCTTCGGCCCCACTCATCCTAAATGGTAAGAGTAGAAGAGCCCAAATGGACAGGTGCAAAAATTAGATCAATACCCCGAATACATCAAATCTAAGGTTTCTTATTACCTGAGTTGGGTATAGTTACATTTACCCAGCTACATTTACTTGAGTAACTTTTTAGGAAACAGTTACTGTTAGAAGTAATTTTACTACACTGTACTTTTTACTTTACTTGGGTAATATTATCGCAAAGTATCGCTACTTTTACCTGAGTGAAGTTTCTGAATAAACATCCCCATCGTAACTAACTTCAATGAATGAAGAATAAACATATTTTACCCAGAAATGCTTTATAGAAAACCAGGGATTTGGGCTTAAGAGATGAATGAACCAATTGGCCGAACTTTGGTCACTTTCGGGCCGGATGTGGCCCGAGGGCCGCCAGTTGAATAGCCCTGGTTTACACTAAAATGCGTGACTTTTGTTCACTGGAATCTCAAATAAAATGCGTCAACTCACCTGTCTCTGTGGTCAAGGATTGTTACACGTCATGCTTTGTGTTTTGATTTCTTCCTTTTTTCAGATGTTTTAAATATCACTTTACCTTTGCATAACTACTAACTGTAGCTACCTGGCAACCTTTCGTGGCCTCTGTCCACATACTTGGCGCAGGAATGCTTTTCAGAGCTGTGACGGCGCAACAAAGCTTTGCGCGGTGCGTCCTGACAGGTGGGAGATGAACGACTGGCCTGCTTTTATCCTTTTTCTGTGGAGCACCACACACGCATTATTCAGAGCTGGAGAGGTGCATCAGGTGTACAAAACTTAGCTCACACACACTCTTACACCGTATCTACACACATTTCTGAGTTTTTTTTCTCTCCTGGCTTCAGTAATCCTCTCAGGATGCTGTGATAGCGGTGCAATCATGCTAACAAACAGCACAGAGGGACGTGCACAGAAGCATGCAAGCAACTTTATTTTTGCACCTCTGCTAGACAGTGATGCTGCAGAATATTCTTAGAGCCGGGGGAGGAGGCGGGAGGCGGCAGTGCGGTGAGGAGGGAGAAAGAAAGAAAGGAAAGGAGGAGATGGCTGGAGGTGAAAGCAGACAGAGGGATGGTTGAATGTGAAGAAGGAGGAACAGATGACAGGATAGAAGGGAGTCAGAGGGAGAAAAGGGTGTTGATGTTTAAGGTTGCATTAGATCCTGTGGCAGCAGAAAGTCAGCTGCAAGAGGAGAGAGGCTGATTCACAAATCAACCTCCCTCCACCCTTCCTCTCAGCCTCTCCTCTCTGCTATTGATATTCATGCTGAGACAAACCAGAGGCTGTGTGTCCATGCCGTCGAGGTGATGTCGCTCTTAGTGTTTGTGAGTGTTTCTTCTTCATATTTGTCTGCTTGTTTCTGCTTGTTTCTGCAGAATGTGTGTGTGTTTTATGTACTGACTCGCTGCCAGAGGCTGGAGCAGAAACTGTTGATGGCAAGTGAACAAACTAAAGGCTGTTAAAGCTTGTGTCGCTGCTGGCAGGATAAAAAGAGCGAAAGTTCTGGAAGACAGATTTTAGAAAATGAGTGGAGGCAGGAAATACAGTGGGAGGAAGTGCTGAAAATCCGTTCAACAGATATATGATGTCATGCTAAAGTCAAATGATGCAACATCATAGTGATGAGGGGCCTGGAGAGTTTGTCTTCAATTTACCTCTTTATGGTCTCCACAGTGACTTTTACATGATACATTTTTGGAGTTTTTGTTAATATAACTAAATGAATGTAGGACTAAATGAAATAGTTTGGATTTTTTAATTGGGATTTTGAGGCAAAATTATAAACAGTAAATATCTTACCTGTTGTAGATAACTCTTTGAACATTCTCATTTTGAAGGAATAGACTTTTATTATTTACTTGTTCATAACTTTTTCACAAATCCCTTAATTTCAAATGTGTTTAAGTGTTAGTAAGTTCTGTCAAATCATATTTAAATCACAAATTATTATATTAAGTTATCAAGGATAGTAGTTCCCAAAAGTTTTGACTTCAGACTCCTTGAATGATAATGGCAGAGGCTTGTAATTTAAATATACAAACTTCGGCAATAGTCCTGTTAAACATGGGAAATTATCCTGTTAGCTTTCACATTAGCACCAAGCTAAGATTGTTAGCTCAGGAGCTAACACACTCTCTCTCTCTCTCTCTCTCTCTCTATCTCTCTGGGCTCCCGCTTTGAAATTTTGTCTTATTAGAGTTCTGTCTGTCTGTTTTCCTCTTCCCAGCAAAACCTCAAATCTCTCTGAGGCAGCCAAACCACCGATGGCGTGGCGGAGGTAGAGGAGGGGGAGGCGCCGGCCGAGGGTCGGGACATGGAGACTTCAGACAGACGAGAGACATAAGGGATGGCCACTCGGAAGGAAGGATTTGGGGGCATTCAAACAAGTTTTCTAACCAGAACACAGCTAACAAGAAAGGAAACACATCTGCAGAGAAGTGAGTCAAGGATGGTTTTCTTATAGAGGAATGCAGAGAGAAAGATTTCAGTTTATTCCTCCTTTTGTAACAAATTTAAAGTATTTTGCATGCTTTACTTGCAGTATATTGAAACTTTGTTAGCTTGCTTTAGGTTTGAAAAAAGGTTCCAGATACTCCATTTGAAGTAAAGTATATTGTTTTTATATTCTTAAATAATGAAGGAATATAAAAATAAAACCTGAAGTCCTTAATTCTACACACGTATGTTATAAGCACATGTTCCTGCTTGGACGTGAACTCCCTAAAATTAAAGTTAAGATTTTATACTACCGAACATTTATTTTCTAAAACTGTGACTAGAATGTAGTTTGGTTTATATTTAAGCTTCTTGTTTGTCCATCAGCTCATTCTGCCACTGAAGTCTTTTAATGTCTAATTCATTCTTGATTCTGATAATCTCCTTATAATACTTAAAGAATCAAGTTTACTTTATTTCCAATCATCCACTTTGAAAACAGCTACCTGTTCCCTCACTGTGGGGTCCAGTGTGCTGCTGACCCCTTTGCAGCACAATGGGGCACCAGGATGGAAGTCCTGGTCCTTTGGCAGGGGACACGAGCCCCGGTGCTCATGATGGGGAGGCGAGTCCTCTTTAATCCCTTCTCTATTCTTCTGTAGATTAACATTTCTAAACCGGTACAGAGTGAATCAGCACATCTCTCTGTATCCCTTTAGATTTTTCTGTGGACACGCCAACATCATCATCAATTGTGTGTGTGGTTAAAAAAAGACAAATAAACCAACATTAAAATACATGAGAAAAGCTTGTTTGACGTAACCACATAAAACTAATAAAATTGGTCTCTTTGGGAATTTTTGGAGCAACTAATTCACATTTGTCAAAGTCAAGGCCTGTGGGCCATATGCGACATGAGGGTGACTTCTGTATGGCTCGTCAAAAAATAAAAAAAATACACTTAATTAATTTTTTTACTTTAATATGAAAAGGTTTTTTATATATCACGGTAAACTTTTAATTTATGATTCAATGCAACAAAATAAACAAATTTATAAGGTGAAAGATAATAATACTTGTCCTGCCCCTGAGCTGTTAGCTTTGAGTAACTGTGTTTCCTTCAACAGTTTGGCTGAATAGCCCTGTATTAATGTCTCAAAATAAGCTGCTTTAAAACCAATATTGATTATAAACTACATTTCCCATAATGCCTGTTGATTATGCATGTAAATTCCCTGTGAGAAAGTGCGAAAGTTCAGATTCCAAAACTTGCCACAACTCAATACTTAATAATATTTCTGTATTATTCATTACATATTTAGTCAGTCATATTTTTCAGTGTTTATAAGAGAGAGTTAAAATATTGTTTCTATGCAGGGAATACCACGTAGAGCTCAGTTATTGTTAGTGGTGCTCAGCCATAGCAACAAGACGAAGAACGTAATGTTTTCTGTTTAGTCAAAGTTAAACAGGAACTGTTGAAGTTAATTACAACTGGACTTTTGAAAACCACCATAATGCCCACGTGGCTCTCAGTGAAAATTATATTGACACCGCTGATCTAAGCCAATGTTGTCTCTGTTTTGGGAATGAAATGATGAAATTGTATAAGTTCTAAACAAAAGTAGAGATTATTTTACTTATAAATGTAAAATTCCAAATATTCATTCCTAAAAATCCCAACAAACACTTTAACAAGTAAAAAGTTTGGACTTAACATATAAAGGAGAATAAAATGCCCCATTTTACTCCAATCTATTAAACATTAGCTACATTTTGACCAGATCGTTTCTTTACTTTTAACCTCAAAGACTTTATTTTAATTAATTAATGTACATACAAGTTATTCTGATTTCTTAAATCAGTATTGAAGCTTTGATTATGGAAGAACAGGACTACAGATACTACAATATTTCTAATTTTCCTTCCTGTTTTGCCTTTAGATGAACTGTAATGTAAATTTGCGTCTGTGTTCGTTTCTCTTGTGTACAGACCAGAGAAGAGGATGACCCTCCCGTCACGCTTTCAGAAGGAGGTGCACGCTCACCTCGCAAGAAACCCCCAACAGGCTGGTCGTAAGTAGGCCATGCTGACATTTTAACTAAAAATACATTTTATGTAGCTTTTTGTCCTTTACACAAGCCCTTTGTCAAGATCAAAACTGGAAAACTTTCAAGTTTTATATTGTACTGTAAATGGTTTTCCTAAAAATATATATATTTATTGATTTATTTATTGCAAATATTATTTGTAACAATATTTTTCTTTTTTTTTTCTGTCAGCACCATTGAATATAAATGAGAGTTTTGGTTCAGGAAAAGGAAAACCGTACAACCCTCAGCAGGTTCAGGGCCGTATCAGAGAGATCCTGGGAAAGTACAGCAATGGATTCTGGGTGTCCAAGCTGCCTCAGATCTACAGAGAGCTTTACAAACAGGACCTGCCTTCAGAGGCCCTCAAAGACCTTGACACCTGGACTCACATATGTACTGTATGTAGTTGTTTTGATTATGAACTTATATCTAATGGTATAAATGTTCAATCACATGTAGAGTTTTACTGAGAAATGCTATTTCTGCCTCTTGGCCAAGTCGTCATTGTTAACGAGAACTGGTTCTCAATCGACTTACTTGGTAGACTAAAGGAACACTAAATTTCATCATTTAAATTCCTAAAATTCAATTACAATTTAATATCAGAAACACAAGTTGTGAGATAGATGTGAAAATATTTTTTGCTTGAGTGTCATCTGTGTAGAAAATGTACAGCAGAATGGGACCAAAGACTACGCCCTGAGGTACACCACCACACTACTTTTAGAACATACAATCATTAAAAGCAAAGTTTCTGTTTGAGACTTAATTAAGTCCCACACTGCAAGACGATGCTACACTTAATAATGAATATAAAGTTAGGAAACATTTTTTAAAAGCAATAGTAGGATTATAAGACATAAAAAGTCCTAAAAGGACATGAAAATCTATTTTTTTCTTAAACCAAGTGAATCTTTTTTTTTCCTTCCAGGTAGAGAAAACCTGCAGCAGCAGCCCATCTGAGCTGCTCCTCTACCCCGCCAAGGAACAGACCACCACATCCACCCCCTCACACATCCCCAACTCAAACCCCACCACCCCCTCTGCCGAAACGTCAAACCCAAGCTCAGAGAAACATTTTCAGTCTCCGGCCCGACAGAGAGACCCATGCACTCACCTGACTCGCTCTGGCTCTCAGTCGTCTCAGTCTCCACCATCTTCCTCCTCGTCTCCCAGCCCCCCTTCATCCCCTGCAACCCTCAGTCCCAACCTGAAACAGAAACTGGAGGAGCTGCTGGTAAAATACTCTAACGGTCTATGGGCCCATGCACTGCCCAAGCTCTTCCAGGACACTTACAAAGTCAGTACTAACTGCATGCATGCATCATTTACTCTGAATGGTGCTCTGAATGATTTTATTTTATCCATTTCTTTACAAGACTAAATTGCCCGGACACGTCCTGGAGAACCTAGACCTCCTCTCTGACATTTGTACTGTTGACTACCCAATGCCCGACAACCCCAAGAGGGCCATCCTGTACAGACGAAGCAGTGCTGAAGGCAGAGAGGACGAGAAGAGGAGAGGCTCCTCTACAAGTGAGGAGGAGCTGAGGGTGAAAAAGGAGATGGGAAGGAGGCTCAGTAACCAAGAAGTGCCTTCTCTGCAAATCCCCAAAGAGGAGTACCCATCTGTTCTGGTGATCGAGGCCGCCAACACCAATGAAGTCCTTCTCAGGTAACTGACTCCGGTGCAAGTGAATTTCTTTAAAGATCCGAAATCTCTCACTGACTGCGTCTCATCCTCTAACAGATACATCGGTGAAGGTTACTCCCAGGCGCAGGAGTCCATGGAGGACGAGATGAGAGAGTTTTATGGCTTGGACCAAAGCCAATCGACTCTTCTGTCATCGCCAACATCCGGGCAACTCGTTGCTGTCAGGGCTGAGGAGGAGGAGGAGGTTCTGAGGGCACAAATCTGTGAGGTCATTTCTGATAAAGTCAAGGTAACCAGTAACCAAGAGCAACCAAAGGTGGGAAATGAGGGGAGATATTAATAATCTCTATATTGTCGGTTCTGCAGGTTTACTTTGTGGATCATGGTTTCTCAGAGGTGATCAGCAAAAACAAAGTGTTTGTGCTGAATGAGAAGTTTTTCAAACTGCCTTTTCAGGCAACCAAGTGTAGACTGGCAGGTGAGTCTCTGAATCACAAAGACAATCCTATATTGTAAAAAGAAAAGAACAGAAATTAGTTTGTTTTTGGTGTCCAGGCCTGGAACCGTTCTGTCAGGAGCCTGCGGTGCTGAAGAAGTTTGAAACAATGGCGAGTGGACGGATCCTCTTAGCCGAGATCTTAGAACGAGCGAAGCCTCCTCTGGTTGTTCTGTACGACACGTCTCAGGACGACGACCTGAACATTAACGCCGCCTGCATCGAGGCCCTGCAGGACAAGACGTTATCGAGCCCGTTGCAGGTACAGGAGAGGTTTGTGTGCGTTTGGAAGACGGACGAGTTGGTAACGACTGAACGTCTGTTTGTCCTCAGACGAACAGCGCTTATATGAACGTAACAGTCAGCAGCGTCTGCTCAGATGGGAACTTTTACTGTCAGCTTCCTTCCAGAGGACTCACAAAGCTAAATGAGATCATGGAGAAGATAGAGACATACTTCCACACACAGGTAAGCAACTTATATGTTCCCCAAAAGACTTGAAATAAATAAAAAAAATAAATGCACATTTTTCTATAAAAAATTAAAAAAAGAAATATAAATGACTAAAAATAACACACTAGCTTTTAGGGCTGGGTATAGTTAACAACAATTCAGTTCAATATTGCTTTAACTGCTTGGATATAATAAAAAGTACACAATTACATCATTACAGTCACTGTTGATCATTTTTAGATATTTATTTTCTTGCACTAACAAACAAAAATGATTACATTAACATTTTAGAGAAATAAAATATCTGAAAATAAAGCAGTAGCACAATAATACTACTTCTAAATACTGAGAACTAACAAAAATACGACAAACTGGCGAAGGGATCAAATCAAATCAGGATTTTCTGAATTGACATTAAATTTAAAAAATATACATTGTAATTGTCATGGCAAAAAAGAGGACACGCCCGTTTTAAAGCAGGTTTACATGTTTTTATTGAATTAACTTAAGTTTTAAGTTAAAAAAATGTACTAAGTTAGATGATAAGAAATGTGCAAACGCAAAGCAAGCCACTTCATCTGGAAAAACAAACACAAAAACAAACATTAATCTAGGTAAAGACAGGAGTCTTCACAAATTACACTGATTAATCCATACTTTTACCCACCCTTTTTATCACCTTACTCCTGTTTAATTATCCTTTTAACAATTCAACCATTAAAAGTTTGAATCACTGCCAGCTTTATTTTGTGGGTTTGAAGCTGAAACGTTCAGTAACTAAGGCTGTGATAGCACCACAGACTCAGATTATGTACCTAATCCGGTGTTAAGCCATTGCTAAGGCACTTAATTTATCAGCAACAGGAAGTGAGTTCTTTCCTAGATGTACCTTTGCTGCGCAGCAAAGCGTTACCGCTTTACGACAAAACATTGTAGAGTCTGACGATGGTCTTTCTAGAGATTTTCATTCTCTAAATTTAAGACAGTAGATATGATAAAATTAATTATTAATACAAGTTTCCCAGAGGGATGGTTAAGATCAAACAGATCTGAGAGAACGGCCTATTTTGTTCAAAATTAAGCTTTAGTTACAAATATGTGACCAATTTATTGGATGGAGAAGGAAATTTTAAGGCTTAAAGAACTCTTTTAGTCTTGGAACATATGCTGCATTTATCTTTTTTAATATCAAATACAAGTTAGAACCCTACATGTTTGAAATCACAACAGCATATCTTTACAGTGAGTTGGGTGGACCAGAGAAATGTTATAAAACAAAAGACACATAATTCATACAAATCCAAAGAAAGCAGAGTCACATTTATGACAGCTGATGTTTTTAGTCCACATAGTAGTGAAATCTTTTTTGTTCCAGGTGACATCAGAGTTCTTAGTATCCAGACCCTTTTGTGGGAAAGGATGTCTGGCTCGCTATAAAAGCAAATGGTCCCGTGTTGAGGTAAGGAGGAAACACTGCCTGCAGAGAACAAAACACATAGGAGACAGGTTTTACTCCTTCATTCAGCTCAGATCAGTAAGCGTGACGATGTGGGGATTTTTTTATAAACTTTAGATGAATGTGTTCCCTGTGTTCCCGAATTCAGATCACCAACCTTCACGGCAGCAGAGTGCTGGACATCCTGTTTGTTGATGTTGGCGTTCAGGTTTCTGTGGAGGTGTTTGAGCTGAGAGAGATCCCATCGCTGTTCCTGCGTGATCTCGTGACTATCCCACCACAGGTCAGGAGAAGTCTAAACGAGGTCATAGGTTGGTACGTCTTCGCCTCAAAATGTTGCAAAAGGTTTAACAAAATGGGACGTTGATAACTTGTGTTCAGGCTGTGAAGTGCCGTTTAGCAGACTTGGCCGTCAGCGTCGGATCCTGGACTCCAGAAGCCGTCCAGTGGCTTCGAGAGAAAGTGCTCAATACCACAGATTGTAGCATAAAGGTACACTGCTCTGTCAGATTTAATAACACTGTCTTCAGATACTTTGTAAAACATCTACATCTAAATGAACGAATTATTGAATATGATATATCTGAGATATAGTCAAATAAAACTCTTGCTAGTCTAAGTATAAGAAAGCATATTTTTATTTTAATGACCAATTTATAGATTTGTTAGGTTGGACATCACTGCAAGTTGAGCTATAAATAAAATCAATCAGATTTTCAACTGAGATAAAAGTATTTTTTCTTTGCAAAAAACAAAACAAACAAACAAGTGCATGCCGTTGTCTGAAGCTGATCATTTTTACCCAGCATCCTTTGCAGCTGCAATCTTATGTTGTGCTCACCATGATACAGAGAGTCTTCTTTACCCTTTGCTGCATCAAATGATGGCCACACCTTCACTATGACCGCATGGTGATTTCATGAGAGCCAGAATATTAGAGAGTCAAAAATGATTAATAAACATAAAGAATTAAACAATTTTGTAAAAAATATTAGTTTAATGAAAATTCCGAAGCAAATAAAGAAACAAAAAACTAAAATGTTGTTTTAAAGATATATTTTGTAAAAATATAAAAATCCAAAACAAACAATTAAAAACATTAACATCAAAGAGTTAAAATATTTTTAACAAATATGTCATTTGTGTTAAAATAAATGTATATTGAAATATTTAAATATAAAATGTAGAAAATCCAAAAATAAACAATTATTAGCAGCTTTTCTAACTTACTAAATTTGTTAATTTAAAAAATGTAAGAAACGTTCTTGAGTTAAGTGCATATACTGTCAGCTACTGTTTTTTCTAGAAAAATATATATGAAATAATATAATACTATATAAATATACATAATAATGTGATCACTGAATCACTTAGATCTAATTATTTAATTAGTATCAAACTCTGCTGTACTTCTAAACATACCTGCTATAGGGGGGCAGTATTGACTGAGGAGGTCAAGTAGTGATGTGTGTTGTTACATTACTTCCATTATTATTATTATTATTATTATTATTATTTCCTTCATATTTTTCCTCTTAACAAACTTCTGCTCTCTCCAGGTTGTCAAAGTGGACGAAACCAAGAGCTGCACCTACGTCCGCTTGTTCACCGACAAGAACTTCCACGACCCGACTCACAGCGTCAACCACCAGATCGCCCAGTCTGACCTGTTCAAACAACAGCCAGATGTCATATTGATGAGCCACAGGTCTCTGTTTATTAACCAATCAGCTGATTGATTAGGCCAGTTTTTATTTTTATTTGCACCAGCTAAGTGTTATACTTGGCGCCATAACTTTTTGTCAATGCACTCCTTTTGACAAAAGTGGGTGGCTTTCATGTTTTTTTTTTTTCCAGCTCAACACTGGTAGACTGCAAAGGAAGGTGACCAGGATAAAATGCTAACATTTAAATTCAACAGGAAAAATGTTTAGATTTGAAGTCTTATTAACAGTGTTACTTATTTAATTACTTAAAGTGCCCGTGACATCATTTTTTTGTAATAAATATGAATGGATTTTTTGAAAGATTACATTGAAAACATTTTGCTAAAAAATATTCACGCCACTGAGATGAAGAGTTGTTGAAATATTTACAATTGAAGTAACAGGAAGTGATGTCAAAGGGGAATGTCTGAACAGAGCATTGCTAAATTGACTGATGACACAAACTGTAGAGAAGAACCTGATGGGTTTTTTTAGATCATTTTGAGTCTCTATCAGAGAGAAGAAGAGTCAGAGTTCAAAAGTTAATGTTTTAATGAACAAATATCAGAGAGTTCCTTTTCTTAAAGAGTTCCCCTTTGATGTCACTTCCTGTTTCACTTTGGCTGAGCCCAGTTCAAAAGATATGCCAGTTTAAAATCGGGTGTATTATGCCAATTTTCTTAAATATAAAAATGTTTTCTTCAACAATTATATACAACAGGATATACAGGTGGGTATTTATATGCTTTTAACTGCTTGTATAGCATTTAAAACTGCTGTGAACCAACCAGGTGGATTCTGTCCAGTAGTTTATTTACTGTATGAAGCAGCTGCAAGAATGTGACAATTGTAGTAAGAAGGTGTAGTGAATCATATTAAATTAAAGAATCACTGTTCCAAATCTTGTTTATTGTAATGTTTTTAAATAAACTGTCGTATTCATGGGTGAAAAACAATCCAACAAATGATTTTCATCAATCGGCTGCTCTGATTTCTAAAAATCAGCCTCAGAATCATTGGGTAACCTCAAATTTTTAGTTTACCTTTTTCTTTTCTTTTTTCAGCCCAATCAAGGTTTCTGCAAATCCTTTGTCCTCCAAGACTTCCAGTTCCTGTGACTCCAGCAGCAGCAGTCCAACATCAGCTTCTGTCGCATCGAAAACTCATCTCAGGAGGACTCTGTCAGGATCCAAAGTAGGAGGTGGAGGTAACAAAACCACCATGAGCCTATCAGAAACACCATCACCTTCGTCGTTTCTGCCACAGCTGCTAGAGTTACCCCCAATAGGTAAGGATGAAAATCAATATATTTAAATATCACTGCTGTCAATAGTATTTTCAAAGCCTTTTGACCAAAATAATCCACTTTTTTTTATTGCATTTTCAGGAAACAACATGGATGTGTTTGTTTCCTTGGCGTGCCATCCAGGCCACTTTGTGCTGCAGCCCTGGAGAGATATGTACAAACTGGTGGTCCTGATGGGAGAGATGATACTCTACTACAATAAAACTGAGGAAAAACCACTCAACATAGAGAAGAATCAAATTTATGCTGCTAAAATTGAGAGCAAGTGAGTCAAGTGCTGATTTGCTTTACCTACTATAAGTTATTAATGGCCTCAAACTGTGTTTTAGATGTTGATAGCTCCAGTTTCCTCTCAGTAAACAACCATGTGGTTAAGTTACTTTATGTCCTTACTGATTCTTCTGTATATTTTTCAGCTGGCATCGAGTGTTAGTGAAGGGAGTTCTGACCAACGGGCTGGTGTCTGTGTACGAGCTGGATTATGGTAAACATGAGCTGGTGGGCTGCAGCCTCCTCAGACCGCTGATCAAAGAGTTCAGACAGCTGCCGTTCCAGGGAATCCCTGCTCAGCTGGCGGGTGAGTAAACCTGAGAGCTTCACGGAGAACTGTTGGGTTCATTTAAGATTTATGCTATGGTTATGGTGCCACGGTTACAGTGATTTTAGGGTCAAAGTGAAAGCTAATTAAATATATAATTAGGTTAAATGCTTGTTTTCATACTGGACAGGAAAGAAACAGATTACTTTTTTCTGAGACTGGTTTTTCAGTCATGTTTTCAGAAGCCTCTCAGGTTTTAAAAGATTTATCATCAAACATTTTCTTTTAATTTAGTGGTTTTTTCTTGGACAAAACTGAGTTCCTGTGGTGAAATTTGATAACTAAACATTACAGACAAGTTCAGCAGGTTCAGATGAGTTGTTTTAAACCCAGAGTTTAACCCTTTATTTTCTCTTTTGTTGTCTGTGCTGCTGTGTTTCCATGAAAGGTTTTTTATGCTCATTTTGAAATTTAGAAAAGGTCGATGGAAATGACCAAATTTGGGGGAAAAATTCCTAAATTTTGCAAAAAAGTTTTTACGTTGGTTTGAGGTGGTTTTTGGATTCTAGTAAAAGATTTAATGTGCAAAAGGGAAGATGGAAACACATTTGCTGAATAAGTTCTAACGTAGCAAATATTTACCATCTAAAAATGATTGATCAGCTGTGTCTGCTGTCGTTTTCCCGGATATTTCCATAAAAATTGCATTTCTTTCTCTACGTTGCTGGAAAGCAGGTAACATCACCGATACTAGTTGATATGACAGAACAATTACAACTTACCAATAGCAACACATTTCTGAAAACTTCTCTCCATTGTCCTGAGATGTGTATCCCTGCTAGTTTATAACCTCTACTTCCTGTTTGTTACAGACATGTGTAACATCAACATCTGACATAATTACACTTTGCTGGTTGATTTATTCCAAATCTTTAGATGGAAACATACCTAATTCCCATTTCTTTTTCTCTTATGCGACATTTTAAAGTTTGCTCAAAATTTACATTACAGTTGGATGGAAACCTGGCTCCTGTCATTATTTATTCCTCTAATTCCTTTTATTGTCACTGATTTTGGTTATTTGTTACTGACGGGCTGCTCTCTGCCGCCGCCCACAGGAGTGAAGCAGAGGCAGTGGTCAGAAGAGGCCTCCATCGTTTTTAGAAACCACGTAGAAAAGAAGCCTCTGGTGGCCCAGCTGGAGGCCGTGCAGGAAGCCGCGAACCCGTGGGACAGGAAGTTGACGGTCTTCCTGGTCGACACCTCACAGGAAGAAAGGGACATCTGGATGCATGACATCATGGCCGAGTTTGGAGACGAGCTGAGCAACGAGCTGTAGACACTGATGATCACTGAAGACAGGAAGTAGAGAACTACAAGTGCTAAAACAGTTAGAGGTGTCACCAGAAGAAGAACTATGAGATTTTGTAGCAAGTAGATCAACTGTGACATAAAGATAAGAGCTTAAACAACTGAAATGACTAATTTGGGCTGTATTTGAAAACATAAATGACTGCCATATTTTCTGGACTATAAGTCCCATCAGTCAAAAAATACGTCATGAAGAGGACAAAAAACATAAGTCACATCAGGGTATAAGTCCCACATTTGATCTGGAATAACACAATTAGCTACAGAAGTAGAGTAACTTTACATGAAATGTTTGTAACTTTTTTTTTCACACAAGTTCAACTAATGGACTATTTCGTGGATACCGTTTAGCGCCGTCTACCGGAAGCAGCGCACATGGGTTTGTGGGCAAACAAAAGAAAAGTAAACGATGGGACAGGTTCTCAAAGTTTAAAATTTGAATTGTTGCGTATTTTAAACTATTTATTTTGGTTCATGAGGTACCACCTTCTAATCAGAAAAATATTAAATATTAAGTGGTCAAAATGATCTGTAGTCGGGGAATATGATCCACGGCCCAGATCACTGTAAACCACATCAACATATTTAGCTCTGCATCTATTAGACCTACATGAACGTATTTTCATGTATCTGTGATCATTGTTGCTCATAAACACAAGTAAAACACAGAGCAGCGATCACCACGACCCATTTTCACAGTCATTCAGTTCCCACACCGGCACCGGATGCCCCCAAACTGGACCATGATGCTTTGCGCTAGGCAAAGATAGCAGTATCTGCGAAATAACCCACTAAACAACACCTGCAGCAAGATATCAAAAACCAAGTTGCAGTACCAACAACAAGCTAACATTAGCTACCATTAGCTTACCGTCCTCTGTCGTCATGCTCTCTCAACATCAGCGTTAAAAAAAACTGGTCCGATACAGTTTTCTGTACTTTTCTGTTCAGTTTGGTGTAATCTATTATTGTTGCAAATTACTATATACAATTTACGCTTTTTAAATATTTTGATCCCGGCAACAACCAGCTGGGCCCAACTCATTCCAACAAGCAAGTTACCGGTAAGTTCACCAGCCTCATTCCACGTTTAACTTTTTTTCATTTTCTTCAGCGCAGTAAGAGTAGCCTCGACTTTTTGCTAATCCCTCACAAGTTTCTCATTCACTCCAAACTTTCTTTCTGCTGCTCATTTTCTTAACCTGTCGGCTACAGGAACAACATAAAGTTATCACGAGCCTGGAGCGCCCTCTCATGGCTGCAGACGGTAATGTTTCCTCCTTGGTTCATATTAGTCATTATGAACTAATCAATCAAAAAATGCGTCATGAAGAGGAAAAAACAAAGTCACATCAGAGTACAAGTCGCAGGACCAGCCAAACTAAGAAAAAAAGTGTGACTTATAGTGCGGAAAATATGGTATGTTGGGATTTTTGTGCCACAAACATTAAACCTCACAGCTGTGTAAAAACTGGCAGAAGATACTGCCTTAAACCACGTGAATCAGCTTTAACCCTGAAGCTCTGCATGCATCTTGTTTCAGAGGTTAAGAAAGCCTGAACCCCATCAGCCACGCCTAATGTGAGCATCGTCTGTTTTTTCTGATGCTGGTAAGACGCTTACAACTTTGTTTACAAAGTCTGATTTTTCCCATTGTTTACGAATTTCAGCACAAACATTCCTCATTGAGAAAGTTGTGAGCTTTGTCACAAAGAAAACGGTTGAATTTTGCTCCAGTTTACTTGTAAATTTAATAAAACAGAACAATATACACCCAAGAACTAATAGAATTTGGTGAAGAATTACAAAGTGAATATTTTAATCAGGCGGATGTTTTTGTTTATTTATCCCAGGTGTTTTTAGCAGCTTATTCTGGTTCTGCATGCGCAATAAATAGTTTGGATTAATAATTAATATTAAAAAGATTTATTTAATAGATATATAAATATTTTTAAAGAACAAATAGCTTAACTTCTCTGTGGGTTTCCCTGTGTTAAACCAGATTTCTGCTCCTGTGATGAGTCAGCAGCATTAATCCACATCCAAAACTTTTATTCCAGTTTCTTTCTAACATTGATGCAGCTTTAACTGCAGATTATTTGTGCACATTTTCTTGAATTGTGTGAGATTTACCAGTAGTGTTAAGCTTGAGTTTTTTATTACTGAAGTTACAAACTTTATTAAATGTAAAACTAATTTAAGTGATTTTTGGGGGGTTTAGAGGCTCAAAGCTGCTTTTTTGTTGTTAGTTAAAATTGTTTTTATATTTAACTTAAATTCTCTGGATGCTAATAGACACTATACTATTTACAGATTGTTTGGCAGCGACTTATTGTGATGTTTTTGGAATAAAGTCTGATTGAGAGGCTGACTTCGTCTGTCATTTCTTTGATTTTTATTCGGTTTTAAAGATGAAAAGACAGATTCAACTGGTTTTTAACTTCTTTATTAAAATAGCAAAGCATTTCTGTTTTATTTACACAAAACACCAGAGCATCATTTTACTTAAGTAACACAAAATAATCAACATTTGAAGGCTTTTAATTACAGTTCATTATAAAATGATACTCAGTAGTTTATCACTATCATATAAACCTGTTTAATTATAATTATTTGATCCAAATTGTATTAAATTTGTCCGTTCAGTTGTTTCCAGTGGTCAGTGAATAGAGAGCATCATCACAAACTCTGAAAAATAGAAGGAAGAGGACAAAATGTTGAGTTCTGTCATATATTTACTACATATAAACATCTGCTTCTGAAGCTCCGGCAGAGTAAATAATCTCTAAACTCCCACCTTCAAAGTCAATGTTGCCGTCTGCGTTAATGTCCAGCTCCTTTAAGATCTCCTCCAACTCCCCCTTCTTCAGCTTCTCCCCCAGTAACGTCTTCAGAGCCTCCTTCATCTCGTCTTGGTTGATCTTTCCGTCTCCGTCCAAATCAAACTTTAATAAAGAAGAGGAATTTTAGATCAAGAAATAGTTTTTTACAAATCCGTATAAAGTGTCTGACCTGTAAAAAGGCTGATTGGAGCTCTTTGAGTCCCAGCATGTTGGTGGTCTCTCCCATCATCCGGGGTCCCATCAGCTCAATGAAATCCTCAAAGTCCATTAATCCACCCACTAATGAGGAAAAAACAAGAAAATAAAAAGTCAAACAAATAAGAACACATCTTGGTCATATTTGATTGGTTGAATTCTTGATTTGTCCAGAAATGTAAAAACACAAATAAATGATCAAGAATTTGACCAAATTAAAAAGTTGATCAGATTTAAGTAAGTTTTAAGGAATTTTATTTGATCGAGTTCCCACTTTATATTTCATCCAAAAAATATAAAAATTTTAATCTTGAAAAATGTGTCCTGATGTTTCTTTTGTAATATTTTTGAACAAATTTCAGAGGTTTCATAGATTTAGTTTAGTTTTGTAAGCAAAAACCACAAGGACCTTCAGAAGAGCCACACTGTAAACAAGTATTTATTTATTTATTTTTTAGAATTCTGACAAAATAAAAAAAAATAAATTGCATTCTGGAAATTAAAAAAAAAAAACATTTCATAAAATTTTACCGCGGCTCTATTCCTCTCTTCCATATAGACCGCGCTCACTTCCCGCCAAAAAAAGTCTCATACGCTCTGATTGGTCCAGAAAAATTGCCTGATTAGGCTCCGCCCACAATTTCAAACAGCCTCAACTGAAAGTGAATAAATACCAGAAATCTCTGACTGACATTAAGATCATGAGACTTTAAATAAAAAAACATCCTGGAAACAAATATTCAGATGTGTAACTAAATACTTTTATTTTGTTACATTCAAAACAAAAAAATGACACTTTTACTTCTTTACTTTAAAATTTAACACCTCATCTATGAAAGTACTGTTAACAGTAAGACAGAACTTGTTTGTTGTATAAACGGGGGAAAGCTCTGAGTGAATGACGTCAGACTCACTCCTCATCTTGATCTGTTGAACGATCTCCAGCAGCTCCATCTCGGTGGGCATGTATCCCATCGTTCTCATGCATTCAGCCACGTCTTTGTAGTTCAGGTATCCGTCCTGGTCGTAGTCGAACTCTTTAAATGCTTCCTGCAGCTCTGTGGAGTTTCACAAACTGTTTACAGCAACTGCTGCCAATTACTGCCCTGAATACATTTTAAAATTTAACTAAGGTGGTCAGTTTCACCCTGTATTATGAGTGAAATGATCAGTTGGTTCCATGAATAAAGAGAAACTATAAAATAAAGTTGTCAATGTTTATGTTTGGATAAAAAATGTGACTCACCGTCTATTTCAGCTTGAGCCAGTTCTCTTTCCTGAAAGCAAACAGTAAAAATAAACGTTTTATATCATTTAAATAAATGAGATGAATATTACACATCATCAATTCCAGTTTTGAACTTTCATTCTAACATATTAAATCAAGAGGTGACTGATTTAGAGCTTTTCATGTGGATAACTGTAACAAACTGTGACATTAAGCTTCAACCTGAGCCTCTAACAGCAGAACCGGGCCCAGAGCCAGCAGCCTCAGAAAGATCAGGACCAGGCCTTCCACCCCCCCATCGGTGGACTTTTTAACACTCTGAGCTGAAAACAATAGCATCCTGATAGTTTTTTCCTCATTTTTTTTATAGAAATGTACTTTTATTTTGAATATTAGTGATAATAGTGAGTAAAATGGGGTTAAATCGACTGAAAAAGACAAAAAAAAGTTTATTAAATGATAAATATTTTTCTGTTTGAGTGTCGACGGCTGCAGTAGTTAAACGGTGTCGGCTACTTACGGCTCCAAAAACACTTTGCAACACGGAGGTGTAGACTTTGTTCATGCTCTCTGTGTTTTTCTTGGACTTCTTCGAGGATTTCTTTGGCGTTTCAGAAACAGAGCCTGATGGGGAGGTCGAATCCGAGCCAGATTTATTGGCGCCATTTCTGCTAAAACGTGGAGAAACAAACCATGAAGCAGAGTTTGCTTTAATGAATACAAATGAAACGCTTTCCAAATAAATTAAATACGGGGATCTAACCTTTCTGAAGATGCTGAGTCAGCAGAGGTTGTAGACGACGTCCTCTCTCCTGCTTTGGACATACTAACACTAAAAACAAATTAACTTCAACAGAAAGTGTTTCTTTTTATCATTAGTGTCCCAGCTACAGCTTCAGTTATCTTGTTTTCTTACCTTGTTGAGTAAACGGAGAAAAATCCAGCAGGTTGTCCTGGATGGTGCTCTTCTTGTCCTGTGATTGGCTTTAAGGTTTCCTGCTTTACCGCTTTGCCTTGACCTCCGGTTCTCAGAGGCTTAACAGATTACCCGGTTAAACATGCAGTCAAATGATCAGAGAGCACAACGTGGACCGGCACAAAGTTCTTTATCTTATTTGAGCAGAATTTTGGTTATTATTTACTGCAGTAATTATTTTTCAGCCTACTTTTACTTCTACTTCTTCCATTTTTATGCATGTATTTGTACTTTCTACTCCTTACTTTTAAAAAATGCAAAGAAGTCTTTCTGTTTTATTTCACTTTGACTTGTTTTCATTCTGTCTTGTCATCAGACTGAATGTGAGGCGACACTGTGGCTCAGTTGATAGAGATGTTGCCTTTGAGCAAGAAGGTCGTTGGATCAAATCCGTGCACACCTCACTACTGAACTTCTCTGGTATTTTCATGTACCTTAGGGTCCACTCTTTCGGAAAATGCATGTTAACAGAAAAAAAGTTGGGTCTCACTGCCCCCCAGGGATCCCTTTTCCATTGTGACCATCGAAGTTAGGTTTTTACAGGAACTTTAACTGCCAATAACTTTGCTATAAACCAACCAAATTTTAGAAACAAGGTAACTATCAGCAGATTTGTATTGATTAGCTCTTCGATTTAAATGACATTTAATTAACAAATATGCAAACAATGATGTCATCAGGGTGTCAAAAGGTCACAAGATGAAAAATTTCCTATTTTATGAGTTTCCCCCACAGATCCTAAATATTCTAGATAGATCCACTTATTCAGAAAAAAAGCCTGGTAATGCACTAGACCAGGCCAGTGGTTCCCAACCTCAGGGGGCGGGCCCAAACTTTTACTTTTGTACTTTAAGTAGTTTTACAACTAGTACTTTTTTACTTTTACTTGAGTAAAAAGCTTGAGTCGATACTTCTACTTAAAAAAAAAGTATTTTAAACCTTAGTATCAATACTTTTACATGAGTAATGAATGTGAATACTTTTGACACCTCTGATTCTAACTGTGGGGCGGCCCCCCCTGGTGCAGCAAGGGTTAACTGCTGAACATTTTCTGACACAACACTGGCTCCTTGATGCACAGGTGTTTTTTTTTTATATGAACAGAAAAGATTAACTTTGTTTTTTATCAATTATAGAGTGTATTTATCAAACCTATGTGAAAAACTGTGTATTTAGCCACTTTTTTTTCTGACACCATGCTGTTGTTGGCCTCATGAAAGGTGAGTCTGCTAACAAGTTGTATTATTATAAACATATTCATCACAGTGAATAAAGTATGCTCAAATGTCCCGTTATCTAAACCTTTTGCCTAATGGTTGTCGTTTTAAAAACGTAAATATTTAATAAACTTACTGTCTGAAGTTTGAGGTTAGATTTCCCTCAAACTCAAAAAAATC
This sequence comes from Cynodonichthys magdalenae, assembly GCA_031762555.1. Lineage (NCBI taxonomy): Eukaryota > Metazoa > Chordata > Actinopteri > Cyprinodontiformes > Rivulidae > Cynodonichthys > Cynodonichthys magdalenae. The sequence goes on from JARVJO010000001.1 coordinate 15,906,280, forward strand.
TAGCTTAGCTAAATTTTAACGGTATAAAAATGTCTAAAGGCATTTTTTTTTATGTTTAGACTTGTATGTTTTTATTTATGTTCTGGCTGTTACTGCCTTTATAAACTTAAGTATCGGATTCATTTAAGGACGATGGTTCTGTATTTACTGAGCTTCGGATCGATACCAAGTAGTTCATGTTATTGTCCACTAGATGGCGCCAGAAATGTAGTCAATAAATCAGTGTTGCAGAGTTTACTGCAGCGTTTACTCCTAAATGTTAGGTTTTTATAAATTATAAACACTAGTTTTTATAAGCTAGGTGTAAATATAAAAATTTAGAAAGTTCTGTAAAATGCAACTATAACACTTGGTTGTTTATTTGTTTGACGCATTGGCTGTCAGCAATCAAGAAGTTATTTTTTAAAGTATTTTTTTTCTTTCAAATCTAAAAATATTTAAACTGTTAAGGTATTCGATGTAAAGTTGTGAAAAACATTTAAAAATCGTATGTATAAGTATATGCTGCATTCAGAAATAGGGCTTAAAATCTTAAAATTAAAGCTTTGTCCTTTTGTTGAATTTCTACAAGATATAAATTTCTTTAATAACTCGTTTTATATAAACAGTTTTTTCTGCTATTTTGTCCACTTGAGGTCAACAAAAGTCACTTTTTCAAGTTCACTGCCGGTGAAGTTTAGCTCGTGATTTCATCTCAGATGAATTTATAGACAAAGACAAAATGACATGATGAATTTACATGTAGTAATGTGTCAGAGCGGATTTTTCCATAAGCATTGTTTAACTGTTACAAACAGATTGTTCTGGTGAGAGAAGCAGGAAATGTTTTTACTCATACACATATGTCTGTAAGAACAGCCCCACCCCTGAATGAACCGTTTTTTAAATCTAATCTTTTATCAGAACTCTTTAAAATTAGACAAATAACTTAAAAACAAAGTTGTAAAACTTTATTTAAACAAAAATAAATAATCAAGAAAGATTCACAAAGATAAGCATCAACTTAAATCTGACACGTCAGTGCTTTTCTTGATAATATAATCGTGATGAGAAACAAATGTTTTGTGTCATCACTTTGCTATTTTCAGATTTCCTTTTTCCTGTGATTTGTTCAGGACAGATACAGTTGGCTGTGAGTCCACTTTTTATTGTTTTTGACCCCTTGAGTTTGGCAGATTTTGCTACTTTTGCCTTAAATCAAGCAGATATTTTTGTTCTGAATCTGTAGTTCAGTTAATTATCAGGTTTATTTATTTGAACTTTTTTTTTTACCATGTTTTTTTATGTTTGCTGCTTAACATTTAGTTGTGAATGAAAACAGAAGAAGTTACAGTGATAACAAATATAATTATTAGGATCACAGCAACAGAAAAAGTAAATCTTGATTTTATTTTCAGCTACAGCTCTGGAACAAATTAAGAAACCATTAATTTTTCAAAGTCATTCCCTTCCAGATGCTTCTCGTTCTACTTGATTAGATGTTCTGAACCATATTTGAGAGGTAAAAATTAAAAATCTGGGTTATTGTATCAAAGTTACAGTTTCTTAATGTGGTTTTGTTTTTTGTACTTTCTAAAGAAGGTTGAATTTAACTAAATACAATCAATACAAATACATCTGATAAACATTTTCCTGGTTGTTACACTAAGATATCTTGAGTGGGGAGAGTCCAGGCTAACTTTTTTGTTGTTGTTTTCCTCGTTAGGGATAAATGATGCTAAATGAAACACACAGGGCTGCATATTGACATTAACAAATATGGATGAAGTGTTTCTGTCATTCCCCCGTTGTTCAAAACTGGGTCCAGATTGTTGATGTATTTTTTATTGTTTTAAGCTCTTTCATGTTGGATTGTGTTGGAGTCAGAACCCTTAATATTTGTTTATTTAGTCATTTATTTCATTCATACAAACAAAGTAAATCAATTATTAAATGAAAAGGGTACAGAAAGAACATCTGGCCCTTATTAAAAAAACAACTTCAAACAACTTAAACTTGAACAATCTACATATTTGAGAAAAGAAAACTGTCAAGACACGTTTGAACAAACAGCAACAAGGAGAGAACTAAGATTCAACAAAAACTGACAGCTGAAAAACAATTATCTCAAGTGTATTTTTATTTTTATTAAGGCAAATGTCCAGTTAGTTTATATTGAGGGGCGGGGCTTAAAACTTGCAACCAGCCACTAGGGGGCGCTCATTTTAAAAGGCTTCAACTTCCAGCTTCTGGTCCTTTCAAGTCACAAACTGTAGAGGGAATGTGTGAAATGGGATTGAGCCTATAGATATTTTATTTACTTCCTGTTTGTTCATCTTCCCTTTTTATATGTTTCAACTAACAGCCCCCCAACCATCCATCTCACACCCAGACCTTCCCCTTCCCGCCGTAGTCGCCTCCGTCTCTCCCGCCGCAGCAGCCGGTGCCCAGGCCGCGATGCTGGGTGGCCGGCAGGTTCTTGTACACGGCCCGGCTGTACGGGATGAAGCACAGGCCCAGCTGCAGGTGGCGGGCCAGGCGGCAGTACGCGGCCAGCGCCAGGACCAGCAGAGGGGTGACCAGGAGGAAACCCACCACCAGCAAGGCCACGCAGCCGCCGTCGGTGAGCAGGTCCGAGCAGTAGGGGGTGGTACCGTGGGGGCGGACCTGCGGAGACGAGGAGGATGGCAGCGAAGATGAAGGATGTGATAAGTAGTATGTTTGGTGATTAACTATTTTACTAGTTAAAAGACTTGGTTCACACATTAAAACCCCTCCTGATCTGTTGGAGCGAACCAGGGAGCAGATAAAAGCAGGAGATGACGTATCATGTGTGGCATGTTTGTGAGGTGAAGACAGAGCAAAAACACTCACTGATACACACTGCATTAACCATCCACCAGGACTTCTGTTTACAAAATAAAATAATTACCCTGGTAAATAAGCTATGATTATCACCTGTGTTGACTGAGCTGTAACCACTTGTTGAGCGTTAACGGAGGGAATGGGAGGGGAGGTGAACAGATGGTCTGAATCATCCTTATCAGACTGAGGGATGACTGAGGGTTCGAGTCCACGAGCAAAGAGAAGGAAATAGTAAGAGTTTAGAGTGTCAAACTTGAGGCCTGTGGGCCGCAAGACCTCAGCTTTAATTTAATATGAAAATAATTTTTATATTAATGGAACAAAATAAACACATTTAAAAGGTGAAGGATAATACTTCCTGCCCCTGAGCTGTTGGCTTTAAGTAACTGTGGCCCCCCTGAGCAATTTAATTAAATATTCCTGTATTAAAGTAGACATATCCTGCTTTTAAATCCTTCATTTTCACATTTAAATCCTTCATCTGGGGTCTTTATAATGTGGAACTACAAAGCTTTGGTTTGAATTCCTCCTTATTATAACTCTGTGTAATTTTTCTGCTGTGTGCCTCAAAGCAGGGGGTTTTGTTATTGTTCCTTTAGGGCGGTTCAAGCCCCGCCCCCTCCGGCTTCCAGACCGGTCCACTTCGGTTTGAGAGAGGGGGTTAGCATTTTCTAGCATTCAGAAACATTTTATTTACAATTTGATTAAAAGATGTCACAAACAGAAAACTGGTCCATCCAGCCTTACATGATGGAATCAGAATCTGACCCAGAACCAGAATCTGACTCAGAACCAGAGGAGGATGAAGAGGAGGAAATTGTAGTTGGTAAGTCCAGACTTTATTTGGCAGTTCCGTCACAGATAATTTGACATAATAGCTCAGAAAACACAGAAAATAGAGAAAACTGAACGGGCTGAAAAATCTGACCAAAACAGATACTAAAGATGTCTTTGCAGCACCAGGAGAAACTAAATTAACCTTTTCTGCCTCCTAGAGAATCTAAGTGCACAACAAAATGTATTTAACAGCTAAAAATGTGGATTTTGCATGATATGTCCCCTTTAATGTCTCAAAATAAGCTGCTTTAAAGCCAGCATTGACTATAAACTACATCTCCCATAATGCATGTTGATTTTGGATGGAAATTCCCTGTGGGAAAGTGGGAGAGTTCAAAATTCAAGACTTGATGCAACTCAACAGTGAGTAATAAAAGTATTTCTGTATTATTTATTTCACATTTAATCTACATATACATGTAGTACTTTTCAGTGTTTATAAGAGGATGTGTTAAAACACTGTTTCTATGCAGGAAATACCAGGTAGAGCTCAGTTTTGTTTGTTGTCTGTAACAATGAGACGAGGAAGATGATGTTTAGTTGAAGCTGAACATGAAACGTTGAAGTTAATTATGCTCATGTGGCCCTGGGTAAGAATTTGACATCCCTGGTTGAACTTTATAATTACTGTAATTACTAATACATCAAATTTGGTTTTAAATAGACTCGTTATACGCAACTCTGAAAACTTTGAACTGTATTGACACCTTAATTAAGATTTTACTTCTTTTTAAGGAGGTACTTTTTCTGTATTTATATCTGAACATGTTTTTAAAATACCTGAAAGTGCTGGCATTTAAGTTTAAAGTCCTAAACATATTCCCCAATTTTTAAACCATCTTGCTCCTCCTTTAGCATGCCATAGCCTGGTTAATCCCCTCTAAGCTGCTGTCACATGAGGTTTTTTTATGAGAGAACGGAGACAATCTCGGTGGCCATTAAGGAGGTCGTCGACCTGCAGAAACGCCACTGAAATGTAGTCAAAACTCAGACTTGTAATAACTAAATAACTAACTATAGAACAGATCAGGCAGATATTTATCAGCTTCATGGAGGCGTTGCTTCTAATCGTGTTTTTCATCAGAAATCTTTGTGCCTGGTTCTTTCAGCTCCGGACCACTTGCCCCCTCCAGATACCCATCTCCTGAACTTGTGATTATGAAATCTCTCATCAGACACGAAGCCAAACTCCACCCTAAGCCTCGAGCACGAGTATTTCAAACTCCTGGATCAAAGTTATGAGATTAGGGCTTCTAGATGTTTCATAAAAACGATGAAGGTGGTCGTCTTCCTGTTTTTTCTTTTATTTTTTTATCTCTCGTCTCTGAAGAAGAGGTGATAAAAGCTGTTTACGTGTGTGTTTGTCTTTAGACTTTTTATTTTCTGAATATAACCCTCTTACCGTAGAGTGACAAAGAAAGCCGAACACGACCATGATGGTGGCCGGCGTCAGGATGGTGCCGAACACCAGCCCGGCGAGGCAGGCGTTGATGGCGGCAATCACCAGGTTCTGGGCCGTCACCAGCACCGAGCAGGCCCAGCAGTCGAGCGACCCCCGCAGCTCCAGGGGAGCCTCGCTGCCCCCGCCTCCGCTTTCTGCCGCAGAGTAAGGAGGAGGTATGACCACGCGCGACGGGGTTTCTCTGCCTCCGCCCACGGCCGCGGTGGAGGCCAGAGAGTTGGAGTGATGAAGATGATGCTGCTGGTGGTTGGAGTGGTGATGGAGATGAGGCGGCAGTTCTTCAGAAAGGTCCAGGGTTTGATGGTGCGCTCCCTTCTCTAGGGTACCGCTCACACTCATGGTGAACTGTGTGGAGGGAAAAATCACATCAAAGGTTTTATGCAGTGGATGAATCCGTTACCTCTTTATCAAAGTGTTATTAGGGCTGAGCGACATGGCTGAAAAACATCTTATCATTAGTGTTTCTTATTGGTCAAAATCGATATTTATGGTTAGTTTTAGACATCGATCTGATTCTTGTTGAACTTAAAATACCTTTCCTCTTTTATCCACAATTTCCTCTCAAGCTGTTGCATCATTTTCTCCTTTCACTCCCCGCCGATGTTTTTTGTTTTTCTGTAGTTCTGAGGCGAAACATGAAACTGCTACATGTTTTTTGCTAGCTTACCTTGTTTAGCTGCAGGCTTTTAGCTTTTGGAGCATCATAATGACACCCTCTTCAGTTTTTAGACACCTCATTTTAGTTTTACAGCATCCTAAATCAATAATTCATTTCATATTAACCCCTAATTCACACTAGATGCAGTTCCTCTCCGCTGCGCAGTTCGCTGCCGCTCGTTTGCACCCCAATGTATACATCTGCTCCGGTCCGGTCCGCTCCGGTGCGAAGCACAGAGGTGGTCCGAGATGCAGGAAATGCGTAATAAATCCAGGAGTAAATGTGGAAGTCAAAGCAAAATAATTCATTCTGTGGAAGATGGACTCCAAACACAGTTGAAACTGCATCACTGTTGTCTTTTTGAAACTTCTGATTTCAAAATAAAATTCACCTACATCATGTGTTTATACATATTCTGCATGCTACATGTTGCCGTCTGCTTCCCAAACAGAATGATACATTCTGACAGCATTTGTGTAGAAATATATCCATATATTTATTAATATAGCTGTGATTTAAAAAAAAATTTGTCTGCCTTTTGTGATTTATTTTGAAAATACGGATGTTGTGCTTGTTCCTTTTCTTGTCGGTGCGACTAGATCTTTGTAGATTGACTCAGGAGCAGCTCCGGTGTCCGGCAAAAATAGGATCGAATCTAATTTTGCCAGATCTCCGTCCACTCACCACTGCTGGGTGGAGTCAGTGTAAATACTCTCATTGATTATAATGGCTGTGTATTTGCTGCGGAGGTCGGATCGGACCGGAGCAAAACTACATCTAGTGTAAATTGGGGGTAATCCTGCGATGGTGGGCCGGTCCAGCAAGCTAGCGCTCTATCGCTTGAATGTGCCACCAAGATGGAGAAAGACACCCCGGTTTACACATTTGAAAATAAAGCGTGAGGAAAAAAAAAAAAAATATATATATATATATATATATATATATATATATATATATATGTATATTTTTT
>JARVJO010000001.1:15922363-15942055 GCA_031762555.1 Cynodonichthys magdalenae
TTTACTCAACTCAGTTAAGTGGAACGGGTTGACATAACATGGTTAAGTAAATCCAACATTTCATTTCTTAGAGTGTACTGTTCAAGTTTCTTTGGTATTCTTATAATTAATCATAAAATGCAGTAAAAACAACTTGGGAACATTGTTTGTACTGCTCAGTTGTGGAACCAAGGGTTTTATTTTTGCACTTGATGTCCTGGTAGAAACATGGAAATGAAAACAATCTTTAGTGTTTTTATTGTACACGGCTCAGAAATCTGACTCCCTGTCTAATTATCAGCAAGGAAACTCTGGTGTGACAGTTTTGTTTCTGCTCCCTTTCTCTTTCCTGCTCTGCTAGCAAGGAAGTTTCTCTGCTTGTACAACCTCCTTCCGTAGTTTCCATATAGAAATATTTTTACATTTTAGTTTTTTTCTCCCATACATGTTATGGTATGCTTGAGCTAAAGAAGTTTTGTCTAAAAATGCCTAAAACTTAAATTGGAAAATGAGTTGCAGTTTTAACAGGACGGTTTAATAATATTGATAACACACAAGCATTTTCCTTTTTTTAGTATTTAAAAATTTTTTTAAGTGTTTGGCAAGAATATTTAAATGATGTTGTAAGCATACAAAAACAATCCCTGTATGGTTTCTGTTAAAGGTATAAGTATGTTATAAGTATGGTAGGAGTATGGTATAGTATGAGTATGATATAAGTATGGTTTGAGTATGTAGGAGTATGGTATGAGTATGGTATAAATATGGTATGAGTATGGCATAGTATGAGCAGAAGTATGGTAGGTGTAGAAGGGGGAGTATGGTATGAGGAGGTGTATGGTAAGTATGGTATGGGTTTGGTATGAGTAGGAGTATGGTATGGTTAGGATAGGAGTATGGTATGAGTAGGAGTATGATATGGTAGGAGTTTGGTATTAGTATGGTATAGTATGAGTAAGAGTATGGTTATGGTAGGAGTTTGGTATTAGTATAATATAGTATGAAATGGGTAAGGTATGGTAGGAGTTTGGTATTAGTATGGTATAGTATGAAATGGGCAAGGTATGGTAGGAGTTTGGTATAAGTATGTTATGGAATGAGTTGGAGTGTAGTATGGTATAAGTATAGTATAATTATGGTATGACATAAGTATGGTAGGATTATGGTATGGTAGAAGTATGATATGGGTCTGGTATGGTAGGAGTTTGGTATGAGTATGGTATAGAATGGTATGGTATAGTATGAGTAGGATTAACCCTAACCAGTAGGTATGGTATGAGTATGGCATGGTATAAGTATGGTATGAGTAGGAGAATCTTATGGTATAAATATGGTACGGTTTGGCATGGTATAAGTAGGATTATGGTATGGTAGGAGTTTGGTATGAGTAAGAGTATGGTTTGGGTATGGTAGGAGTTTGGTATGAGTATGGTATAGTATGAGGATGAGTAGGAGTGTGGTAAAGTATGAGTATGGTATGGTGTAATATGAGTATGGTATGGGTAAGGTATGGTAGGAGGTTGGTATGAGTATGTTATGGTATAGTATAAGTAGGGGTATGGTATAAGTATGGTATGAGTAGAAGTATGGTATGGTAGGAGTTTGGTATGAGTATGGTATAATATGGCATGGTATAGTAGTATGGAAGTATGGTGTAACCCTAACCAGTAGGTAGGTATGGTATAGTATGAGTATGGTATGCGTAAGGTATAGTAGAAGTTTGGTATGAGTATGTCATGGTATGGTATAGTATGAGTAGGAATATAATTAGGATAGGAGTATGGTATGAGTAGGAGTATGGTATAAATTTGGTATGAGTATGGTATGGTTAAGACATGAGTATGGTATGGTAGGAGTTTGGTATTAGTGTCGTATAGTATGAGTAAGGAGTATGGTATTAGTTAATTACTCCCATTTTCATGAATACTTGAACTGAAGACACTACCTTTCTTTCCAAGTAATTTATACCAAAATTCACCTTTAATCATGGATGATAATAGTAAAAAAGATAACATGAAAGGTAATAATTTTCATAGTTTAAAGGTAAAAATAAGGTGTCCTTAATGGTGTAAGGTAAAGTCTTTATGTCCAAGACATATAGTTTTGTCGATTTGGAGAGATGTTGATTTTGGTCAGATTAATAGTTAATTATTTGATTTTTTTACTGCAAATCTGAAGATTGCTTCAGCTATTGAACCAGGACTGTTCTGTGAAGCATTTTGCGATGCCTTTTTAGAGGTAGCCTGTAGTTCGATAGCTCACCCAGGGTGGACTTCTGTTAACAGTGTTCTTGGCAATAATTTTTTATATTGTCGTAAAGCCTGTAAAGTCCTTTGGCGGTGCCACATTTATAAGGAACATGCATTTGTGGGATGAGCAGATGGAAAATTTACCCAATCTTCTGTAATTGCCCAAAATAAATCTACCAAACAAACATTTCTTCACTTATGGAGAGATGATTATTTCTGTTTGTGTTGTGATCTTTAAAGATCGTTTAACACTGAAGAGTTATTACAAAAACAAGACAATCTTCTAAATTTCTCAAGTGTTTATTTTATTAATAGTCACACAAATTCACAAGTGTTTAAGACATGTCTGGCTCAGTTTGGTGGGTGTGTCTGCAGGTATGCCTGTGTAAATTCTCTAAACAGTGCAGTTATAAATAAATGACCACAAAGAGAAGGAAAAGTGTAAAGGTAATATTGCAACAGGAAAATAGAAATCTCATTTTAAGAGGACAAAAAAGAAAAAAAAAGAATATTTAGCACCATCTATCCCATTATTGTATTTAACAAATATCAAAAATCTCATCTAAAAGCCCCCTACATAGTAAAAAAAAAATGTACAATTTCTCAAAACACTTTGGAAAATTTGTTTTTTTTTTCCATAAAGAGGATACAAACAGCATTCCATTAGTCATCTTTTTCTACGTGAGCAGTGTGTCCTAACGTCTACAGGAAAGGTGGTGTTATATTCAAGATAAAGATTTAATTTAGTATATATCAGGAGAGAAAAGGCAGAAGTCGAGCACCAGGATAACGGCTCCCGCCAACGTACAACCCCGAAATCTCAGTTCTTACAAAAAAAAGGTGAAAAAAAATTATACAACCCTATAAAGAAGGGAGAACATCAATAAATAGAAGAAACATTTTAAATTAAATGTACAACGTCAAAAAGAAAAAAATCAGAAAAATCTCTCTGCATATTTGAACAAAAGTAACGCGCGCACCAGATAATTTCTCTTCTTTTCGACTTGGTTGATAAAAAAACCAAATTAAACCCCCCTCCCAGAAAAAAGCTAAAACCCGTATCTTTTGAAGCATTCCAAACAATTGTATTTTTTAAAATACTTAATGCTTTAGAAAAATGTTCATATCTCTATTATTAGTATTTTTCATTTTCTCTCTTTTCTAAATACAAGGCCAATGTGGTATATATCTAGGCTGATCTAGTTTAAAAAACAAATGCAATAAATTAAAAAAAGCACCCCACAGAAAGTTTTCAAACAGCATGTATAAATTTCAGTATTCAAGACCAAAAAAAAAAAAAAAAGACGCCATTGAAACCATCCATTTGTTCAATGACAGCACCAGCTGACCCGTTTCCAGGGGTTCTGCTTCAAAGCACCATCTGAGAATAAACTGGTATTTTATTGGCGGCTTGGTATTTTTCTTGTAAACAGTAATAAAGAGTAAACATGTTCGGCAAGTTGTAGCAGTAGCAAAAAAATGAGTAAAATTTTTATTCTTTCCCTGGCGTGCAGGAGTTTTGGTTATGGCTGAGGAGACACTGAAGAGGAGCTCTGTCACCGAGAGGAAGAAACCTGCTGAGACGAAACGTACAGCGTTGTTTAATGACAGGAAGGGAAATCAAAAACGTTACGGTACAGCTGGAGGGGTTTCCTCACCAGGCTGAAGGAGTCGTACGCGCTCATCAGCTCCTCTATGCGATACTGCTCCAGCACCACGACGTTGGTCAGGTTGGGGTTGCGCCGTCTGGCGCAGTCCTCACAGTGAACCACGTACGTCTTCCTGCTGCTGTTCTCACACGTCACAAACAGCAAGTCGAACACCTCCAGCTGGAACAGGAGACGACATTTAGAAACACTGAACACCAACAAAATTCAGGAGTGAGACTAGACAACAACTATTAAATAAAGTTAAATGTTATGCAACACTTTATTCAGTATTTTAGTGAGATTAAAGTCTTGATTGAATTTTCTATCAAGAGTTGTTTTAACGTAATTCTGCAGCCTCAAATGTCCACACCAGCTACTACACTCTTATATTAGATCAGTGGTTCCCAAAGTTTGGGTCCTGAAAATTACATTTAATGACTAACAAGTTTTTGCTTTAGTTGTTACAAAACAATGAGGTCAGTTTACCTAAAATGGGCAAAAGTAGCATAATGAATATTACTATGCCTTTGTTTATTAACTAAAATAGTTGGGGCTCAGGTCTACAGCTGTTATTTTGTGGGTCAAAAGCTTAAAAGTTTGGAAACCATTGCATTCCATCATAAAAGTGGAGGGAAACTACATAATGTGCTCGGGTCCAGTTTTACAAAACAAACCCCATAACTGAGTGAAACTGCAACTCAAACTTCACTTACGGTACAGTAAGTATGATTACTTAGTCTAAAAGCTACGATTTCATTAGGAAGTGTAAAAATATTTATTGAATTTTACCTTCATTCTGAGTCAGTAGTGAAAAATTTTACTCCAAATGGTTTCATTTGGATCTATAAACACCCGTTGGTGATATTAAAGTTATCTGACTGCTAACTTTGAAGTTTTAAACACGATGCTCACTATTTTATTTATTTACAGGTCTGTACTGCTCCACCTGCAAATCATATTCTAGATTTACACGCTCATGTTTCTCTGAGCAGTCTAAGACACATCTGTACAACAAATACAAAGAGAGTAATCCAGCTGACTCACGTCACACTCGTTGCAGTAGTAGGCTGGCTCATCTTTGACCCGACTCTGATAAGAAATCTTTTTGCCTTCGGCCACCAGTTGGTCCCGTAGGATCTGGATGTGCTTCATGGACTGCAGCAGGCAGTGTCTGGTAAGAAGATAAAAACAAATATTTAAAAATCTCCACCTTTTAAGTCATCATAGTTATATTTTATGTTCTAACTTGTTTCCAACATTTACTTGATCATTTTGTAGGTGTCTGGGTCGGTGATCTTGAGAGTGCGGGCCACGTTCCAGGACACATGGATCATCGGAACAATAGACTTTACCTTCTTCACTTCATTCCACTCGAACCTCTCCAGAGCCAGCTGGTACTGGTACCCTGCACACACACGTTTTGAAAAATAAGCCAAATATTCTTGCTTATTTATGTTATTTAGCCACTAGGTGGCGCACTCCTACCATTGAGAGGTCCAACATTCCAGGCGATGTTGTTGCACCATCCCACTGCCTGAACCCAGTGGACCGTACCAGCGTTGATCCACACCAGGTCTCCGGGCCGCTGGATGAAACGATACACTGGGATGTTGGCGCTGTAGAGATCCTCCAACACCGGCCACCAGGACCCGGTCAAGTAGTCCACACCATGCCTGAGCACAAAAAGGTTAACTTAACTGATGTTTTAACTTTGTTTTATTGGAAATACCTTAAAATTTCCTTCACTCACTTTTCACAGAAGTCACTGATGGCCTCCCAGTAGTCCTCGTGCACACAGAACCACTCACAATCTCCAGGGCCGATGTTAATGTTCACTGAGCAAAAGTTATTATTTTCCTGGTGACCTGTTAAAATAAATAAAAACACTTTTGTAGAGGCAGAAGTTCTGGATGTTTAGAGAGCGACCGGCGTGTTTCAGTGTTTTTACCTGGTGTTCGGCTGCCGGGAACCTTCATGTAGAGCTGAACACTGTTCATGCCTAAGATCGTGTGTCCGACGTGGCTCAGCATGTTTCCACTGGAGGACACGCGCATGAACGCTGGCAGCTTCTGCAGCTCCTGAAGCTGGGGCTTCCACCTGAGCAGAGACACAACATGCATGAAGTCAGAGCTGCTGCTGATGCCACGTCGCGCTACGGTGACGTGCTGAGGCTGCTCACCTCTTGGGATCAGAGAGGTCTATGTTGGTGCCAAATTTGATGATCTTCCCAACTGGTTTCTGCTCACCACTAGTAAACAAACAAAGCTTTAAAACACATCTAAAATAGAAAAAAAGCTAAAATATCTAAAATATTGAATGTTATACTTACTTGTTATTGTCTTTAGAGACATCCTTGTTAATATCAGCGCTTACAAGTGGCTTCTTTTCATCCTCATCGTCCTCTTCATCACTACCTTTCTCCTCCTGAAAACAGACAGGCTCATCAGGACGTGGAACTAACTAAACTAAACTAAAAACGAGTAAAGTTCTGTACCTGCAGACTCTCCTGGAAGCTGGAGGCCTGGTACTGGGCGTACTTGGCGATGGTTGTGTACGAGCGGCTGCTTTCGCAGGGCCAAGTCTGACCGGTACCGCTGGCGTTCCAGTTTTCATCAGCGGGCTGCTGCACCTGAGTCCTGACCTCCACCGCCTGCTCTGCATTCGCTTCCACAAGAGACTTTGTAGAAAACAGCCCCAAATCTGAAAACAAACAGGGACGTTAACAGACTTGTTTGGACAATGTGCAAGAAGACATTCTGACAAGTTCATTCCTTCCTTACTTATGGCATCCATTCACCATAAATTAATAAATATTGTTAATATTCTGCACGTTTAACAGAAATATAACCTCGGTTAATGAGAACTTACTGAGTCGAAGCGATCCAGCCAGTCCTCTGATCACTGTCACAGGATTCTTTGGGTCCGTGCAGAACTGCAGCAGGACCGGAGAGAAGGCGTCCCTCTTACTCTCCAACTGAATGAAGAAAAACACTTTAATTCTCCAAGTCACCACAAGAGGGCAGCACATCTGTTCATTAATATTTCCAACCATAACTCCAGTAGAACCTAATATTCATGTTTTTATGAAGTGTGGCAGAAACCTACATAAATGCTGGGTGTAGGAGGGCTGAGTTTCTCTCTAGGAATGGGTTCGTCTGTGGTTCTGATGGGTTTAACAGAGAAGGCCGGCAGCAAGTAGGATTCCTTAAATTTTCCTTTGACACGAGCCCCTCTGGAACAAAGAAGAGGAGCATGAAGGCTGCAGTTATACACAATGTGTTGTTAAATATTCTACTGCGGCACACTTACTTGCACGAGCGGATAATTTCGCTTGCGGTGTTCTTGATGCTGATCTCCTTCAGAGGAATCCTTTTCTCGTCCACCTCGGAGGCGATGAACGTCTCCCTGTCTCCGCTCTCCACTTTGATCAAGCGAATCTTCAACTCCTTCGGCTGCCCGTCCGACAGCGCCTTTAGTTTCAACAGGTTCGTGGAACCCAACGACGGGACGGAACTGGCGTCGTTTTTGAGTTCGGCGGATCTTTCGCCTGAACTCGAGGTCCACTCGACTTGATCGCCGTCGTCGGTGGAGCTGACACCAGGCGCGTCTTTACGCTTCTTTTTCTCGGCCTCGTAAAGACTCCTGTTCTTCTCCGATTCTCGCCTCTGGTGGTTGAGGTCACCGAGAATCCTGCGGTCCTTCTTCTCCCTGTGGCTCTTCCCATCCTTGTGCCGCTTGTGGCTGGAGCTAGAATGGTTGGACGATGAAGACGATGACGAAGACAGGTCGTCTCTCTTCTCTCTATGCTTTTTCTTGTCTTTCTTGTCCTTGTGCTTCCTGCTGCTGCTGTGGCCGTGCTTCCTTTTCTTCTCTTTGTGCTCTTTTACCTTCTCGGGTTTGTGTCGGTCTTCTATTTTTGCACGACTCTCAAACTTATCGAGCGACTGTCGACAAAGCATGACTTCGCAGCTCTTCCCCAGCTCTTTCAGACAAGACTCTGAAATGGTCGTCAGCTCACATTCTTCTTTCACAACCTTAACGGGCTTCACGGTTGGAATACTCAAGTTTGTTCTTTCATCCGTCTCCCCCTCATCTGTCCAAACATCACTGTCCTCCATTTTTAGCTTCTTGTCTTCCTGTAGTGAACGAGGGGAGGATTTCTGAGGAGGGTCAGCGGGGCTGAAGGGTGGACTCGTTGAGTCTGATGTGGGAGAACTGCCTTGCTGCTGGCAGCAGATATCAGGACCCAGTGACAACGAGGAGGAGTATTTCACGCCAACCAAAGCTGACGGAGGTGGTCTCCCGAAAGGCCCGCCGCGGTAAGCGTACTTCTGGCTCTCCAAAACCGTTGCCAGAGACTTGAACATGCTGTTGACCCCCGTTTGATGGAGGTGGGGTCTTTGGGGCGGTGGAGAACAAGACGCCGTTTCAGAGTCCTCTTCTGATTCCTCGTCTGCCTCGCTTTTAGTCTGCTCAGGGAGGCCGTAGAGTTTAGCCAGGTCACTGTGGCGGTAATTGGTGTTTCCCACTCTGATCCTCGTCTCCACAGCTGATTTAGATTTAGGGTAGTCCTCGTCCTCCTCAAGAGAAGACGTCCGGCTGCAAGGGGACGCCAGAGAGCCTTGGCGGCTGAGCACAGGAGGGCTCGAGTTGGACCCCAAGTCTTCCTGATTCGGCTGCTGCTTGGTTGCTGGGATCAGGTCCGGGGCACACAAGAAGCTCTTCACAGGGTCAGCACCAGGGGTGCAGCTGTGTGAGAGACCCGTAGAGCCGGACTTCTCACTGTTGTACATTTCCTCCTCCTTTTTGATGGACTCATCCAACATGGCCATGATGTTAGCCAGCCCGTCGGGGAGCATCGTGGACAGCTCGGAGGACTCGTCCTCAAACTGGGCGCTGTTCGAGTCGCTACTAGCAGTGTCTGTAGCGCTCTCTGTCTGTTTGCTCTGGATCCCCCCGATGGAGGTGAAGGATAAAGTTGGGGGTTGGAGGTTTTCTCTGGACATAGCCTGGTAGAGTTTGGGGGGCTCTCGAAGTGCCAGGGTAGGGAGAGGGTGTTGGGGGCTGTCTCTGTCCCTGCCTGAGTCTTTGGCTTGGTTAGGTGCTGCTTGCATTGCTGGGGGCTTGTTGGGGTAGGTGGGCTGGTTCATCCCTGAGGTAACGTGTGTTGATGAGGGGATGAATGTCGCTCCGCTGGTGCTGCTCCACATCTCCCTCTGCCGCTGCTTTTCTCTGGCGTATTCAGTTTGAGGTGTGAGGGGAGGGGGGCGCAGCCTCTCTGCGGAGGCGCCAGGCGTCTGGTTGGATTGACCTCCACGGCTGAGCCAGGGGTAAGGAGGAGAAGCCTGGGAGGTCGGGGCTGGTGGACCTGAAGGAGGTGTGGAAACAGAAGAGAGGGGAGGAAGAGGAGGAACCATATGAGGGCTGCTGCCAGAGAGAAGTCGTTCCAGATTTTCAATAGCCGTCTGCTCTTTTCCTTTTGCACCGCAGAGTTTCTCTTTTATTCTTTCCTCCGTTTCAATTTGTTTCTTCTCTTCTTCTCTCTCCATTTCTCTCCTCCTCTTCTCCTGCCTCTCAGCTTCCCTCCTTTTTCTCTCCTCTTGTTGCCGCTCCCACTCCTTCCGCTTCTTTTCCCGCTCTTTTTCCCATTCAATCTTCTTCCTCTCCTCCTCCTGCCTCTCTCTCCTTTTCCTCTCCTCCAGTCTCTCCATTTCCCTCCTCCTCCTCTCCTCTTCTAGTTTCCTCTGTTTCTCCTGTTCTTGTTTCCGTCTCTGCTCTTCTTCTTGCTTCTCGATCTCTCTCCTCCTCCTCTCCTCTTCTTGCCTCCTCCGTTTCTCCTGTTCTTGTTTCCGTCTCTGCTCCTCCTCCTGCTTCTCCATCTCTCTCTTTTTCCTCTCCTCCTCCTGCTCCCTCCTCCTCCTCTCCTCCTCCAGCTTCTTTCTCATCTCCCATTCTCTTTTTTGCCTCTCCTCTTTTAATTTCCTCTCCTCCCGGTCCTTCCTGCGCCTCTCCTCAGCCTGCATATGTCCCTGTAGCTCCGCATCGAGCTTGTCCAAAACGTCTCCGATCGACTGAGAGACAGGGGGCGGGGCTTGTGGAGCGGAGAACATCTGGGCTGAGGAGTTCAGCTGATGGTTCAGTTTGGTGGAGTTGGCCGGGGTGTACAAAGGAGAGCCGGGAAGTGGATTTGAACCTCGGCTTGTAATCACGCTGTCCTTTGCCCTCTGATGCCCTGAGGAGAACAACGCCGAGGAGGAAAACTGAGGAGGAGGTTGGTCGGGTTTAGCCTGAGCGTAGTACGACATCTTCTGCTTGTGGGGGTTCATGAACTCCTGTTGTTGAGACTGGCAGCTTCCCTGCAGCAGAGCATCCACCTGAGATTTGGGGCTGGGGTCAACGCTGGTGGAGTGGTGGGGTTTTGGCTCTTTTACTCTCTGCCAGCTGTTATGGCTGCTGCTGTTCACAGAGCAACCAGCAGGGGGCGACGTCATCCCCATAGAGATACTGTTAGAGCTGCTGTAGCGGCTGACAGTGCAGGAGGCCAGGGGAATTGGGGGATTGGATGTGATGACAGGTGTCCGGGTGGAGTTGGTTAGTGGGGGAGGGGGGCTGACTTTATGGTGATGCTGGGATAGACCTGGAAGTCGACTGTCTACGACCTGATTGTGGCTCTGCTGGGGGTGAGGTAGCAGACCTGGAGGTGCGAAGATGCCTGGCTCCTGAATAAAGAACATTTTCCAATCAGTTGATGTAAAAATAACCAGCTGTATTTGATTACTGACATTTGCTCAGACTTGTCGTTATGAATTTGTTTCAGTTCTGACACCTCTGTTCAGTCAATTACCCACAAAGCTCCCAAGTAAAATGCTTTCAATACGCACTGAGGCTGTTTATTTCTTTATTCAGCACTATCTTATTGCAGTCAGATATTAAAAAATATGGATGGTACTCACCAGGGAGTGACTGCTTAGGCGGCTCTGGTATCTCCAGGCCTCGTGGGGACCGCTTTGTTGTTGCTGAGGTACTGAGGTGCTGCTGGCAGGAGGAAGGGGTGGGGGCAGGGGAGCACCCTGGTGTCCCAGCCCTGGATGAGGCTGGAAGTGGCTGTAAGGCACGCTGCTGCTGTTTTTGTTGCTGGTTGCAGAAGCATTTGCTGGTGATGACTGGTGACGATCCTGACCCCCCCTGGTCGGAGTGGTCGGCGTACGGCCCCCGCTCAGAGGGCTCCTCTGGTTGTGGAGAGCAGACGGGTCCACAGCCTGACAGGACAGTGCTAGCTCCACTTTGGAGCTGGGACTTGGGTAGGAGGAATGAGGGGAGTGGTGGTTTCGAGCCTGAGGTTGTAACATGTTTTTGTGGAGGTGAGGAGCACATCCTTGGTTGTAGCTTTCTGGGGCAGAGTTCAGCGAAGGGGAGCGGTTCGAGGGGCTGGAGGAGTTAGGAGAGGACTTTATGGTGTATCTGTCCATCCCTCGTTTATTGTTGTCCTATAAGAACATGGAAAGAAATCAATATTTGACCTGATGGTGTTTCATTAACAAAGTGAGTTGATAAATGCTGGATTGTCTGAAGTGAGGTTTTTGTTGCCGTTCGAACCTGAATCTCCTGTGATTGTGGGTTTTTGTGGTCCGATGTTTGCGGCTGCCAGAGAGCACCATTGTCCTTGTGAATGGGGTTCCAGAAAGCTGGTTTTGGGGGGAGTTGATGAGCTGACGGCGGCTGAGACAGCACTGATGATTGGTTGGTGGACCGCTGAAGCCCAGGGTGGGACGCCTGAACAGGAAGTAGATTAAATCCGTCAACAGAACGGGAACGACGGCCTCTGTGGTTAAAGTCAACATGAAATTGAGACTGCGGTTTACCTGTTCTGAGCTCTTTTTCCTCTTGCTGGGGCCGGGACAGTCCTCCAAGACGGGATGGGTGGGTATGTGCAGAGATGGTGGAGGGGTGTGTTGAATCACTGAGTGCTCCCCCAGAGGAGGACCTGGTCTCTTCAGGGGACCTGCTGGCATTTTTCCTGGGTAGCCCCTTTGCTGGAGACAGAAACAAAACAAAAATGTCTTCAAGACGACTAATGTTTTTGGTTTAAAACAATAAAGGGGGTCGTGGCTTCTGCTCGTTTCATCAATCTGACAAACATCTAAATGATGAAACAAGGTCACAGCCAATTAGAGACGCTCCTACCTGGTGCACCTGAGCCCGCATTTCATCTCCCAGCAGTGGTGGACCCCGGGGAACATGCTGCTCCTAAAGAGACCCCCCCACAAGCCACACAATGAGAACAGTCTGTTTACCCCCCTCCTCAAAGCTAAACCAGAATCATCCACAGCTCAGCTCACCTTCAGCAGAGGTCGGTTAGGATGAAGATGTGGGTTCAGGAGAGGCCCGCCCCCGCCTGCATAGCCCCCATTATAGAGCCGCAGCGAGTGCTCGTTGGGGAGGGGCAGAACAGGATGGCCTTGATGTGGAAGGTGAGGATCGTACTGCTTGTCGAGTTGATCCCATGCTCTGTGAGGAGGAGGATGGAGGTGATGAGGGGGAGGCCTCCGCTGCTCCCTCTGCATCCCGGGAAACATCGCTTGAGGAAACTCAACCTTTTCCCCTCCTCGCATCGGCCTGGACAGTCAAACAGGGTTAAATGTTTATATACTTTTACTTTATTAACTGAGGCGACAGAAGCACAACTTACCCATTATTTAAGTATTTACTGTGATGGTTCAGCCCACCTATAGGTCCAGGAGGTAGAGTAGGAAGAAGCTGGTGTTGGTTCATTGCAGGTGAACATCTGGCAGGAGAGGAAAAGTCAAGTCAGAGTATCTTTCAAACTAAAACGTCACTTTTGAGGTTAGGTGTAGATCATTATTGTGTATTGGTTGTCATGGCTACAGACCTGGCATGTGGCTGCCAGGTGCGGCCGCTCACGGGAGGCCATGGCCCCCGGCTGAGTCCGTCCAGAGGGAAGGGGTCCCGCGTGCCTCGCCCGCCTAACTGCTCTACTGCGTGATGCATCCAGCCTGGGAATTATTCACACCCACCTCATTAACACACAAAACAATGATAGAAATGAAGTCTCCATCTTAAAATGAACATAATCTACAGATAAAACTAAAAATAATTATAACAAGTGTGGTTAAACTGGTGGGAAATCAAAAGCATAAAGAACTACTAATCAAAAACAGTTTGAAATATAATAAAAATCCTCTCAGTTATGTTTTACATGTGCAAAATTCTTTAATCGGATTCAGTGTTAAAATTAAATAATTCAAATGTATCATTTTTAAAGGCCAAAAAATGATCATGACAAGCGTTTACATGCACCGGGCTTTTATAGAATAGAAGTACTGACATGCACAGTTAACTTTCCCTGAAAAACCACAGAAGAAGAAGTTCTACTTAATCCGTTTACAGTTCATTTTTACTTCACAGTGTTTGATTTTTATTTTAGTTATTTCAATCCAAAATAAAACAAAGTTTCTGATTTAATGTGTAGCGATACTGGAAATGATGGAAGTTGCCAAAGAACAGGAGCTGCTGCTAAAAAACATGGAAACAGATCCAAAAAATGGCTGCAATTAAATACGTTTATGCTTATCTTTGAATACTAAAGCAATTTTTTTTTTTGAAATGGTAAAATATCTCTAAAGATGCATCGACTTCTTCTAAAAAGTCAGTTTCAGAAGCGCTCAGTGAAAACACTCCAGGAGTTCAGGCCATGAGGATTTCTGGTTTCAACAAAAAGTAACAAATGGTGCGCTAACAAACTATAAATATTGATTTTGTTTTGACCATTAAAATGAAAAAACATAGCCCTTTTTCAATTTTGCAGTTGTCGTTTTTCTAGTTTAGTTTTAATACAAAAAAAATGAACCACTAGATTATTTGTTTTATTTTGAAAAAAAAAAAAAAACTAATTAAAATAAACAAACGCTGAAATAACTGTGTTCCTACACTTTCGACCATCAAGGCGTCGGATAAATTTGACCTCTTTCAATGTTTCTAACAGAAATGTATCACCAGCTGAAACACGTCTGCACAGTCCAGCACCAGAATAACCTATCAGATTAAGTTTTTACATTAACACCATTCAGATTATCAATCGGCATAAACCTCTCCTCTCATTCTGATCGAGACAGTTTACTTACCAGACTAGCTGTATGTGTGAAGCCCTCCACTGCAGCACAGAGAGGGCCTCACTCCAACACTGAGAATATCTGCACCGTCTGACTCCTCTGGCTTCTGCACCGAGAAGCTAAAAGCTGCAGAGAGAAACAGAAGAGCCTGTATGAGAGCCAGCAAGACAGAGACTCATTGAAAAGTCAACAACTGCCACTGGGCTCTCTATTATATCTGCTGGTCAGAGTGGGAGTCAGCAGGGAGGGGGTGATGTCATTTAGATATACAATCCTAGTGTCTGTACAATTCCTGGTTTTCAAGAAGCTTAAGTTGAACTTCTTTGTGTCGCTCTGGCTGCGCTGCAGGTTTGAGCCAGTAGGAGGCGACAGGAAGTCAAACGGCACAGAAATGGGATTATTTCTGAGGCCCAGATGGCTCAGCAGGGGGTCACCTATGAGGATGGATCTGGTGTTACTGTAATCCTTAGTGTGGGGCTCCTGATAGCAAAAGACAGAAGGGGGGGGGGGCTAAGAGTGAGAGGCTTTTGGTCACGTGCCAAGAGTGTGCAGAGCTGGATGAGGTCCAGCTCTGCAAGCTGCAGCGTTGTGACAGGTTTGTGCAGTTTCAGTGCACGAGAGAAAAAACTGCTTTTTTTAAGTGGATGATTATGTGTGTGTACTGCAGCACTCTGAAGGGTGTGTGTGTAAAGTGTGTATGTGCCCAGAGCGTACACTGAGGTTTAATCTCATTACAGCAGGCGTGATGGAGAGGGGGGGCAACAGAAGGTCTGAGCAGGATGGAAGGATAGATTAAGGAGAGGAGATGGAATGAGGAGAGGGAGCAGTGCCATGAAAACACACACACACACACACACACACACACACACAAAGGAAAACAGACATCTCTCCTTGTTTTCTATTACACCACATAAAAAAGTAATCAAGACACAATAAAAGATCTGTAAAATATTGTATTGACACGTTTCAGTCTAAAGACTAATACTAAAAATCTGAACTAATTTCTTATTTATAAAACAAATTAAACTGTTCTAAAAGAAAAACAATAACATTTATTAATAACAGTAAACCTTTAAGGCTTATTGATGAAACATTAAAAACTTAGTTTGCACAGTTTTGAAATATTTCTTCACTTTTGAATATTTATTGGATAAACATGAATACCAGAACAGCTGATCAGAGGATGAAGCTCCTGACCAAGTTAGATGATAATGTAGCATCTGCAGGTCTGCTAGCTTTACTCAAGGAAGAGTAAAAAAGGATTTTGTAGACACTACTTGAGCACTGAGTAAATGATCATAAGAACTGATTTAATATTTTAAAATGATGTCATCAGAATGCTAAAAAAAATAGGAAGTTGTGGGCAAATTCTGGTGTTTTTCAAGATGAAAATGAAGAAAATTAATATAAATAAATAGTTACGCAATAACAAATTCCAGCAGAAGAAACACCTAATGTTTCTTTATTATGAAACTTATACACAGTAGGCAATGTGTTTATATATATATAGCATTTAGTAGACATGTTTGTAAGTGAAGTTACTTACAGCAGGCAGAGTATTCAGTAATTTTACTAAGAGTAGTGGCATTTCATATTATTACTCCAGTAAAGTAAGTAAAACTACTCCTAAAAGTACATTTTTTTCCACAAAAGGTTTCACAGGTAAATGTAAGTGGGTACTACCCTTCCTCTGATAAGTCAACAGTAGTAGTAATTGTGTATGACTCAGCAAACTGTGTAAATACTGATACGTCTTGTTTCACTTGTTAAATGATGAGAAGTGAGACGAGCGTGGCAAACAGGCAGATTCTAGGTTTGAGCTCCAAGACCACTTCCAAGCAGCCAAAACAGAGCAGGCAGAAAAACTCCTGAAAGAGTCCAAGCAGTCCTGAGAACATTTGTATAAAGTACATTTAGTGAATAGTCCAATGTATTTATTAAATTACATCTGTAAAACTGACTGAGTTCTAGTTTGAGTGCATCAAATGGATATTTTAAAAGTTTTATTACAAATCCAGTGGTTCATGAGATATTTTGCTAACAGAGACAGGCCTTTTGCTGGACGATGATAAAACGAGCACAGTGTTTATCAAATTAACACCACTTCATTAAATAACATTTTATCAGTCAGAGAGAACCAGGCACACACACATCATGACTCACTCCTCTTCCTAAATTAGCTTCGGACACGAGCATCAATTCCTCCCACCAGTTCTTCTCTTCCTGTCTTCCTCCCACTGACTCTAAATGTCTCTATTTAAAGCCCGTTGTGGACGTCGCCACGCCTCGCTCTCTTTCTATCTCATCCACTTGGCAGGAATCAGCCTCTGCCAGGCGCTGCTGTGTAGCGCAGATACGCTGCTAACAGCCAGGACACTCACACACACTCGTGTTGCCTCACCTTTTAGAGTAGCACCAAAGTTATCGATTCACAGTCGTCCTAAGTCTCAGCTCCAGCTGCCAATCATCCCTGCGGGGTCTCCTCAGTCCTGGAAAACAAAGCAGCTTTGTTGTTGTGTTGTCATACAGAACAACATGGTGTCATAAAGCTTTAAACTCTCACAATTCATTCAGTGCTAAAGGTGGTCTTCTACCCTGGGGCTTTAGAGACAACATATCAGTAGCTGCCCCCCAGGTTTCAGAGCAGCAGGGAGAACCCGAGGGTCGGGGGACTTCGGTTCGCCCAGTATCTTATTCTCCTCTTACTCCAACAACAGAGACACTGACTGTGCAGCTTAACAGATGACCAGTCACTCCAAGACTGAGCTAACTCTAACAGGAAGAACCAAATCCACATGTGACAGAAAACATTTTAATTAGAGAAACTACAGTGTGAACGCTGAGTGCTGAAATTTATTCCAAAATTCATTTATTGTTCAACCACAACTGTAGCTAAAAGCTTAAAGTACCTGTGATGTCAAATATTTGTAATAAACATGACTGCAATTTTGGAAGATAACATTGATTGAAATAAAGCAAAAAAACTTTTCATTTCATTGAAAGATGAACAGATGTTGAGATATTTGCATGTGAAGTTACAGGAAGTGATGTCAAAGGGGAATGACAGCATGTAAACAGAGCGTTGCTAATGGCTGACAACACAGACTGTAGAGAAAAATCTGATGTTTCTTTAGATTATTTGAGTTTATTAGAGATGAAGAGTCAGAGTTCAAATAATATTTCATTAACAAAGACCAGAAGTTCCTTTTCTTAAAGTTCCCTTTTGATGTCACTTCCTGTTTCACTTTGGCCGAGCCAAATTCAAAGGAAAATATGCCAATTATGTAACAAAATGAGTAAAATCGTGTATTGTGCTAAGTTTTATAAAAATAAAAGATGTTTTCTTTGTATTTGAAGGATTTGCATGTCACAGACACATTTGCACTACTTTACCTAAAAAGTAAAAAACAAGAAGCTAAAAGCTAAACTAGGTAAACTGCTGCTAAAAGCTATACATAGCAGAAATGTAACTAAAACCTACAATTAGCAAAACAGAAGCTAAAAGTAGCACAAGATAAAGAGAGTATTTCATATCTGATTAATTAGATTTTTTTTATTATAAATGATGTTCAATAATTCAAAAAGTTTAAGTTACAAATATTAAAAGTCCTGATCAAACTGAATGTTTTGTTACTAAAATAGCACAAAGTAGTCGTAGAGGTACGTTTAATTATTTTCTGAAAGTTTTATCATGATCTGTGCAGATATATTTCAAACAGGCAAAAACGCTGAAATAAATGAAGTAAAAACTGTAAACAAATAATACGGGAAAGAGAAACGAAGTAAAAGACTAAACTAGTGAGCTCAGGCTGTAATTACTGCCTTTATAGAGGATGTGTGTTTATGTCTGTTACGACCAAACAGTCTTCCAGTTGCTACACTGGAGCCGTCACTGCTCACAGTTACAGCTGAGTGTGAGAGATTCTGACTCCAGGTCGAGTTCACACACAGTGTTAGGTTCCTGCTCAGGTTTTCATATCAGATTGTACGGCAGTGACACCACCTACAGGAGAATCAGTGTGTTGTGCGAGCATTACACGGTGAATTTTTCGGGGAATCCCTGCACCACCGATGACTCAGCGCAGGGGAAAAAGGCTTCCCCCGAGAGCCTCTGAACCCCGCCCCTCGGGACCCCGCTTACATTCAAGTGACCGTGGGCGTTTCTGCTTCACGTCGATGCGATGGCGGTGGGAATTTTTTTTCTTCGTCCGGCATGATGTCATTGTGCTCTGTTCGTCGCACGAGGCGACGTGTTCAGACACATCAACAGGATGTGACGAGCTCCAGGTGCTGGTGGCTTGAAGGGAAATCGAGCGAACAAACCACAACTTCAAAAGAAATGCTGGTGATTTTTAGAATTTCCTGCTTAATTTGTTTGTGTAAAAAAGGAAATCTGATTAGACGACAATTTAGACCACACAATTCTGAGGTATTAGAGAAAGTCACGGCTTTCACTTTTACCTCACCGTAACCATAACTAGTTCCACTACTGAAGCAAGTTCACTAAGAGTTGATAAAAAATATATAGATTTTTTGAAAACAATTGACTCTCTAAACAGATGACACAATATATTGATCAAATTAGAAATTTCCCCACGGTACCCCCCACCTTGATATAAAACCAAAGATCAAAGAGCTGTTCCTGTCAACGCCCACCCTGTCGTGATTTTCCCAAAAGCATCAGTTATCAGGTGGCGAGAAGAAAAGTGATGTCAGCTACCGTAACCTGAAAGCTTAAAAGAAATTCATACGTTCACAAGATCAAAGAGTTGTAGGATTGCATGAAACCCACAGCCTCATGTTTAAAACAAAGATCCCTCACGATATTTTCACACTTCAAGTATGGTTTGCTGGTAACTCTCAGCTACTACCACACCCAGTTTAGCCATTCTTTGTGATTGCTAAGGTTTGTTAGCTCTGTTAGCCACCTTATTACATTGTCACCCACCTTTCAAGGCAACAGTTAATGGAAATCCACTTTTTTAGTCATCAAATACATTTTGTTGTACTTGGAGTTTCTAGAAAAGTTTAATTTAGTTTTTCCTAGTGCTGTGTGGATATCTTTATATTCTGTTTGGATTAAAAGTGACAGCATCAAAAGGATGCCCCGCCCCTCAGAAAAGGGGCGGGGTTTGTGGAGCTACAATAAGGAGGAATTCAGACCAAAGCATTGCAGCTCCACTTTTTATAGACCCCAACTGAAGGATTTATATGTGAAAAAGGAGAACTTTAAAGAAAAGGACTACAGGTTTTGTACTGTAAGGCTTGTTGGGCTGTCCTTACGAGCAGGAGGCAACAAACGGTTAAATAAGAATGACTCCGTGCCAGTTTCAGCCTCAAACCACTGGTCTGTGCTAAACCTCAGCCAGACCAGCACACACACAGAGGAGGCGGCCAGCAGTGACACACGTGCACACACAGTGCACACTCAACAGAAAGATATCTATGTGCAGAACAGAGAGCACTGATTCTGCTTTAATCCTGGGTTGTGATATAACCGTCACGTCAGCACGATGCCTTTTATGCTGCCTCATGATGTTGATCTGCTGCCAAAACAAACTGTTTTGGAGAGCAGGCGCTAATTTGACCAGAAGGAGTAACACCACACAATCAGAGAGAGAGAGAGAGAGAGAGAGAGAGAGAGAGAGAGAGAGAGAGAGAGAGAGAGAGAGAGAGAGAGAGAGA
>JARVJO010000001.1:15948794-15988264 GCA_031762555.1 Cynodonichthys magdalenae
CACCACAAAATCAGAGAGAGAGAGAGAGAGCGAGAGAGAGAGAGAGAGAGAGAGAGAGAGAGAGAGAGAGAGAGAGAGAGAGAGCGTCCTTGTAAAGTTACAGCTGTTTGATAAGAAATGAGCAGCTAAAGTTGGGAGAAGCAGCATTTAACAGGAAGTGAAGCGAGGAAACAACCATGCATGGTCTTTTCTCTGCCTGTCCTCCCTCACGTTTTTATTCTCCATTTGGTCATTACATAATCAGTCCCAGATAAACATCGTGTTCTGGAGGAAACACCAAGCATTTTTTCTCTAACACACACAAAGAGAGAAGCCAACCCCTGCATCTGTCCTCCCCCGCCTATCCTCCCCAGAGTCGGCCTGTACGGGTGTTTTATTTTATTTTTTTGTTTGTTTGAGGGTGGACCAACGTCAGCATGCATATTTCCCAGCCGACAATGCGGGCTAACTTTATCACATCTGCTTCCTTTAACACGCGCATGCTCAGATTTCTAGATATTGTGCGAACGAGCACAATCAGGTCAAATGAGGACATGAGACAACTCTCGAATCTGAGCTAATTCTTTTATTTTTTTACAATATGCTTTAAAACAAACATTAACAGATTCTCTAACATAGATGACAGTAATGATAAACCCTACGAAAAATGAACTTGACTCAAGTCATCTTTGTTTTCTTTGTTCCCGATGCTCGGAATGTGCATTGATTTTCAAATATTCCAAGAATTAACGCAACCATGCCCTCCGCCAGAGACGATGGTTGCAGTAACCTACTAACCCTTGTTTTTAAATGGGGGCTTTTCAAAAGTTACTGCTTTTTGGAGTTAATGAAAAGGTGACAGGACAACAAAAACCTGAGTCTGAAGTAAAAACGTGTCTGTGTGGCCTTACCCTTTACCATCGTCTCTCATTCCTGACATCTGCTTGGCATTAAGGCCACAAGGAGCAGGTGACGGAAGTCCCACAGTCATCACGTTTGAACCTTGCCTGTTGCGGTTGTTTCTTATTTTAACAACTGGTAACTGTCAAAACAACAGCAGGACGCTTTGAGATTACCAACAACCGCCAATTAAACATCTGTTGGTGGTCGGCCTATTAGCGCGCGTTTGGTTTGTTTTAACCCACTTTCACTGAAAGATTTTTTTTTTAGAGGAAGAAAGTAACAATACATGCAGGAAAACGGGGAGAGGGTGCAGGGTGCCCTCGCTGGCGGTTACAGTACCATTGTGACATCTGTGCTGTGAGGGACAACACACAACGGGGTTAGTGGGCTGTATATCCTGAGCCTGACAGACTTTCATGCAAAGCAGATCAGTTGTGACGCTACAGAAAAGAGGAAGGGAGCGCGTTGGGGAGGAAACTGACGTCCACACAACAGGAAGTACGCCCCTCCCTGAGGGGTAACGTAGTCGGGCACTTTCAGACCGATACTTCCTGTTGAAAAGATGAAGTCTTTGTGTTTTTGTTTTTTTTTTGTGACTGTAAGAAAGCCCTCCGGTGTGACTAATACAACGCTCTAATGTTGATAAAAGCAGCTAAAGCCTGACCTTGTTTCACACACAGCTCACAACACAACCCTTTTTGTGTGGACAGCACATGTGCCCTAACTCATGACTCATTCAAGCCTCTTCAGCAAAAAGAAAAAAACAAAACAATTCACCAAATTAAAGAGCCACCGACTCAGATCCTAGTTACCGGTTTGCCCTCGTTTTTGGCTTCCTGTAAAAGTGAGTGAAAAACAGGAGTATGATGGCAGAATGAGTGTGTGCATGTTTGTGCTCGATGACTCTTCCTTCCAGTTGCTTGTGCTTCATTTTCAAAGAAACACAAATGGAAAGATCAGTTTGGTTCTCCATACAGACTCAACAACAACTTCAGTGTCTGGAAAAAAACTGAGAATGACTCAACACCTGGCTGAGTACCGAAGAAAGTAGAATTTTAATTCCTGATAAGTGTGATATTCTCAGATGAAGTGGGTGTCCCATTGATGACTTGACAGTGGCTCGTGCTCGTTTCCAGTATCAATTTCCCCACATGAGCAACTTCAAAAGCCCCCGAAATTTCCTTTCTGCTTCTTCATCTGCTTGTTTTCAGAAACAAATCGAAGAAAAACTCAGAGTCTTCAAGGTTTCCTTGAATGAATGCATGTTACCGGTCGGCTTTCAGATGACTAAGATCATCTGCCAAAAGTTGTGTTGGGGATTATTCTCAGCTACTACCACAACCAATTTTTTCTCAATGGACAGTTTCCACATGACGTCATGACATTTTGATTCTTGTTTTTGTTAGTTTTATGAAATGTACTGTTTTGTAATTTTATTGCATATTGGACTAAGATTAACTTGTTAGTGTTGTTAGTTTATTATAGCTAACTTGGGCACATTTCCATTGTACTGTTGTTTGTTCATTGTCCATTAATAAACAAAAACAATAAATGTTATTGTTTGAGCTTTTTACTTCATTAACTGAAAGAACCATGATGGTGTGTACTGCTGCTAGTTTCAAGGGTGTAAAAAAGGCGATAAAGCAAAGTTTCGTTATATCCTTAAGATTAAAAGCAGCAAACAAAAGCTAACGTTGCTATTTAGCATTGAGTGTCGAGTGTGGCCATCTAAAAAACACAGGAAACACACTAATACAGCACGGATTTGCTCTGATCACTTTAGTATTTTAAATGTTTCTAAAAATAACAGATCTGCTCCCGACAGTAAGAATGGTAACATTTCTGTTCTTGTACAAAAGTTCATACCAATTTTAATTTACATTCAGGCTAATTTGAGACTAGAAATAAAGATCAATGTAATTTTACATCTAAAAGCAACTATATTAGTTACATTCATGGATGAAACAAATGTTTACTTGCCTGTAATTGGAGTTTTGTTCTTTAGTTTAGTGTCCTCACGTTTCATTGGCCACTATTGCTTTGGTTGAAAGTGTCCAAAAGGGGTTTATCCACAGTGTTCGCACTTTTGTTGTGATTTAAATAATTCAGAATGTCAATGATTTAGCCTTTGTCCTACTTGTATTGCAATAACAGCAAACTATCTAATGACAAAGTAACTATTGTTTCTTAGAAATGCGATTCAGCCTTTGATGAAGCCACAAACATTTTTGAAAAAGAGCCGGAAAACAAAGCCTTCGTAACGCTGCTAATAGGGCTTACAGGAGTCTACTGGACCACTATCAATACGGCTAGCTCCCGGTCATCTATATCTCTGAAACATACTTGAGTTTGAGACATTTTTGTGTTTGCCTGAAGCTATTTTAAATCGGATCGACACCAAAACTATGACAGCTGTAGAAGTTTATCAAACACTAGATATTTTGCCAACATACAGACACAGGGACAAAAACATGATCGAATTAACTGCCTCAACATTAGAAGCTCCATATCCAGGTGCTTCTAGTCCACTTTAATTATCTCACTAATGTGCAGAAGATTGTGACTCTGCTTCCATGGCAACAGTTGTCAGGGGAACAGACTGCATCTTTACCAACAGCTTTCAGAAATGGTCAGAAGGACTTCATCTATATGATTAACATTTTAACAACCGGGCTGACCTCACAAACACCAAGCCGTTCCTCTTCCTCCCTGGACTCTCAACCTACCTCATCAGCGGGCGGTGCGTGCCAAAAAACACCAAACAACAAGGATCTGTTTGTCCGAGGAACAGCTCTTTTCCAGAGAGGCTGATAGAGCGAGTGCAGACAGCGCTGCTTTACACAAAGTTGTTTTGATAAACTTATCGTTTTGAACTGCTGCCATCAATCAGAGCAGCTGTGACGCAGGAGAAGCCAGTTTGTTACGACAGCAAGATTTTTATACAAACGGCTCTGAGAAAATCTGAGGCCGGTTTGGAGATTCATCAGATACCGCCGCTGTCGGCAGGTTCGACTCGCCTGCTGGCAGAGTCCTGATTTATCCAGCATGTGTAGTCGAGGGAAGTTAGGCAGAAGGGAAAAAGTCTCACAAGGCGAGGTGAAGTGAGGTGAAGAAAAGTTGGAAGCAAATTCTTTCCAAGGTGTGAGAGCCTGTGTAGCTTCTGGTATGAGTCACATATGTTGCTTCCCACCATGGCATCATCATCATCATCATCAGTGGAAAAGAGCCAAAGATAATAAAGAGAAAACTAGGAGGTAAAACTTTCACTCCACTCTCACTCGACTCAACAACCAAATTCTAAACATCTCATTTTGTCTCAAACAGCTCACTAAAGACAAGCTAACATTATTTTCTGCACATAAATGTTTGATATTCAGAAGTGGAGCTGACATCATCACAAAAAAGCCTTTAGACCTCCACCTGAGTCTACAACAGGTCGTTTCGCAGAACTTTGTGGAATTCCACACATAGTTAACTTTCTTTTCCCTCAGATGTTTCAAAAACCTGTATTTTCCCCACTTCTGTTCTACTCCCTGATATATTATTAGAAGAGAACTGAAAGCGGATCTGATTGGTTCTTGTCAGAAAGCGCAGAGTTTGGGAAATACCTCATCTGGTTTCCAAAAGACAGGAGATGTTGTGTTTTAACTGCTGACCCCGCCCTCGGGGTGCTGGTTGTAGTCTCTTTGCGTCGCGTCCCTTTCTGGATTCGAAACATCGCTGTTTACGAGAAAGGCCTGCAACCTATGGCTCAGCGTGACACTGACAGATGTTTCATTACGACATCCACCCAGACACTTCCTCAACTCATTTCACTTTGAGACAGACGGCAGAGGTCTGAGTTTTCGATTTCTGACATCGACAGCGTGAGAAACAGAACCACACTTCTCTTGTTTTAACTGAGTGCATGAGTGAGGACTTTAAATCAGCCTGAAGACTCATTTTTATGAAAACTGAAAAAGTAAATCTTAAGAAGTACTCAGTAAAATATTCTTGACATGTTGATAGATTGAGTAATTAGAAACATTTAAGTAAAATTTCTGATTAGATGCTAAATACAACAGATGTTTATTTACAAACTAAAATTCTGAATTTAGCAGATTTATTTTTAAACTTCCATCCAACTGCGACACATCCGCATTATTTGTTCACCTACAATCCATAGTCAGCCTAATGTAGGTCTATGATGTGACACAAACATCCACATGGCTTTCAGTAAACTCAGGCAAGTGTTTTGTTTACATTGACCGTGGACCCACATTTCAGAATCGCACGTGGAGAGCTGCTGAAGTGAACTCAAATTGCTCCATTTGATTTAGTTTAGGGTAACTTTTTATTTTACTGCACTAATTAAAGCTACAAAAGAAGACAAACTGGTGTTACTGTTTGGGGACACACCTCTCTTCTGATTACTCAACATGTGAGTCAGTTAAAAAAAAAAAAAAAGAAGCTGGTTTTCAGCAGCCACCTCCTTCTCCCTCTATTGGAGCGTCTATCACTTGAATATGCCTCAGTGTTCGTCATCACATAGTAAATGGGCGGTGATTGTTCATTCACACACATACACACACGTTCCTATTGAGGTCACGGGACAAATGGGGGCGGAGTGGAGCTAAGGCAGAAAAAAAAGCCGGCTCAAAGTGTGTGCCACTGTTTGGAGCGATTCAACTTTTTAAAAGCCGCCAAGATCAAAAACAAAAAAAGAGAGGAAAAAAACGATCTTTGTAATCGGAAGTAAGCCACCAAAGACCCCATGCCGGCACGCTCCAGGTCCCCCTGACCTCACGTTATTTATTACAGGTAATAAAACGCCTAAAACCCCACAACAAACTGCTCCAGGGGTCGTTTTAACGCAAATCCGTGCGCCTTTACGCACGGATTTGCGTTAAAACGAGACGTTTGTGCAAGTAAACAGCTGAATTAAAGGGTTCAGATTAAAGTTTCATCTGAGAGGTGATAATTAGGCAACAGATGAAACAATAAGGGGTCAGACTCCACTGACCAAAACACCACCCCTCCCCCCGTTTAAAAATAAGAAGCGATGCAAATCACTTCCTTTCATTTCGCCTTTGTGTGTGCGTAAAGACTGACCAGGGAGGGGGCGGGGGGCTATCTATTCACTTTATACTGCTGCCGACCTCAATGATCCTTCTCACACAGACACACACTCCCACACACACACACACTGGCCTGATATCTCCTTACGCACGCACTTTTCCTCTCACACACCCGTCCTCTACTTGTCTCGCGCAGGATCAGCGACCTTTCAGGAGCAACCTGTCCCGTTTCGGGATCGTGGTGTCCCGTAACAAGATAAGGAAGCGACATGACAGCTCGTCTCGGTGCCGAGACGTGCGCGCACAACCCGAAACCTCTCCAACTCGGGTCGACTCGGGTGTTCTAATTACCGGTAAAGTCAAGAAAATCCCATCAGAACAGGTTTCAAGTACGAGAATGAGTCAGGTCCAGGTGAGCCGAACCATAAACAGGTCCGGTAACTGTGACCAAACTGTGGATCAGAGGAATAAAGACGTAACTTCCACGCGTGGGATCAAAGATACACCGAAATCCCCCACCTAACCTGCTCTGTAATCAGTTACAATAACTTTTTTATTCTATAGTTTCTTTCATTAAAAGCAAACACATATGCATACACACATATATATAGCCTATATATATTTTTTTATTTTATTTAATTTTTAATGTCCCGCACTCACCGTGTTCGGCTCGGTTTCAAAAAATCCGCTCAGTCCAGAAATAAAGGTCTCCACAGAGACAAGTATCCGGGTCCTTTAAAGTCCGCAGCGGTATTCCCAAGTTAGGCGCTCGGATCCCGGCCGGCTGAATGAGAGCCGGCAGTCAGAGTCCGGACTTCCTCCGGACGAACAACCGTGAAACTGGAGCCACCGAGCGACCGGATCGCCTCTCAAACAGTCGGTCCTCTTTGTTCTGCTTTTTAATCTAAATTCCGTTTTTTTTAAATTCCAGTAATTGCTTCTTTTATCGCTGTCTGTAGCGCTCGGCGTCGAGCTGAGCTCCTCTTTCCTCTCTGTGTTCCTCTCACGCACACACGCTCGCTCAGTTTTAAAGAGACAGGCTGATTTCACGTCACTGCGTGGTTGGAATCCCCTCCGTGCGCACGCTGCCTGGGTGTCCCACTCCTGATGCTGTAATCACCTCCGCGCGCCCATATTTGAGGAGATTTTATCTATTTTTTTTTTAATCAGAGTCGTGACCGAGGAGTTCAGATTTCTGAGTCTCCTTCTATTTTTGGATGAGGAAGAGAACTCCAGACTGCACCAGCAGTAAAAATACACAGGATTTAGCTACTATAAATAGGACCATAATACACAAGTCAAACATACAAATCATATAAAAAAATTTAAAGCGCTGTATGGATATCACTTGCTGCAGTTCATGTCAGAGTTTCAAACAAAAATCAATAAATCTATGTGCTGTGAATGCACAAATTTAGCTCATTATCTGTGAAGGCG
This sequence comes from Cynodonichthys magdalenae, assembly GCA_031762555.1. NCBI lineage: Eukaryota > Metazoa > Chordata > Actinopteri > Cyprinodontiformes > Rivulidae > Cynodonichthys > Cynodonichthys magdalenae. The sequence goes on from JARVJO010000001.1 coordinate 15,956,171, forward strand.
ACTGAATTAAAGCCTTACAGCTAGTTACACAGGAAAAAACATTATCGCCCACCACCAGAAGGCAAAGGTGGGAGATAATGTTTTTAATCACCTTCACTTTCTGGTGGCAGGTGATATAGACTTGTGCACATCCTAAACTCTTCTTTTATTTAAATTTCGTCTCAGTGTAATGTTACGAGACATAAAAGTCGTACGTAAATTCTATAAGCTTGAGTAAAGTTTGTAAGCGGGCGGGGGGGCGTTGGCTTTAAATGTCGACACTCTCCTCTACAATCCACAATGGCGGGTTTGTGATGCCGTGTCCATGTACTCATGTTTATTTGTCAGGACAGAACGTGACTTTATCCTGGGTGGTGCGTGATGTCGACACGACTGGACAGAAGTTGGACAATTATTCAACATAAGGTAAAAAAAAACAAACAATTAAAGGGTTCATCTAAGGCCGGAAACATTTGTTCCAGCTTTCCCATGCCAAAAGAACCATCACGTACTCTGTGGTGATGCCAGAGAACCAGAATGAGCCGCACACACACACACACACACACACATATAATGGTGAAGAAATTATATTTAGAAAGGCACTGCCTCAGCAGGAGAACAGGAGGCAAAATTAGTCGCTGCAGGGAGGGTGGAAGTGTGTCATGGATGATGCTGAGGCGATGATTTCAGGATTCTCACACATGCAGTTTATTTTTGGCCAGAGCGGCACTTAAAAAAACGTAAAAAGAACATAAACAATAAAGAGGGAACATTATGAAACATCTCTCCACCTCAGCAGAAATCATCCATGCTGTTAATATCACATCATGTGTTTTCTGAGATGATGGAGGCTGGTGTTTTGTTCATTCCTTTGCAGTCTGAGTGCTGCCTGCAGCACCAGGATGATCCCGTGGACACTATTTATGAATCCTCTGTGTATAAATAAGCAAAGTGTACTACGGTACAGATACTGTAAATACAGTACTGCATAGTGAGGGTGGAAAAACTTTCCATCTGACAACACGTCTGTGGTCCAAAAGCTTCTAGTTGAACTGACAGATCCAGCATTCCATTATGTGGTTTATGAAAATGAGATAATTAAGCTCCAGATGTACAATAAAACATATCCAGCTGCAGCCTTAATGGTATAATGATTGTATATTATAGGTCAGCTGCAAAAAATATTTTATCACTTCATCTGGAAGTAATTACTGCAGAAATTGCTTTGGGTCGTAATTATCCACCGTAGAGTTGTAAGCTAGTGTTCTTCATCTGCATCTAGATGTTATTATCAACGGGTTTATTTCTTCAGTTCTTTCTAGTCCTGCATCGTTTTCCTGGACAAATAAAACGTCGTCAGCATTATTTATGCAAATGTTTACCAGGTAACGGGGATGGTCTGCCTACAGGAAGTCACACGATGCCGTACGGTGATCCCCGCCTGTGAGAATATTCCTTCCATTAGAGAGCACGTCTCCAGTGTGAGACTGGTTTTGAGTGTGTGTAATTGCACTGTAAATAGTGCTGTGGGAGGCCATTAGCCCACCAAAGTGAACAGGAAGAGGACCGCTGATTGATGTGGGCATGGGTGGGACCCCCAGCGTGCCACACACAAACACTTGTCCCTACATCCTCAGCTTCCTTCAGCAGTTATGTTTTTCTTCATTACCGCACCACGATAAAATCTGGGAAAATAAGATCTGTATATAAATATGCTGTGGTGGCAATTTGAATTGGCTTTACTCCAAAACTTAATCAGTTGTAACTTTACATCAAACAATTTCTTACTAAGAGTTTTATTAAAAATCAGACTTCAACAGTTGATGCCATAGTTTTGAGAAAAGATGTCATAATTAAGGCTGGACGATGGGGTTAAAATTTATTCAACAATATGACTCCTAATTTCGGTCGATACAAAATCATTTTGATATGAATAATAAAAATGTAAGAAAAACTGCCAAGAACACTAATATTTACTGTACATACAAACCTGATGTCATCTTTAATTGGAATTATGATTAGACAGAACAAAAAGCAAGATATCACAAATTTACATTATGACTAATTATAATTTAACTGTTGATATTTGAAATATGTTTCAGATAGTAATTACAGCCTCCATACAACTTCATGGTAAATCTGACATCATTTATACAAGTTAGAATGTAATCAGAGATATCTCAAACAGGTATTTTGCCAAGTCGAAATATAATTAAACATTAATATTTCTAGTCATAAACCAATTTCAGATTTCCGTCATTTTTGCAGAGGACGGAAATTCGTCCTGGCGATGGAGTATTTTAAGGTCTAGCAGAAGATATGATGCAATATAGTATGTCTAACTAACACAATCATTTATGTTAGATGGGTGTGTGTTATCGATCCACGTTGGGCAAATAATGATGGGGGGATCAATGTGTTGTTACAACCCAAGCTACAACCACGCCAGATTTTAGCTCTATATCCACAAAATTGACCAAGTTAAGGCCTCGTCACACTATAACATTTTAGACATCTTATGAAAAGTCTGTTAAACACTAAAGATGTCTAAGCTGAAGATGGAATTACAAAATCTACTAAAAGCCTCTTTTGGACCTATACATACTGTAATGTTAACAATTAGATCGAATGAGTAAAATAGTCGGCATAAGTTGTCTAAAATGTTATGTGACGAGGCTATCAAATCCGTTTTAACTGTTTAGCTGTGTTGACCATAAAAGTTAAGTTATGAGAGTTTAATTAAAAGCTGTGTAGCGGTTTATTTAGCAGCAGGTGATAAATATGGGACATGCAGATGTGTTTATGTGGAGCAAGGACTGTAATTAAAGAGATCAGTTCCCACACCCCACATATACAGTAAGCTGCAGCACTATCCAAGGACACAAGGCCCCAAAATTCCTGTCATACCATTGAAACAAACATATATTTAAAACCTAAACTTGGGATGAGATCCAGACAGCAGAAACGTACAGAAAACAAAAATGTATGGAACTTCGTACAGCATCCGGGTACAGATGAACCTCTCAGCTTCAGATAGGTAGGATTGTGTTTGTGGGACTGAATGTGTGTGTGGCACGACATGAGTCAGATCCTGGGTACACGAGAGACCGACAGACACGATAATAGTCACCTCCACACTCATACACTCACACACAGGCGGTCAGACAGTCAGACTAGTTTAACACACCCAAACGGAGCAGCTACAGCCCAGATAATTACCGTCCTCGGTCAAGGAGAGAGACACCGATAAGGAACCCCAGCTTGCCCCTCCTTGGCTCTCCAAACAAGCAGCTAATCCAGACTGTGGCTCCAGGATAAGTTTAACACATCGTCCTGCCTGATAAACTCGCTCTCAGAGTTATGTAATACTCAGTGACAAGAGGAGCTTTAAAGAAAAAGAACAGACTGTTTCAGCAGATTGGATCGTTCTCAAACAGTCAGCAAACTTTCAACTGAGCTAAAATAAGCCTGTAGTAACTCAAAGACTAAAAACAGACTAAAGGACAATCTCATTTCCAAAAGTTACCCCTGCTTTAAATGTTCAGGTTCACTGGAGACAAGTTGACAAAAACTTGTAAAAAACAATCTTTCATTGGTTTCATTGAATTCTGAGTGCCTGTGACCAAGCAACCAATTTTTTTCTGCCAACTTTTGAAAACCACAACCTATTTTTGCGTGCATGCCTCGCAAACCTGCATTCTAGGCTGTGCACATTATTTTGTTACCAACCATGACTCGCACCCACCTTAGCGGCTGTCCTCACATTTATGATTTAATCAACTGGAGTACATGTTTTAAATGAAGATGGGCAAACTGGTAGTTGTTATATATCATCTGTGGTTTTTTTTTTTTTTTTAGACCTGGACATTTGGGGCAGTAGCTGTAGCCTTGGCTACTTGTGAAGAAATTGAGAGAAATTACTATGAAAATAAAACAAATCTGTATTTCTCATGAGAGGCTTGAACTGGTGTGTTCTTTTGAACTCTGTAACTTAGTGAATGAAGAAGCTAATCATTGACTTCTTTTACTCTAACTTGACTTTGAAGAGTAAATACTTGATGCCTTGGAAGCACGTTTTTCTTTCAAAAGAACAAAGAGTTTATTTAGTTTATAATCTAGATTGTTAGGATAGTGATTCCATGAACAGCAATGATTTCACACCCACCAGTGTCTTCAGTAATGAGCACCATTCCCCTCCTACTATTCTTTTATTCATATACTGCCCTGTTACCCTGTTTTATACACTATAAAATTAAATACCATTAGGTAAGAATCACTTTATGTAGCTTTTAATTATTAGGGGTGCACCGATTGCAGTTTTCTGGCCAATCACCGATTTTGTAATTTACTGACACTTCAATGTTCCAATCTTATTTTATTAAAAAAAAACACTGAACAATATCCTTGAAACAATACAAACTTTAACTGGACATGAAGTAGCGCTCACAGCAGAGAAAAAGGGGACAATGGCTGATTTTCAGATCTTTGTGAAGGTAGATGAGAAGCCGATCTTTTCCACCGATCTTATGTAAATATCGGCCGATCTCTGATCTCTCAAAATTAAAGAAATCAGTGTCGACCAGGAGGCTGATTTATCGGTTCACCCCTATTAATCATGTATACGTAGGGTTACTTACTAGATAGTTGTGGGTAAAGTAGTCCCTCTTCTCTCAGGACCGACAGGCCAACATGACACCTTCAACCTCCTGAAACCAAAACAGGAAAGAACTCAGGTTAGTAAAAAACACTCAAATTACCTTACCAACAACTCAGAAATGTTTTCGTCTTTATTTGATTGACATGAAATACTTCCACACCGTCAGACACCCGGACACAAAGATCAGTGAGTTCTCCTACAAGAGTTTTTTTTTCTTTAGTTTTTTTTTACGAATGTGTCACGTTTGCCGACTACTTCCGTGGTCACGATGTTGTCAGTGTGTCATTCGACGTGGCTCGTGAAACTACACTGTGTGGTTGCGTGTCAGCCAGGACTGCACAGCAGGTCCTGGACCAGCGCTGTGGCCATCTGTGTGTGTGTGTGTGTTCCTCGTGTGCCTCCTGGTCAGTGAGTCACGGTGTCGGTGCTGAGCTACATGACTGAGAACAGGTGGTACTCTGGCGTTCTTCCCCGCCCCCAACACACACCTCCACACACACACACCGAGAACACACAGTACCTGCTTGCAATATGTGCAAACACTAAAACAGACACACACATGTTTTTTCTATCCTCATGGGGACTTTGCATTGACATCCATTCATTTACTGGTCATTTCTTTAGCCTAACCCTGACACCTTACCCTAAACCTAATCTAAACTCAATTTACACCTTAGTCCTAGACCTAACCCCTGACCCACCAATGGTATATCCCCCAATGAGGACTAGACTTTTGGCCCCATAAGAAACATAGGTCCACACCAGGCTGCGTGTACCGGGAAATTGGTCAAAAATCGTCCTCACAATGTAGCAAAAACATGTACACACACACAGAGAGAAATGGGGAAATATGAAGCAATTATAAAGGCTATTTTCTTACAGAACCACACACTCAGATATACTAAGAGTTAATCATCACCTTAGCCCTAATACTTGGTATAAAAGGCCATGAAACTGGTACAACAACAATAGGTGGAGCTGTATATTGAGGGTCTAAGGTTAAATTTTAAAGTGAAGTTTAAAAGGTCTCAGCGATAAGAACCAAAGCTCAGACAGATCAGTCTAATTTATTCTGCAGACGTACAAAGAAGAGCCGATCAATGGCTTCTACTTTTGGCACGCAAATGTGATTTTTATGGTGCGAGTGCTAGAGAAGCATTTATTTTGCTTGGCTAATCAACTCATGCACGGAACAATCCCATTCACTTACTTCACTTGATGGATCATATTGTGACAAGAAAGTGTCTACTTTGAAGCAAACAAAATCAACGTAGTTATAAAGACCTTAAATGACCAAATAACTGCAGGTTTGGTTAAAAAAAATCATTTGACTGTTTCTGACTTCTGAATGTGTCAGTGAACCCACGAGCCACCTTTCTAACGTCTACCTGTCTGTCTTCCACCTTCCCTCTCAGGTTCTACCTGCAGGGCGGCACCATAAAACACGCCCACGCACGGCAGCCTCCATATGTTTCCCTGCAGAGCCGCACACACAGATCAGCTTGTGCTGAGTGTGCAACACTTGTGTCAATACGAGGCAGAAATAGCTGGCTCAGCCTTCACTGATCTTGCAGCCTGGTGGTAAAAAACCCTCAAACCTTTGAACCTGGGGGTCAAAGTGCACACTCCCTGAAGGATCCCAGCTGTGTCTGTGTGTTGGTGTTTTAGAAAGAATGTGGGTGCTTTACCACCGGTGCAAGATTAAACAAAGGCATGCTACGGCAAGCAAGTGCGTGTATGTGTGGCAGAGCAAAATCTATTCTTTGATGACACATCAACAAAATGTCAACCGTTCAGACATTAATCATTCAGCTTTGATTGATATCAGGATTCTTCAAATTGCACAAATTTGTGTTCGAAAGATCAACATATGAAGATTGGGTGAGCGAGAGGCTGTGAGCGGTACTGAAAGATGGAGTGAGAGATAGAAAAATACAGAAAGTGGTGTTTATCTTTTGTCTGTAAAGGTTAACCAGTGGGAGCATCTCCCTTTGACATTAACCAGAACAGAAAAGGGAGGCAGAGGCGGAGCAACAAAGGGTCTGCTTGAAGGTGGAGCGCAGAGGAGATGAAGTGGTAAAAAATCTTGAGTCAGACAAAAAGATAAGATGAAAAAAAAAACAAAAAACTAAGCAGATTAGAAAAGATGATGAAGATAATGTGCATGAGTCTTTTCAGCTGCCATTATAATCAAAAAATAACTGTGAGCAAAAGCAGAAAAGATGATGGAAAAACAAACTGAAGAGCATCACATCAAAACACTTAAAGGTAGAGTGAATCAGTCTTTCTGCTCTTTAAACTAAGTAAACAGCAAAAACAGGAAAACAAAATAGTCTAACAATATTTTTTTATTAACCTTATTTTCTTTATAAAGACAAATACTTTAGCACGTGAACTTTACAGTTTAAAAGAGATATAAGTGAGATTTAGAGACCTCTAGTGGTAAAAGTGCAGATTGCAATAAACTTAAATGAAGGCTGAAATTGTAAATAGATAAACAGAATTAGTTGTGATTGTAAAAATCACATAAAACAAAACTAAGGAGACTAGGTGTGTTGTATCTAAGGAAATGACTGCATTGTAAATAGACCAAGAATGACAAAATATTGATTATTTTTAATCTTTAGACCAGTGGTTCCTCTATATTTTTGCTTTTCACCCACAAACTAATAGTAGCAGAGACCTGTGCCCCAAACTATTTGGATAATAATCATCGGTATCAGGTCAAAGTAACAATATTAAGCCAATTTCATCCATTTATAGGTACATTAACTTCATCCTTTTGGAACAACTAAGGCAAAAATGTAGTCATTTTAAATTTGTTCAAGATCCCACCTGGATGTTTCAGGACCCAGAGTGGGGTCCTGACCCCAACTCTGAAACTTTAGTAGAGACACGACCTGCAACAATGACTCACAATAAACTAGTTTAAAAATTGGATTATCCAAACTAAGGACCATGAAGTCAACTGGTGAAAAACCACCTTGAGAAACCGACCATTCATGTCACTAAGTAAATATCTATTCACAGAAAATCTACAAAACAAACTATGAGAAAGACAGATAATCTAAAAGCTACACACCCAGATGTTTCACCTCTAACACACAAATACAGTTTACAAAAACAAAACACTTTCTTCGATTCTTATTCTTATAACAATAACGTACACATTCCATCGGCGCCCATCACTCAACATGCGTGAACGTGCATGGCGTGAGTGAAGTAACCCCAGACCTGAGTCATTGCTGATTCAGAAGCTTTCTTCAAGTTATGGCAACAAACTTCTAACCTGCATGCACATACAGTACACTGGAGTGGGATCAAACTAGACTATTTTCAGGTCTGATCCGTGTCCATTTATCTGCTGTTACCGTTCTGTGTTTAAAGCTGGTAATAAGTCGACTCACCTGCCTGCAGGTAAACGTGCATTCAAGCCTTAAAGAGAGGACACTGTGCTTTGTGTACAGCTTCTTGGAATGCTGACACACCACATCCTGAAGGTGTGTGAGAGACATTTGAGGAACGGTTGTCTGAATGACAAAGGAGGTGGCTGGTTCCTTCGTCTGAGCACATTTAAAAATTTATGAATGGCAGGCAGTCATTTGGTTCTTCTCTCCTAATGTTCTTATTTAGTACTGCTTTCAATCTTTAAAACTGAGTCACCAGGACTCATCTGTTTTTTTTTTTGCATTTCTGGTCAGAGCTGTTGAAGTTTTTGGAGCCAAAGGCCCCGTAAACTGGCTTTAAACTGGGTGTTGGCCATATTATTTTGTGTGCATGCACGAGAGAGGCAGACAGTCTGCTTTCTGTCTCATTTGCCTGTAAACATGTATGTGTTTTCAAGGCCAGAGCTGGCAGAACTACAGACATTAAGGAGGAGTGTGAAGCTGGTTGTGGCTGGGGATGTTTTGGCTCAGTGAACTTCTGTCTCACGGCTTCAGCAAAAGGTCATGGTCAAAACCCGAGCCCGTCTCGCAAACCAAAACACCTACATGACTCCTACACATGTGCACACGCAGCACGCAAGAAACGGCTGGATGGGTTAAGTGACAGACGAGGCAGACAGACCGACTTCCTCTTTGAGGACAGGCAGGAAAAACGACACCCACATGAAGAGGAGGAGGAGGGTGGCAGACAAGACTCGTTGACTCGAGCCTCGCGACGCACAGCTAGAGTCCGTCTGAAATCCAGCACAAATGAGCCAACAAAGAGAAAGAAAGAAGTGGAGAGGACAGGAATGAGCAGTTGGTAATAAATCGTGTCTAGACAGATGCTAATGAAAGCCGACCGACTGTGTCCGCTGCCAAAATCAGGAGCTGTGAACGGAGCAATTGTGTTTGTGTGCCAGAGAGGAAAAAAAGGAGCTGGTCTTTGTGAGGTGTTTGAGGAAGCGTGCCTAAATTGGGGCTTTATAAATATAACCTTTTCACACGTTACTATTATTATTTTACCTCTGTTGCTCTTTTTCTTTCCCACACACAAACAGCTTCTCAGCAGCTGAGCACAGCTGTCGGCGGCGTTCAGAGCTGCAGACGCTCACGCTGGTAGCATCACGTGACGTCAGTCTTCCAAATAAAAACACGACTCTGTCATCAGCCCAGCTAGCTCGTTCCAAACTCAGACGAACATCTGTACTTAAAAAAACTCAAGGGTTTCAACCTGTTGAAAGAAGTTCACTTCTACTATTTTTATTAGAACAAATAATGAGCTGCTCATCAAATGTGACGTTAAACTGTTGCCAGCAATTAGCTTGAATCTCTGAACATCAATCTTGTGTTAAAACTGCAAGAACATCAATTATTGTGTGCAGAAAGCTGGCGTGCCTGAACCGCTTCACACAAACACCCTGAGTCTTAGAAATGTGCCCTGAGGCATCCCAACAAAATCAACACTTAGAACAGGAAAAACAAAAAAATGTACTTTTCTTCAAGACAGTTAAGTGACGATAATGACTCGTGAAAAACAAACTTTCTCTGCCTCCAAAGCAGCTTAAGAATACATTCTTGATGGTATACATTGATTGATGGAACGTTTGTGTCTATTTGCAGGGAATTTACCATGAATGAAGATTATAAAGATGGACAAATGCTATCCAACAAGTCGATATCTAATGCAGCTGCCATAATAAAAGCTCACATATTCGTAATAGAAAGGAATGTGACCCATACTGGCTTAATGAGGGGGAAAATTTACATTTTTGCAACACAGAAGGAGTCACAAATATTTAGCTTTAAATCCACAGGTTGGAATGGAATAGAATAGAATGGAATGGAAAGAACTTTATTGTCGTTCAACACAACATCAGGGATGCAATGTAGAATGAAATTAAGTTAAGATCACCCATTCAAGAAAACATACATGAGACAAAACATGGGGGAACAGGTGAACAGGTCATGCAGCAACAGGGTCGCGCAAACTTGCAGCTGGAAATACACATTAGGAAAGTTGAGTTAAAAAAATTGCTCTGATCCTATGTTTAGGTTGTAGTGTTCTGAGATTCCAGTGTTGACAGAAAGAAGCAAGAAACGATTTTAATGACTGCACTAAACAATGAATTATTTAATTTTGTTTTGTTCTATCAGGAAGCTGTTTTTATAATATTTTTGTCAACAAATAGACTTCATTTCAGTTCTAAACAACTCAAACTGGGTTCAACAGGTTCTCAATGATCAGGATTTACAATCTTACGCTAGAGTTTTCCAACTCAATATATCAAAACAAATGTGTCCAACTATCATTTTGATGGTGGGGCACGCACACACAAACGTAAGTATTATTTTCAAAACTACTGTAAATTGATAACTTGTGCAAACTACAGGTGTGTATATTTGATTCAACACAACAGAATAAAACAAGCGTGTGCACGGGCCGAGTCGTCTGACAAGTCCTACCAAGCCCACATACCTGAGCAAAGGTGTTCAACTCCACCGTCTACTTACACAAGTTACCCATCGCGTCACTCTGTAAACACACTGCTGTTTGATCGATGATATTGTGGTTTAAAGAAAGTTACACTTGAAAATTTCTCATCTGCAAGCAGCGAGTCTTGAACGACAGTTTATATTTGCAAATACAAGTGAGGTAAAGCAGAGGAAGATGTGTTTGACATGAGCTGCATCTCCTGCTACTGCTCACAAAGAACTCTTTATCTGACAGGGGCGCACATGATCCCCACATGGAGGCTCCTACCATCTTAAAAAAGGACCACACACACACACCCACACACACACATATGCACTCATAACATGAAAAACGGTCACTTTCACCATCAAGTATGTACACAGGCACATATGAGACCCTCCTTTGCGCCTGTGTCTGTGTGGCAAATTAATTTTTTTTATGCTTTTAATGCAACGTTTTTCTGCCAGAAACTGTGATCCTACACTTCCTGTAAGGAGGAGGTGCCATAACAGAATGGCGGTTGATTATGTCACAGCGACGAGCCAAAGGCTGTCCTCTTTTTGCCCCGATTTGAGGAACAGTTTCTCGGCCCACCCTATTCTAAGATGCATTGCGGATCAACTGGGAGATTTTTTTTTGCTTGGAATGACGGATGAAGCGACAGACAGGAGTACAGTTTTAAATACAAATCTGGCGGTACAAAACTTGAAAGTTTAAAGAGGTTGGTGTTTAGGCCTTTACATAAATTTCGCAAACTTCCATAAATTTTGTAAGCAGAGCGAGGGTGACAGAATAAAATGTGCTGGCCTGGATAGCGAAGGTGGGTATCATTATATTAGTTTAATATGGTCTCCAAATGACATCATTTATCACAATATTTTCTGAAATAATTTATCGTCCAGCAATATTTGTTATTGTGAACCATCTACACCATCCAAATTAACAGCTACTTGCAGATCCTGAATTTGGATCCAGCCAATGAAAAACACAGAAATGATCTAAAATAAATACAGTATCTTAATTTCACATTATAAAGTAAGGATCTTTAAAATAATCAGCTAAACCAGGTTTGCTCGCTGTTGCAACTCCTGCAGAAGCCAAAAAATTGCAAATAAATAACGAAAGACTACTTAATATATTAATGAGTGTTTTATTATTTTATAAAAAGTGAATATATCATAAAGTGGGAGGGCTTTGAACATTTGTTTTTACTCAGGCTGTAAATCTGTTTATTTCACCATGGAAATACTTCTGTAATCACTCTTCCACTGGAATCCAAGAGCAGGCGGCTTCCTGTGCGCTACACGCACACACACATCCACACACGCGCTAACTTTATGCTAATGCTGCATTTGATCATTCAGCGTCTTGAGTTGTGTCTTTATTTGTGGTGTGTGTGTGGCCATGTGTTAAGAGTGTGTGTGTGTAAATGTGTCCTTGACCAGCTGCGCAGGGCAGAGGAAATGAGGCGGAACTCAATCTGGTCCACACCTGTCTCTTAAGGGAGGAGCCTAACAGGACACACACACACACACACACAGCTTCTTGAGTGTGCAGATAGATTATGCATGCAGCAGTCAGCTTAGAGGCTTGGATCTATTAATATATGCACACTTGCAGTTTTATGTTTCTGCTTGCTTCACGAGACAGCGGTGCAGTGATGTGTTGGTGCTGAATGATGGAGAGGAAGGAAGTGATGCTAAAAGAGTGAAAGGCATTAAATATGGAGAAAGAGAAGATGAGACAGAAACTTCTCCAGGACATAAAGAGTGAGGTGGAGAGGATGAAGAGATCGAGGATGACAGTCTGAAACACACAAGGACAGAAAGCGGCAGCGGGGGGAGGGATTGCACTGGTATGGGAGGGTGAGGAGGGTTACCCTGGGACACACAAACTCAGTGACATGACACAGATGCACTGTGCTACTGAGAGGAGGGAGGGAGTGTGAGCCTAGAGACTCTGCAGTTCAGCACTATTCTGTGGAAAAGACGACGCTGGGAACACTGTGCAGCTGAACATGTTGGGTTTTAGCAGCTAAACGTTACAAATTTGGAAAAAGATTTGTTTCTGTTTGGTGCAGATGGATGATAAAGACCTCACGTTTATGACTACATATATTAAATGGAAAATGTTTATAGTTCCATCTCTTTATTGTGCCTTCAGAACTTGGATAGGATTCCAACTTAAAGGGACAGTTTGTGTTTTTGAAGCAGGCGTCTTTATATCTTCAGTAAAACAGATGAATTTGGGGGAAACTCGCATGAAGGAGTCAAGCTAACATCTGGACAGCGTGGGGCTTGTTCCAGAGCAGAATTCAGCTCAGACCTTTAAAACTTTATTGTACTTCAAATGAATGCAGTCTTTTGGATTTAATGCACCACATCACTTTTGTGTCAAATGGTTTGATGAACTAGGTACACTCAACAAATCCAGTTTAACAGTATTTGTCACAAAACAGATCAAAGATCAGGTTTCAACATACCCAACCATGTTACAGTTTAAATTTGGAGCTGGTGTGAGGTATGTTTTTGACGTTCCACGTTGGAAGATGCCAGTACAAAGTCTTTCAGTAAACTACGTTTAAATCCCGAGTTTGAACAAAACGCATCATGCATTCTCCCACTAAACTGTTCCCTGCTCTGATTGATCAAAAAAAAAAAAAGAAAAAGAAAAAATGACGTAACAATAATAACCTATGTTTGACATCAGTGACAATGTAGAGCAAATAAAATCTTTGTCTTTAGACAAGGAAGAGTAAAGACAACTTTTTTCTGAAGGTGTATTCACACCAAGAAAGTCCTTTGGTCCACTTGTTTGGTCCGGATCAAATAGCGAACTTTATCTTTTCCCTTTGGTGTAGTTCGCATTCACATTGTGCTTTTTGCAATCGGACTATAATTTAAAAACAAAGCCATGCAGGTGATGGTCATTGCTCCCACTGGACAGAAATGACGGGGGCGGGACAGAGCCCAGACCCGTAAATAAAGATGGTGCTGTTAATACAACTGAATATTAAGAATATCAAGAGCAGCTCATTCAGAGGCAGTTTTGTGATGATAAACTAAATTTTGGGACAGCATCATCAAATGCGTGCCACAACCTAAAGGAAACAAGATGCTCCGCGTTCTCTGATCCACAACGGCTCATTGTTTGTAGCGTAGGGTTAGCATTAGCAACACTGGAGGGCTAAGGTTGCTGAGCTACGGTGGCCCTGTAGTTGGTTCGTTTCGAAGCTGGTCTGTATTCACACCAGAAGCGAACCACACCAGAGTTTGCTTGGAAGCGGACAGAAACCACCTCAAAAATGGGTCTCAATCCGGTTGTTTGATCCACACCAGGGTAAGCAGGAGTGTATTTACACCTGCATAAAAGGTCAGGACCAACAAAATCGGGTTTGTTTAAAGCAGACCAAATGTGTCAGGTCTGAATACACCCCAAGTATCAGCTTGAGCTGTATAAGTATTAAAAATTGGACTATTTGGATCACCATCCTTCCAAGCAGGCATTTAACTAGAGGGGTGTCGTTACGATGCCCTGTTCGGTTTTACGATGCCCTTTTTCAGCTGGAGACGCCACAGGATGCCCTCGAGCCACTGTGCTGATTTTTGTGTTATTTCTTTTACACTACATAAATTTCATGAGCTTACCAAACTTTGTAAGCAGTGTGTGGGAGAGTGCAACAGTTTTATGAAGCCAGAGGAAGATACTTAAAGAATAAATTGCTGCAGCTTGGATAGAGGAAGTAGATAGCGATCTTACAGCTTCAGTAGTAAAGCATCCAAAACCCTACCTAAAAAACCTGCTTCCAAGGTCTTCATGCCAATATTATATTTGGTCCGACAAATGAATCCTCGCTGTTTTAGATGCCAACACTAGACTGAGATGTTAGAGGCGGAGATGCTAAAGCTCGCAGTGTGTTGTGATGACAGAAGAGAAAAAAGAAACACAAAGAAATCTAGTAATTGGTGCGAGTTCGACAAAAAAAAACTTCCTTTAATTGTTTTAATGGGAGAAGTCACAGGAAGATTTCCTTCCACATTGTTCTTCATCAAACAGGAAAACAAGAACTGCAGAGAATATTAGGGTGGAAAAACAGGCAATATTCCTCCATGCATCTTTGTGGCCAGATTTAACATGATGTATAAAAAATGTAGCCTTAATGCCAGTAATAAAATCTACCATGTTTGGCCTGCATTTGTGTCTTTAGATTATGGTAATTACACTGACAAGTATCTGACAGTGATGTTTACAGATGTTACAACCAAAGCTGATTTAAATGCACTGCTCTGCTGCTTACAGAAAATGATATGTGCCATCTCAACTGCTCAAATAAACACACAGAATCTCATTTCCAAGTCGCATACAGAACACTGTGCCACCACACACACACCCACACACACAATCACTTTTAGTTTTCTTCCACCACACAATGCCAAATGCATGCATCTATGCACATGCAGGCAAGCAAGGAGCTCGCTTCTCGATCCCTCCCCTCCTCTCGCCCCCACCCTATTCATCTCATCCCCAGGCCGTACACCTGCCAGGCCCACAGCAAGGTCACACACCTCAATTACCCAGCACACACAAACACAGAACAAGAAAGGGAAGATAAAGAAGGAGGGGATGAGAGCAGATTTCATGCTACCCTGAGCACTAGCTAGCACACACCGGTGTTCCTGACATTTTATTTATGATGCTTAATGTTCACTACCTGCCCTGTTTTCCCTTCTTTATCTCCCTCTGTGTGCCTCTGCCTCCGACGGCCATATGAGCCTTAGATAAATTGCTTTTATCAACCAGCCAATGGGGAACTAAGACATCATAGTGTGTGAAATATGCTATGTAAACACAGAGTGCGCATAAAAAATGGACTTTGTGATTCAGAAAAAGATCAGAGGAAAGAATTTAAAGAATCGTGTTCAAAAACTACAGCATATTTTTTTTACCAGGCGCTTGTAACATGAGCAGCCGCTAAAAAATTCAGTAATCAGCAGCTTAACATCACTAATTATCTGGAAACCAAGCTACGACTCTGACACTAACCTGAGAACCAGGAAGTGTTTAAATAACCACGTTTAAGCATCGACGGTGAATGTGATCCTTTTATTTATTATTTTATTTCTTGTTTTGTCTTCGCAAGCAGGCCGAGTTAACCCGTGCAATCACAGGAGGCAGCCAGCTGTGTTTGCACTGAGAGCTGCCATATGGCAATGGAGGGCAGGACACACAGCTCCTGGAAACACACACTGACCAAACAGAACACACTGAGCTGACTGGAAATTAAAAAAATAACTTTCATTAAAAAAAAAATTCAAACGCAACAACAGAAGAAAGTTTGGGTGGATGTTCTCAAAGTGGACTTATAAAAAGCCACCCACACCTGTGTTTAATTTCTTGGCTGCTATCAAGCCATTGGCTAATCTGAGTGTAGTCCAGATTAAAGTAGACTGTTACCCAAAAACAACTTTAATCTTAATCCTTTCATAGAAACTCATGAGGATGCTGTTATACATTTTAACATTACTGTCGATTTCACATTACACTGTTCTTAATATAGATGAACGTGGCTATTTGCAAGAATGAGTAGCAGCAGCTAGCTGTAGCACTTCCTGTCAGAATATTATAGTATTTCTGTATAATTCAAACACAACTGCAACATGTAGGTTTATAAATGTGTCTGCATGAAGTGTTTGGAAATCTTTAAGACGAGTTGTTTTAATGCACTCGATCCTGGCTGCGCTCTGACTAGCCGTTAGCTAGCTAGTTAGCTGATCAGAGTGATTATAATATTTTACAAGTAATGTAAAATAGGTTTGCGGAATAGTCTTGCTACCATTATAAAACCCTCTAGGACAATATTTATGTTTAAAAAAGATGATTAAGTTGCAATTTATAGGAAAATATGTTATTTGTGGCACCTAGAGGAGGTGGGATGTGAAGATGTTTGATGTTGCTTGTTTTATTTTGTAAATTATGAGATTTTCGAAGCTTGAGTTTGTTTGTTGAAGTTTCTTTTTTTGAAAATAAGGGGCAGATCAAAAAATGTTTTTCTTCACTTTGCACCATTTTCATTCATGACTCAAGTTGTTTTGTTAGGTATTTTTTTTTTTTTTTTGGTATATTTTTGTTGTCATTTCATTTTTTATGTTATTGTATATAGATTGTTTGGTTTTATGAATTAAATAAATTGAATTGAATAGCTCTTTAATCTGGTCAGAGCTAAACCTCTTCATTAAACAAGTGTTTTAGAAGCCATCTACAACAGGTAAGATACTGTTTATAACATTTCCACTAAACCCCACTTCAAAACATCTAACTTTAATTCCTAAAGCCATCTGAGTGACCACCGCTGGGAGTTTATTTGCTTCAGATCCTGTTTAGAATCACAGTTTGGTAGACATTGGCACATTGAACACAGCTGGGTGACGGAGAGGACGCTCAACACCTGACAGGCGACAGAAAACACACCTACACACACAACGAAGCTTGTAATTCTATCTACGAGGGATAAAAAAAAATCCCAAGGGACAAACTCAGACTGTCTGATGACCTCCTCCATCATCCAACCACAGACAATAAACTGCAGGACCGGATACATCCAACACCAATCTAATAAAGACAACAGGTAACATCCTCTAAAATAATTACACTTCCTCTAAAATTAAAGCAATCTCATCACAATTTGTGAGTAAGAATAAAAGAAAAATAAGGAAAAAGCAGCTGACGGGTTAGACACATTGTTTCAAGGCTATCACTTCCACAGCTTTACAAGTTTATGGTTTAAGTCAGAAAATAGAAAAGGGGATAAAAGGCAGGAAAAGGGGCAGACGGAAAGGAGACACGGCTGTGAACGGATGGGGGGAAGATGCAGAGGGCATAGACACACCAAGGAGGGATGAAGGACTTCTCGACGCAGATCCTGTTACATGTCTGGGGGAAAACGCACACACACACACACATCCATAACGGCCACAGTGTACCCATTGCCCTCTAGACACACTTAAAGACACACATCCCTATGAACACTCCCAGACAGATGCAGGTTTTTTTAACTATGAGCACAAAACAGAAAATAAAGAACAATTAAAATAATAAACAAAAAAGTTAGAGAAGTTGAAAAAGGTCCCGTGTGATAGTTGAAGCTAAAAAGCAGCTTAAATGTAAAATAAGCAAAAAGTTCTAAGTAGTAGAATAACAGTACACGATTACAAAAGTAGAGCAAGTAAGATGAAGCAGATTTCAAACAGAACGATGTTTTTGAACAAATTAAAGAAATATTAATGCATTTATATTAGAAATTTTTAACTAGAGGGACTTTTGTCTCAGAAACAGCAGAGCGAGAGGCGTAAACAGGAACGCAAAGTTATCACTGAAGTTACACAACAGAGATAGGGGGTGTGTGTGTCAGGGTTCAGTGTGGAACTGGGTTAAAGAGTATGAATCAAAGGGTAGAAGAGAAAAATGATGACAAAAGCTCGTTTACCTGAGGAGGAATTACATTAAACAATAAAAAATATAAAGTAAAAGATACCTGAAACAACAGAAGCTTGGGTCATTCCTGCTCCAGACACACAAACTTGCAAATTCCTGTCTTTTCGTTTCACACTAAACTTGCATTTCCATAGAAACGTAATCAGATTAATGCATTACTGTTAGCCACCTGATCAATAGAGGTGACTGCGGGGTCAGTCGCAGGTTACAGCTTGTGGGTTTCTGCATGCATCATTTACAAAACGTCTATAAAATGTGATTATAGGAGCAGAGTTTAACTTTGGTACACATGCAACTCTGCAGCTGCTGAATGCATTTAAAACGTGAACCGAAAAAAAAAAATGTATTCCATCATTGGATCATTGATGACAGAAGCCAAACCTGCAAACATTCAGACCCACATGTGCGTACACAAAACGTGAATCATTTGAGTGGAGAAAAGACACAAATAAACAGAAACAGAGAGACGGAAAGAGGACGCTGTGAGCAGAAAACTTCAAAGAGGCGGCGTGGATTTGTTGCATGCGATTACAGAGCGGAGTAAAAAGCACCAACGTGTGTTTTTGTGTCTTTATGTGAACATATGATTCCAGATTCTGTTTCTTGTGGTTTAGATTTCAGACAGGCTGCTCCTTTCCTTAAAGCTCAACAGCTTCAGCGCCGTTAGAAGAAACAATACAAACTTAAAACAATCAAAACTACAGTAGTACTTTTTCCTTTCTATGACTAAATAATCTTTAAAACTGGAGTACACCTTTCATCTTAAGCTGTAAAGAACCTCCCGTTCTTTATTACAGCTTTAACACACATTATGCAAGCAATGCTGTAAACCTGAACACATCCACTGTTGACCTTCGCAAAACAACCATAAAACCAGCCATGCAGTGAAGACGTGAGCGCACACACCTGTGTCTGTCACTCAGTGTGTGTGTGATCAGACTGTATAAAGTTTGTCCTGTAGTGACACACCTCTCTCCTGACCGAGACAACTGGAAGCCATTAACTTAAACCAACAAACCTCCGGCAGACAAAAGGCACTTTCACGAAACAAAATGGCCACAAAGGCCAGTCCGTCTTTACGCCGCCTCTTACATCACATCGAGGCGACCAGAAGTAGTGTTTTTGGTGCGCATGTCTCAAAGTGGAAGCTTTTCTTTCACTCCACCAGATATTTCATCTTCCATATTTATCCAACTGCAGCCAAGATCCAGATACAAGTAAAAAAACTAGGATGGCTGTTGTGGTGCATGGATATCTCTGGCTTTAATCATGTCTTTGTTGCTTTCTTTGTCTTGCTCCCAGCTAATCATACACCTACAAAAGGATAGTCCCCATCATGGATAGTAGCTCCAAGGGCAAAGCTAATCTGCTCCAGCCCTTTGACCCTACTTAATTAAATTAAGCACCCGAGCCTTTTCATTCTTTAGGAGGATGGAATCAGCACGATCAAAGATAACGCGGCAGTGCAGACCGTTTAAACACTAAAAATGTGAGGGATTCGGTCCGCTCGGATTGGAAACCAAGCCAGAACCCTAAAGAGATTGGCACAAATTAGCACGACGAGGGTGTCGTCTGGTGAGGAATATAAGCGGCATTAAATACATCAGATGATATTTTGATTTGGAGACAGAAGAAAGCCAGCTGGTGCCACCCACATTGTCTGTGCAGCTCCGATCAGATTGCACTCTAAATACAGGACACAAGTTCTTTAAAAACAAACCGACAGCAGCGTCTTGCAGAAACACAAAATATTATGTAACCTCTGGTGTACTGCATCAAATAAGCTTCTTTCTTTCTTTTTAAAGTTACGCTCCATCTTTAAAACACCTTTTCTGTGAGGATGAAAGATTAAGAAAGAAAACATTCCTGTTAACAAGTAAAAAAATCTAATATTTGTGAGTGTTGTTGAGTGTTTCCTGCTCTGTGGTTTGTATTATTTTCACTGTAGACACCTACTGTTTGGGATGAGGACTGCAGCAAGCGTAACTAAATTGCAAGTTGACTTAATGTTGGCATCATAACTCACTTGTGCCGTGACAAAAGCATGAATGTAATCTGGCCGCAACACTTTGTAAAGTTAGTCGCTGCCATTTGAATTCATTTAATTTGCCAACAATCAGAGTAAGAGGCATGCTTCTACATGAACGTGCGTCTGGCTGTTAGCTCAGCTCCAGACACAACCGAGCCACGGCGCCACCCAGCCGTCCTTCCCTCACATCTACTCCTGAACCTCCTCTCCTGCCCGTCTGGGCCCCCCCCCCCCCCCACACACACACCCACCCGCCCTCTCTGCTTTTTAAAAGGCAAAAACAACTCACCCATCCCCCTTTTTCTTCTTTTTTTATGTCTCCCTTTTTCTTCTTTAAGGCAGGACGCTCAATCACCCTTCTTCCTCACCCCCTCACCCCCCTGCCAGCTCAGGCTCCATTCCAATGAATGCACACCCCTCACCCTCCCTTCAGCTGTTTGGGGTATGGGGGTCTGCCCTGGGGCTGAGAAGGGGTAGAGAGAAGTGCAGCGCACACATGTACAGACAATCCCAATCACCACACTCCCTCCGTATCTCCTGCATGTGTGTTTGTGCACATCTGCAGAGGAGTAGGGGAGCGTGGTGGCTGACAGACGGGGTTGGGTGGGGGTGGGGGGGTCGTCCTAATGGCTCTGGGTGCAGGAAATGGCTTGTTGCTGAACTGAGAACTTCACAATCAACTGTCATCACATGCTGCATACATATATATTCTCCTGTACGAGCAAAGCACACATATTCTTACAATTTGCTAGACCCCCCCACCCCCACTCCCAACTAATGACAATGCAAAAACATTTCCCACAGAATAAATCAGCCAACATGAAAAGTGATGAAATCTGTCTGGTCACTTTATTGATGGAACTACACTACAATCCCTTGTAATTAAAGTGCAGTTGTTTTCTTTTTGCATTGTTTTGTGTCATCAACGCACGCTAACTTTTACAGCTAAAATTTAAGCTTTTGTTGTTTTATCTTCCTACAAACCGCAGACAGGCTCGGCATTTCTTAACTTGAGCTCAGCATTACATGCAAAGGCTCCAGCAAACAGAGGCGTGACCCTCAGGAGGAAAACATCTGAAAGAAGTAAGTTTGTTGGCTTCGAAGCTGTGCTCTTCTTTGTGCCATGCTAAATAAAATCATTAATCAATCAAGCCAATAATTATTGAAGAACCAAATGAAAAAAAAAAGCACAGCGTATAACTTTGGTGTTGACTTAAAGCAGCTTCAAGGTGCATTAGTGGCAGGATAACATCAAACCTCCTGTCATCTCTGTACTCCTTGGGTAATAAAGTAGCCGGTGTGCCTCAAGAGTCGGTTCTAAGCTGGGATAAATGGGGAAGTCTGCGTTAAAAAGGGCATCCGGTTCAGGGATCAGTTGGCTTAACAATGACCACATTGGGTACTGTTGGGTCAGCAGGGTGCAGGCAGAAATTGGGCTACTGTTGACTGAAGACAGAGGAAGAGGAGGGTTGTCTCTTCTAGTTTGACTCATCAACCAATACTTCTACTTGTGCTCTTCTTCTTCTAGTCTTTGGTGTCACCTCTCGAGTGTGAGCTTTGATTATTTTTGTTATTTTTGTGCTGAACGCAGTCGACTCTGAAGAAATCCACGGACTACTGCAGTCCAGTACAGGAAACCCAACTAGCATCCCACATGTCTGAGCCGACAGTGAAAGAAGATCAAGAATTCAGCTCCAGTATCAGTCGATGCTCAGAGGTGTCCAACCCTGGTCTTTGGATATCTTGAATATTTTTGGTGTTTTTCTGCTTTACACACCTGATTTGAGTGAAAGGCTCAAATCAGGCACACATATCTTCAGGGTTCTTGCTCTATTTTTGTCATCTTATGGTACTTTTAGCTTCTAGCTTGCATTGTAATACTTTCAGAAATCATTTTGCGTCTTTTAGCTTAGGTTTTTCAGAAAAGTCATTCAGGATTTTTGCAGAAAGTGAAAATTTGCATCATGTCTTGCACCATTATTGTTTTTGTTGGACACTTTCATACTTTATCTGGGTCACTTTATAGTCAGAGTGTCTAACATTGATATGAAAACTTGCTCATCTGTGAAGACAATATCAGTTTGAACGTGTAATGTTTCCTTTGTGGTAACTAGGAAATATAAATAATGGTTGATACAAGCAGAGAGATTGTCAAACCATGTTAAACCATCCTGATTGCTCAAATAAATCTTTCAGATATCAATTTTAGAGTCATTTATTATGTACTATGAAGTAAAAAAACAACAGGATTATACATTTGATCTAATCTTCCATGTATTAGATCATTTCTTCATTTAATCTCCTACAAACCAGCAGCACAGTAAAAGCAGAGAAAGTATTAGATCTGTATAGAGGACTTCCTAATTGGGCAGGGTTCTGTCAAATAGAGAGTGTAGATGAGATATATTCTAGTCCACAGCAGGTGACCCTTACTGAACCACGCCTGGCATGCCTCGATTGGATAATCACAGCTGTACAGGAAGTGGAGAAGAAACAAAAAAAAAGAAAAAGCAGCACAAGCGAGGGAAAAAAAAAAAAATCATAGAGTAGATACTCTTCTTCCATTAGTACTGAACCCACGAGAGAAAAGAAATTCCCAAAGTCAAACAGGAAGGGTGGGGGCTGCAAATGCAATACTGACATAGATTTGATGTGTGTGGAAATGTGTGTGCGCGTGTGTGGGTTGAGCGTTCGCGTTTCTGCGCGTATGTGTGGGAGTACTGTAGGGATCGGTTTACAGTAGTACGCGTGGGACATCTTTCTAGTAGGACTTTTATTCTAGGAAGGTTTGTATCAGTTTCAAACGCAGGGAGGGCTCAAACTTAATTAGGACAGGGACTGACACACACACACACACAGGCATGTGCACACACAGAGTCATAAAGACACCGATATTAGCTCCAGGCAGACGCTGGCACAAGTGTTGAGTTTCTCACACACTCTTTTTGCAAAGGGAGGAGCGTGCACACAGCTAGCTGGCTGCTCTTTAATAACACACACACATTTAGAAAGCTGGTGTTGACCACACAGAAGACTAGCCCCCCCGACCACAACACACTGGACAGGACAACACACACTTTGTTTTACTGAAAGGCTAATGAGAGCCGGCATCTGCATGTGTGCAGCTCAGATAGACACTCCAGCAGTTTAGTCATAAGACCTGTGTTCAGCGTGGTCACCTGCTTATTAAACGACACAAAGAGGAAGAGTTATGTGTGAATATTAAAACAGGGGAGAGCATAGTAAAGAAAAGACGAGATCCTTTGTGCTAACTGGCTTTTAGTATCATCCTGAAGACGAAAGAAAGAACAAAACAGGCATCTGACTTTTATTTTCCAACAATACCAGCTAAGAATCGTTGCTTTCATGTAAAGCACCAGCAGTCACTATGTAAATTATTAAAGGACAAGAGCTTTACTGTATCTACAAGCAGCTAAAAACAGAACAAAAGCTCCTCCACTAGAATAAGTTTTTGTGCATTTCTGGGTTTTCTTCTCATGTAAAACTTTGGGTAGCCCCGAGAGTTAAACATCAAACCTCAGCGTACAAAAACACACACACACAAACACACAAACAGAGTCCCAGCTGGAGCAGACAAGCTCCTTTTGTGCTGCATTCCTCATGCCTTTTAGCCTTAGCTTCAGCCTTTAGCTTAGCTCCTTTCCATCTACACACACACACACACACACACACACACACACAGAGCAACTTTCTCCTGCTTTTGTCTGCAGAGAGAAACAGCTGAGAGGACTGAGGAAGCTCACCCTTACCGTGGCCAGGCGCACAGGGAGACACGGGGCCGGATCGCTGGAGTAAAATCCAAAAAGGAGGCTTGTTGATTAAAGCTTCAGCCAGCTCAGCAGATTCCCACAACCTTCCCTTTCCTCTCCTCTCCTCTCCACTCCTCTCCTCTCCTCTCCCTGCCTGTGCTCCCAGCTTTGTGTGTGCCTTGTATTTTCCCTTTAAACTGCATGGGTTGCCTCCCCCCACCTCCTCAGCACACACACACACTGAGCCAGCACACAGCACTGCTCCTGAATGTTTTAAAAAATATGCAGCACTGTCATATATTCATGCTCCTAAATCTTAACCCTTTCAAGAAATAAGTGTAGGGGAATATAAAAAAAAAATTTGACACCCAAAACAGAAATCTTCTTTGTCTTTTGTTTCCTGCAAAAATAAAAAGAAGTGACTCTGGTTTTTAGATCCTCTTCTACACTTTTCCTCTTCCTCACCTTCTTTAAAACAGCTTGTATTCAGTCTCGCCTTTTTTCCCCCCAAACAAAGAAAGGAACAGAGCGAGCGCACACACAAACACAGGCATATATACAACACACATTTGCTTCTCTCACACATGCACAAGCTTGGAGCCCAACCCCCCAGCCTGCCTCCTTCTGATTCTTTTTTTTTTCCACTCCCCTGCCTTTCTCTAAACAGCACCTCCCCCCTCCCTTTCCATCCACCGCCCCCCCTCACTCTGCCTGATCTGGCCTCGTTCTCATTCGTCTGCCACCCCTCTCCCTCCGCTCGTTTCTCTCCTCCCTCCCTCTGAGTCAAACAGATGGGATTGGAGACGAGAGCCTCTGTGTTCCCTCTCCACCTCGATTTCTCTTCTTCATTAGTGTGATGTAAGCCTGATGGAGAAACGCTTTGACCTACGCTCTGATTAAAAAAAAAAAAAAATCAATCAAAACACTAATATCCTTTAATATAAGGGTTATAAAACCCATTGCAGATGCTGGATTTATTACAGCAGCATCTTGACACCCAACAGATGTGTGAAGTCAGTGATAAGACTTCAGCATAAAGAGTCTGCTCACATCTGATGAGGCGAGAACAAAAGCTTCCAGGTTCAGGAACCAGAACAGCTGGAAGATACGATCAGAAAGACTCCAGCTCAAAACCGTGAAAGTTTGGACAGCACAGTTACTGGCCAGAATCATATTTTCAATTATTCGGGCTGACCAGTTCTCAAGCAACATGTTTTAGAACCAAAGGTCTCACTAGCTGCAACTACTGGAGACTACCCACAAAGCCAAATTTGTCTGGCCCAGTTCTAGCCCACACAAGACACACTAACGCTTGAACACTTGGCCCAGATACCGCAAAGAATGACAGCCCTTTGGTGGCACAGATGTGGTTTGTCAGAGGTGGTCCACGCATGGAACAGCACCACAAACCACAACCATGCCAGTTGTAGCATGCCATCTTAAAACAGTGGCAATCGTTGCCAGACCTGGCCCACATTCGGTTGACAAACCCCTTGTCATGCCGGCAGTGCCAGCTTGACACCAGATTAGGGCTGTGTGTTGGCAAGAATTGGGTGATATGATACATATCACGACACAGGGGTCACGATACAATATATCGCGATACTGCAAGCAAGGCGATATATCTCCAAAAGATTACTTTTAAAAAAACTGAGCATAAGGAGCACACCATGCATTATAGGCATAAAATCTGATTAAATTCACTTATTTCCCATCACTTCTTACACAATCCCTTCATTAGGCCAGAATTAAAAATCAATACAGTATCATGAAATTAAATATCACGATATTTCAGTGTACTGATATTTTCTTACACCCCTACCCCAGATCTGGGCCAGAAGCTGTTTGCTTTGTGGGTTGATGGTGACTTGTAATTTTAGGAAAAAAGCAGTTGTTTTTCTGTTGTGAGATTTTTCGAATTTGAGCATTTACAACCAAGTGACGAGCTGTGCAGCATCATACCAGGGCTGAAATGATTCATTGATTAAATCGAGTGATTTGATTAATAAAGAAGCTTCAAAAAAGGCTTTAACTACAAACCACAGCGTTGGAAAATGGAGAGCACTAGTGGATGTTCAGGAATCAGGTGAAAAACGTGCACAAGTCAAAATGAAGACTTGAATGACGATAGGCGAAGAAAAAGGCAGAGATAGTCTAAAATCTGGAATTATTTTAAGTTAAAGTCAGGGAAATAAGACGTGGTCTATTGTACCCATTGCAACATTGAACTGTAGGGGTGCACCAATCGCAGTTCTCTGGTTGATCACAGATTACTGATCTTTAAAAAGTCGGACCTGCCGATTCCGATTTCTTAAATAACTGACACTGTCAGGTGTTATAAAGTCACAATAAAACTTCAATGTTCCAATCTTATTTTATTGAAAAACATTGAAACAATACAAGCTTGTTCTAACTGGACATTAGGTAGTGCTCACAGCAGAGCAAAAGGGGACAGTGGCTGATTTTCAGACTTTTGTGGAAGTAGATGAGAACCTGATCTTTTCCATCGATCTTATCCAAATATCGGCCAATCTCCCAAAATGAAAGAAAACGCTGCACCCCTATTGAACTGGCGTACCATGACAGCACAACGTCCATGATTCAACACTTAAACAGAAAACCCCCAACATGGACTGTGCCAGAAACTTCACTGGAGACCAGTTAAGCCATTGTTGGAGTTGTTTATACAGTATGTCTGATTTAATGCTCATCAACCCTACAATGTTCTATTTGCAGACATATCACGAGTAGCATTTGTGTTGTTAAAATGCTATCATGCACAATCATGTTGGGTTATTTTTTCCCCATTTATGAATTTATTGAGGCATGTTTTGCTAAAAGTTAGATTAATCAAAAAGATAATCACTGTATTAATCGATTACTAAAACAATCAATAGCTGCAGCTCTATTTTATTTTGCACAGCTTGCACCGTGCAGGGCCTGAAATATTGTATTCTTGGCCACACCCACTATTTTGTCACCCACATTGTACTTGGTCTGGTTTGTAACCACCTCAGCAGATGCAAGATATGGTCTGAGCAAAAAATCTGAATTGAGCATCAAAACCTGCAGCGTGAACTTAGTTTTAAACCTCCAACATGGCTGACATCAAGCTTAATCATGAATTTTTAAAAAAAAATTTGGTTTAAAATCCGGAAAACTTAAATCAGAACGGAGCTGTTGAAAAAACAAACTGCAAAAACAGATTAGCAAGAAAAGGAAGTGGGGGTGGTAGGGTGGGTGGAGGGTGATGGTATAGGGAAAAAAAACGCAGCTGCATGCTTTCACTGGGGCACAGTCGAGAGAAAATATAAGTCCTATTAGTGCACTCTCTGACTCCTATAGACTGCATCTGTCTGCCTCCCTCCCTGCGTTAAGAAGCAGGGCACCAGGAAGAAGCTTCAGACCAGCAAGGAAACTCGATACAGAGACAAACACTGAACATAAAAGTCAGTAAGTTCAGCAGAGGCTGAAAACATCTGAGCTCTGTAAAAGCTTCTTTAAACCTGCAGGTGAATCACAAAAAGCTGATTAGTATTTTTACCTCATTTGTCATTTGCTTACGTTTTGCTCCAAGCAACTGTTAACAGGTTTAATTTGTTTCACAAGATTTGTATTTTTTTCTAAGTTGAATCAGTATTAGCCTTTTTTTTTACTTATGTCTTTAGTAATAATCTGCAAAGCTTTTGGGAGCCAACACAAACTCAGTGTCTGGTAATTATTTGTTTGAATAATTACAGTAAAAAAAAAATCAAAATAAACAGAATCCACACAGTTTTAATGGTCTACAGAAATAAATGTTAGCTTCTTGTGGCATAATTGCAATGAGAATGACTTTTGTTTTATTTAGTTCACTTGTGCTTGTAACAGGATACAATAATTTAATTCTTCAAGACTTCTGTTAATTGAACCAGTTTTGAACAAAATACTTTTGAGATGACCAACAGTTCAAATGCTATTAGGGTCATTATTGATGGTGTTTTTCGTCTCTTGTTTAGTTTTTGTTTTGTTTGAGTACATTTCCTGTCCTTTCGCCTCCAGCCGGTCAAGGCAGATGGCCGCCCTTCCGGAGTTTGAATCTGTTGGAGGTCTCTTCCTGTCAAAAGGAAGTCTTTCCTCTTCACTGCCGCCCCCCCATCATGTTCATGCTCAGGATCTCATGGCATCAGTTCTCAACGACGTATGAAGGCGGTGTCTAGATTTTAACGGTTGATGGTCTACCACTACCACTTAAATTTTGAGTTTCTTTTTTCCCTCTTTGAATTGGTGGTTAGAGGATTTAAGTGGTCTTACAGAAAACTTTGTTTAGCTTAGAAAATTATCTTAGTAAAGAATGTAAAAAAGTATTGCATATTTTGGTGTTGAACTAAAGCAAACTCACTCTGGGTAGAGGCTGTTGGTGACTCAAAAGTGCAAATAAAAAGGGCAGATTTTTGAGAAGGGGTCCTTGCAGTTACTAATTGAGAGGTTCTTGGTGTGTGGGATGAGTTTGTCAAAGATATGGTTGGTCTGTTTAACTTTTGTGGGAGGGGTTTGTTAAAGGCATGATTGGTTAGATTGACTATTTTGGGTGGAGTTTAAAGAAGCTATAAAGATTTGGTTGGATGAACAGCTGGGGGAAGTGTAACAATTCGGCTTGGTTAAAACAGCCCTAACCAGCCTGGAAAAATATTACTAATTTTGAATAAGAATATAACAGTAGTCATAACTCAGGAAAATACGGTGCTACTAGCCACACAAAATTGCAATATATATCTATATATATATCGATATCACAAAGTTTGTCACGATATGATTTTGATTCAATTCACAAGTCTGCAATCGATATAATAAGATATCATATGTCCATCTAACACAATGACTCTGTTAGATGGGCATACGATATAGATTCACATTGAGAATATGATGAAGATATAGATCGATATTTTCATTTTGCCTCGATATAACTGAATCATTACCCATTCAAATCGATGTATCGATATAGATCGATGTATCGTTACACCCCTAATATATTGTGAGACTCCTATCTGAAATTTTCAGTTGCAGTCTCACTAAATTTTGAGAGTTTGTAACCTTTTAGCTGTGTAAAATCACAGCCTATTTTAGTGTGCACGCCAAGCAAAACTGTATTATAGGTCATGCACATTATTACATTTCTCACCTTCATCAACCTCGTACATGCCTCAGGCAACTTTGTGCCAATCTTGGCAGAAGCCTCCATGTTTTTGATTTAATAATTTAATTTATATAAATGCCTGTGGAGCTGTGAGATGTCAGCACAGTTACGGTTTTAAATCAGTACAGCTTACTGTTGACGAGTATCGTTGTCCTCACAAAAAAACTTTACAGGGAAAATCAAGAAAAGCACTGCTGAGCACCAACTTCTAAGCTCCAAGTGAAGTTTGAACTTACCTCCTGACCTCACTGATTACCACTCAAGAGAGCAGCCAATAGTCGGTCTGTCAATATTTAATTTCTTCAGTATTGCCTGGGGCTTTGAGTGTACTCTAATTAATCATTGCAAAAGAACAGCTAAATCACAAAACATCAACTAAAAGTTACAGAGATTGTTTTGTTGAAACTCTCAAGTTAAATATATTGTCTGAAGTTTGGCACAGATTCTACTCTTAATTTTAACACCTGACTGCTTGTAACATGCCTTCAGATGCAAAAAAATTATTCCTGGAACCAATAAGGGTCAGATTATTTATGTTTAAGCAACATAAAAGGGATGATTAAGAGATTAAGGTGTGAAAAAAGAAACAGGGAAGAGGGGCCGGTCAATATCATGGCACGTTACATAATTCTCTCGCTGCATTGATTTATTGCTTTGCTGATTTGGACCCCAGCCAGTTTAGAAGAGCATTTGTAATATTCGAGCCAGATCCCAGGCGGAGAAAGAAAGAGAAACTTAAGACAGTAGGAGAAGATAGATGGCGAGCGGTAGAGAGAGAGCGGTGAGATAAAAAAATGAAAGAAACAAAGGAAGAGAATAGGGTGAGTAATAACTGACGGTTTTGGGATGCAGCCAAATGGACACAAATAAAGAGAGCAAAGAGAAAGGAAGTGGCTTCAGATAATGAGTAGAGACAGAGTGAAACCAAACGTTCGAGAGAGCGTTAAATCGAGCGAGAGGGGAATAACGTAGATGTGGGACAGAGAAAAAAACAAAACAAAACGAAAGCCTGGATGAGGAGACGGTGACAGATCGAAGGGAGGTGCATGAAAAATGTGTGTCAGTGGGTCCACGGCAGGTTATCTCTGTCGGTGCTTTCAGTACAGTTATATAAGAGCCCGCAGGACTCAGCAGAGCAGCCAGACACACTGGATCTGCTGGACAGACAGGGTCTACTGTACACACACACACACCTTCAAACACTGCAGCGTCGGCACACAAAGTGCCTGTGGCTGCATCCACAGGTGATAAACTTTAAACAGCCAACAAGGGTTTGGAGTAAATAACCACCCAGTGTATAAAACCTTCTGTTCTGTATCTTGTGTCTTTAAAGGGTCTCTAAGGATTAAGTATGTTAGATAAAATTAAATAATAAACATTTAACTGCCTGGCATTTATTAAATGAATGCATATCACCTGCTGCCTCTCATGTCAGAGTTTATGATCTTGTATTAAGAAATGATGGAGCTGTCAGTCAAGCTGTGAATATAAAAATATGCATCTCACAATATAATGAAAGAGGTCACTCAGAAATAATTTTGACTGTAATGGTTAGAACTTTCCAAATACAAGATGATGGAGTCTAAAACTGACATAAGCAAGACAAAAAGAGTAAAAAGCACTAGCTGTCTTCTAAGATGCCTCTTCTCCTGAAGTCCATCATATATATATATTTTTTGCCTTCTCACACATCATTTTTGTGGGAAAATCTTCTTTGGCTCCACCCTCTCTCGATCAGTGGATGTGCTACAGAAGTATGACAGGAAGGAAACAAAGATAAAGGCTGAAAACCAGATTATCGAGCAGAATGAGGCCCATGGAGGGAGAAGATAAAGGAAAGAACAAGCAGGGACAGAGAGGAAAACTGCTGCTTATTTCTGCCGCTTTCCTTTTAAAACTCATAAAGATATATTCAACCAAAGAGCGTGGGTGAGCCGATTAATTGCCAATTAATGCTTAACGAGATACAGCTGTGTTCAATTAACACTGGTTCAAACCCCATCTCTCTTAACACCCCTCCTTCCTTTGTCCTCCCATGAAATTTTTTAAACCCTCACCTTCTCTTCCGCTCGATTCTTCACAAGTTTTTACTTAATAGGAGTGAAATATACTTCAAATGTTATTTAAGTCAGTGTAAAACTCAAGTCATTTACAGAAAGAAACATGAGAGAGAAATTGGCAATAGAGTTTCAAGAACAAAAAATGTATTAAGAAATAGATATACATTCAGTGATTATTGAGTAGGGCTGTGTCACGATATGATATAACGCAATATATTGCGATACTCCAATCAAGGTGATATATTGCAATAATGTAAGCAAGGCCATATATTGAGATAATGTAAGCAAGGCAATATATTGCGATAATGTAAGCAAGGCAATATATCGCGATACTGTAAACAAGGCAATATATTGCGATAATGTAAGCAAGGCAATATATAGCGATACTGTAAGCAAGGCAATATATAGCGATACTGTAAGCAAGGCAATATATTGCGATACTGTAAACAAGGCAATATATAGCGATAATGTAAGCAAGGCAATATATAGCGATACTGTAAGCAAGGCAATATATCGCGATACTGTAAGCAAGGCAATATATTGAGATAATGTAAGCAAGGCAATATATTGAGATAATGTAAACAAGGCAATATATTGAGATAACGTAAGCAAGGCAATATATTGCGATAATGTAAGCAAGGCAATATATTGCGATAATCTAAGCAAGGCAATATATCACGATACTGTAAGCAAGGCAATATATCGCGATAATGTAAGCAAGGCAATATATTGCGATAATGTAAGCATGGCAATATATTGAGATAATGTAAGCAAGGCAATATATCGCGATAATGTAAGCAAGGCAATATATCGCGATACTGTAAGCAAGACAATATATTGAGATAATGTAAACAAGGCAATATATTGAGATAATGTAAACAAGGCAATATATTGAGATAATGTAAACAAGGCAATATATTGCAATAATGTAAGCAAGGCAATATATTGAGATACTGTAAGCAAGGCAATATATCGCGATAATGTAAGCAAGGCAATATATCGCGATAATGTAAGCAAGGCAATATATTGAG